>JBAMHW010000001.1:17080396-17091699 GCA_037177495.1 Rhadinocentrus ornatus
ACATCTCATACAGTAGACAAGTCAAAAGAAGCTGGAGATGAGTTTGACAATAATGTTAACACAACAGAGGAAGAGGCAAGGAGTATGCGGCTCACGCTGGACAACCCAGCTCTTCTGTTACACCTGCCGGAGAAGGGGCAGGGATGACGGTCAAGGTTCCTGCCAAGGGCTGCTGCTGGCTGGAGCAGTCAGCAACAGAGAGAATGGAAGGATCGTTGCCTGTGACTGACAAGGATGGGATCCTTGGTTGCACTAGATGCAGAGAAGCAAAAACTCTTTCTTCTTTTGAAAATGGTGAGGTAGGGTGGTCTTTGCAAAAAGAGTAGTAAAGAAATATTTGCAAAGCACAATTGCAACTGTTATGCATTCTTGTTGCATGAGAGCTAACTATTATGTGTTTGTACGCCTATGTTCTGTGGGAAAGCTAAAATATCAGTTGGGATCATAATATTCCTTGAAACTATTTCGTGACACATTTCTTCGTATGTTTCTTTTTAAGCTTTGGGGTACATGTGGTACTGGGATCGGGGGGGCTTGACATTGTTGTTGTCAATGAAAAAGGGCCCTGTAAAATAAATTTGGGAACCACTGCCATAGGGTATAAAATATGTTAAAATGAAGTTGTTGTTTTTAAAGTTCAGTAACAGACAAAATGATGCAGTGATTTTTGCAGTACCCAAACTTTTGCATATGTGTGTGGAAGCTGGTGTTGAAGCTAGTGTGTGTTCTTTGACAGTGAGTAAATATGTATATTTACACACATGGATGAACTCACCTCTCTACCGCCCTAAATTGCTCCATGTCCTCCAGGCCATTTATTGTGTCAACAGTTGTGATTTGAGGGCAGTCTGTGCTGTAGGAGCAGGTTTTTATTTGCTTGTCATGTTGCCATATGTTAATCAGTATGTAGTGACTATTACAAGCAGACACCGCAACTGCATTTCCATAGTGAGAGGAGTGGTGCATTGTATGTTATTATGCAGATAAGACTTTATCTTCTGCCAAAAATTGACTTACAACTTACACCTCGTGTTTAAAGCACAAAATATTGTATTGTATTGCAGGCTATATGCATTCATTGTTAACCACAGCAAATGTAGCTATTTCAGATTATTATGAATAATTTGTCTTTATTTATCCACTTCCACTATTTTTTAAACCTTTTGTCAGTGAATTTATAATTTGACACTTATAAGCCAATAAAAAGTACATGCTTTTTCGAGACAGCAGCAGTGAATATAACAATGCCATATTTTATATCAACAAATTAGATCATCAACCGGAAACGAGGGTATTTCACTTTTTTTTTCTCTTTGAAACTGTCACTAATAAATCTCAACCAGTTACATACTGATTTGGATGCATTTCATTTCCAAACATAGTTTCTTTCTATTTGTATTTATTATTTATTAATCTAAATAAATAAATCTATTTTCCTCTCTTTGCCTTTCCATTAGACACCTTATTTATTGTCCCAGGTTAGACCAAAAAAAAAAAATTGCAGTCTATTCCCTGTTCATTTAGTATTTCAAAATCTTTCCATTGGCACATTTTAACATGGACATTTAACTAACTCTTACTGCATCACATATATTTTGACAATACAAAAAATAAGGATGGTGCCCAATTAAACTCAGACCAAATATAAATGTATTTCTACAGCCGTGCATCATATAAACAATAATCATTTTTATATATCCTGTTTCATTTGCTATACATAACCTGTATAACTTAGTCATACTCTTAGTAGAACAGAAAATTGAAATGTAAATACTAGCAACAATGCCATGTGTATTAATATAATATACATTTAATTCACTTGGTCTGACTTTTATGTTGGTTGCTGGTTAAGTTGGGCTGTCATGAAACCAACCTTTCCTTCAAGTAAGCATTTACAGTATACAGTGTTGAGATCAAGACCAGTGAACAGGTATACTAATATATATATATTTTTGTTTTAAAGAAACCCTTATACACATTCCAAATCTACAAATTATTAGCAGTTAAAAGTACTCAAAATACTACAAAGACTGCTCATCTTTCTGCCATTAGTGGGGATGATAGGTCATAGTAATAAAGAGCAACATAGTAAATTTTGTTGCAGTACCTGTTCTAAACATAAAAGTATACTACTATGTAATGTTTAACAGTCCAAAGAAGCAGATTTTAAAATGACCTTTAAAAAGGTGTGGGATTTATAGTCCTTTACAGTTTTTCTCAATCCTGGTCCTCAGGGCCCACTACCCTGCATGTTGTAGAGGTCTCCAAATTTTAATACACCTGACTCAAATGAAGGGCTCAGTAGTAGGCTTGCAAACAACTGAGCAGTTCAATTTATCTGCATCAGGTTCCCTGGAGTTGGAAAGAACTAAAGCATGCAGGGCAGTGGTCCCCAAGGACCAGGATTGAGAAATACTGTCTTAATAGATAATGTTTGTGACATTTTTTAGAGCTGTTAGCTGTTCTCTTATTAACAAAAGCAAAATAGAAGTAATATAATTAAAAAAAATTTTTAGGAGAAATTGGCTGTTTTTACACACATGTACATGTGCACACAAAGTATGGTGGTATTACAAATTTGATGTGGGTATGATTTATGCAGAAAACCAGGAAGTAGAAAGTTGTCATTTTCACTTTTCAGCTGACGTGAAGGTTCAACAAAGTTTAATGGATAGTTTTGAGAAACAACTGACCAAGGCACTCAGGAAGTACGAAAATAGATAAAACACTTTCTGTGAGACATAAAAAGACATAGACACCGCCCTCTGCAAACCTCCATCCTAATACCAGCAAATGCTTTGAACATGATTGATATTTTTTTATTTTAATATTATATTATATTTGAGATTTGGATAAAAATACAGCTCTACGTATTTTCTCTGCTGAAGTACATAGAATCTACCTTTTTCTTTTTTTCTTTTTTTTTTCTTTTTTTTTTGTAAATGTATCAACATTTTGACTTAAACTGTAGATTTGTGAGCTGTCAGTTTTGGTCTAACAGCTAAACTAATTACACAAAGTTGCATTTAATAAATAATGCATTTCTTAAAATATGAATTTGTTTATGAAATTTACACAATAAATACCAGATCAAAGAACAACAACTAACTAAATTAAACTGTCGGTTGTGGTTCTTGGGGTTGGCTGACAGTCATGAGTTTTGTACTTATTTAAGATAACACTTGATGAGTTAGGGGTTAATATAAAGAGCTATAATAAGCTCAGCTTTTCCCCTGCTTCACATGTCTTCATCAGAAGACGCGTTCAGAGCTTGGTTGTTTTTGACTGTAAAGCAGAAGACATTACGGTTTGAATTGAGTCGGCCCTACATTGTTGGTGCTCTGACCTGTAGATCACAGGAAATCAACGTACAGCGACGAATCAATTCTTTTCTCTTCCACACCATGTCCCTTTTTCCCCACTCTTCATTCAGTGTCGCTCTACTTCTGCTTGTCTCTTTGCTGTACTACCACTGTCAGTCTCTCACACCTCCTTCTCTACCATCTTTCTGTTTTGTTTGCCCATGCATCATGTCAGATTGCTTCCTTTATTCACTTTACAATATCTAACTCTTCACGCCAACCAAACAAATCCTGTTTTGTTTCATGGCTTATATCCATATCCCTGCTGTCTTCCATTTCTTTTTTAACCTAATGCTGGAGCATGTCATTGTGTGTGCCTGGTGATGTCTCAGCTTCACATCTGTTTAAGTCAGAAACCTTACTTTGCTCAGTCTGTTAATCTTCTGATTTTCAACAAAAGAAAATCCTTTTTTTACTCTTTTTTTTATGCTTTTTTCCAGCTTTTGTGTCTTCAAATGTATCTTTTTTCTCACATAACCCCCCCCCCCAAAAAAAAAATAAATAAATAAATAAAAAAATAAATAAACCACTCGCAGATATTGACTTAAGCTTTTACCTTTGTGATTAACTATTCACCTGCTTACTTCCTATTATCTAACTCTTATTCACACAATTTCTTTTTACAACTCTCACTCACAGCAGTGATCATTGCTAATAAATCTTATTAGCCAGTATGCCTAGACTCTCATTGTTGGTATGAGCCAGGAGGAAATATTATGCATCTTTTTACAGATATTACAAATTTATGAAGGTCATGCATTGCAAATGTAGCTTTCACTGATTGCAAAATCTCTTTGTCGAAAATCAACCATCACATGAGGAGTTTTACTTGTATATGCAAAAGTAGGATTCCTATTTTCCACAGTTACAGTGTGTAGGAATTAATAATATTTTAGGACAACACTGCAAATTGCAAGCAATTAAAAATCTCCCAAGCACGTAAGCAAATATATATGGCCAATATGCAGCCAATAATCAACCATCGCCTATTTTTCAGGATAGTGAATGAGTGCAGAAACAGGGAGGCAATAGAGACAACAGAAAGCTAACAGCAAACTTAACATGTCAGAAATAATTTCTTCTTTAACATTTCTCTGAAGCCTGTACGATGAAACATGATTAACATACCTTGACATCTCTCCGTTACCTGGGTTGACTTACCCAAAAGGGAGAATCTGGATTTTTAAATTTTTTTTTCTTTTTTTGTGATGTATCCTTGTTTTTAATTTGTTACCAGCAACATGTTTAAAAGGGTAACACTTTACAATAAGGGTCCCTTAATTAACGTTAGTTAGTGCATTATTAAGCATTAATTAACTGTTTAATTAATTAATTGACTCCTCCCTGAGCCGCCACCTTATCGTGGTGGAGGAGTTTGTGCGTCCTGACGATCCAAGTGGCTATGTTGTGTAGCGACCTGACCTGAGGAGAGGCATAAAAACAGCTTAGGCGGACCATAGGAGGCACATAGAATCCCATCTGTCCAGCGGAAACATTCGAGAGATGTGGCACGGCATTCAGGACATCACCAACTTCAGAGGAGGTGAGGCGTCAACGGGGGCTCAGACTGCTGCTCTGGTAGAAGAGCTAAACGGCTTCTTTGCACACTTTGAAACATCACAGCAGCACACACCTGCCCCAGCCATTCCTCCTCACCCACCCTGCCCCCGCACCACCCCAATCAGCTACGCTATTTGAACATTCTCACCTCCGATTGGAGGTCAGACATGCCCTTTACACCTGGTAGGGTCACCCATGGCAAACAGGTGTCTAGGGGAGGGACCAGATGAAGTGCGGCTCAAATCACCTCTATGACGATGACAAAGCAAGGACCAGGGTTTCCCTTGCCCAGACATTGGTTACCGGGGCCCCCCTCTGGAGCCAGGCCTGGAGGTGGGGCACAGAGGCGAGCGCTTGGTGGCCGGGCCTTTGCCCATGGGGCCCGAAAGGGTGACATGGGCCTCCCTCCCGTGGGCCCACCACCTGCAAGAGGGGCCATAGGGATCGGGTGCAGTGTGAGCTGGGCGGCTGCCAGAGGCAGGGACCCTGACGGTCTGATCCTCGGCTGCAAGAGCTAGCTCTAGGGACATGGAATGTCACCTCTCTGGCGAGGAAGGAGCCTGAGCTGGTGCATGGAGTTCAGCGGTTCCGGCTAGATATAGTTGGACTCACCTCGACGCATGGCTTGGGCTCTGGAACTACTGTCCTTGAGAGTGGCTGGACCCTATTTGCCCCTCATTGCTCATTGCCCCCCGGCGTGGCGCCTGTACGATGGGGTTTATCCCGGTGGTTGAAAGGGTAGCCTCCCTCTGCCTTCAGATGGGGGGAAGGGTCCTGACTGTTGTTTGTGCTTATGCACCAAGCGGCAGTTCAGAGTACCCACCCTTTTTAGAGTCCTTGGAGGGGGTGTTGGATGGTTGTAGTCGTATCGTTGGACTTGCGGCCACATGTCTTGGACACTCTGGTGAAGAGAGGGGCGGAGCTGTCAACTGATCACCACCTGGTGGTGAGTTGGCTCAGATGGTGGGGGATGATGCCGGTCAGGCCTGGCAGGCCCAAGCGTGTTGTGAGGGTCTGCTGGGAACGTCTGGCGGAGTCCCCTGTCAGAAAGAGTTTTAATTCCCACCAGTAACTTACACTTTCCCTGCAAGACTTTCAGAAGTAAAAATCAGAAGAGGTTCACTATTTTTTTTTTAAATGTTTAGTTTAATGGTTTAATGCATTATCTTAAAATTATTTTTCTTGTTTGAATATTAGTCTGTTTGAAATGAGTATGTACTTGTAAAGCAAAAAGAAATATATGATTACAATGAAAACTGAAAAATAATATAATTTGTCAAGTAATAAGGATTAAAATGCTTGTGAAATGATTTAATGTTTTAATTTACATGTTACAAACCATGTAGATAAAAAAGAGACATTGACCTTCCTGTGTTGATAGGGTACAGTTTTAAAATTAGACAGGAAGATTTCAATCGTATTGAATTAATTAACAGGGTTGCCATAAACCAAACCTCACACAGATACAATCCATTAGTTCTCTTAGCTAAACAATATTATTTGTAAACGTCATCATTTTAATTTTTGCTGAACTGGACTATAATAGATTGAATTAGTTTGTATTTAAGTGAACACAACTTGCACTTTCTTATTTCCTCTGTTAAGTGTAATCTTTTTAGTGAATTGGAGCTATATAAATACGAAGTTGAAATGAAAATCAAATACCAAAATAATATAAAAGCATTTAGTAAAAATATTTATTTGTGTCAACTTAATTTATACCAGTGTAGAATTTGATCATAATAAGGATATGTTTGTATTTGTGTCCATTTTAACAGAACTCCTGGTAACAAGCCAGGCAGCAGCCCCAGAGGTCAGACTCCAGATGAGACCGGACGGCGCCAGGGGCAAACCCACGAAGCCAACTCTTCTGTTTCTGACTTGGCCAACTCAGTCACCAGCGACATGCTGATGGTAACCTAATATCAACTCACTACATCTGTAGCTCCTGACACGCATTTCATTTGATACACCACAAACTCATCCATGATTGTTTTTTACACGTCAAACTCATTCATAATTAAAGCAAAAGGATTGCTGTGAGAAAACTCTTGTAAATCCTTAAAAAAGAAATTGAAGAGAGACCGCGTTTGTGCTTCTAGATCATTTTTCTGAATCTAAGATGAAAGTTACTTACAAATGTCAAGACAATTAGGAGAAAGAGACTGCAACATTCATATTGTAACCAGACACCAGACACTGTGAGCACGGCCGTTTCAGGAGTGTCGTACCAAATTTATCTTTTTTTTTTTATTTATCATATATGCTGTATTGCTCAAAAAAAAAAGTTTGCTCAGGTATTACTTTTTTCCAAAAGTGGCTTATAGGATTAGGATTTTTGGGTCTGTTTTTGAATGATGTAAAGGACCCATTTGCCAGATTACAACATTTTGATAAGAAGGACGGCTTTATATATCAAAATGAAAACAATGTTGTAATGAAAAGATGGGTATGTGAACACACTGTAACTATGTGGGTTTCGTGGTGTGTCTGAGGAATTTATGGTGGTGGCACCTAAATATAACACTCATCATGGGTAGCTTTGCTAAAGAGTCTATCTATTACACAACTCTCCTTTCATGGTGAAAAAATACTCCTACTGCACTTTTGAGTCCCTTTTGCTGCTTTGGGGAGAGCAGTGACTGTATAGGTAGACTGTACAGTGAGAAGGGAGAGTGTGAAATGGCATTGAATGTCAGGATATATATACATCCAACCTCTGAAGCGTCTCAGGTGATAGGGGTTGGGGGAGGATGGATGGGGGTCCTGTCAGCATCACATGGTTCTTATCAGGATGTACCCTGACACTGCTTTCATTTTGTGTGATGCTCACAGAGCCATGGAGAGTGTTCTGTGAAAGTGTCTTTTTTCAATATTATCACATTCCACACATTTGCAGAGGTTTATTTATACTTTTTTAGGATAAAAAACATACATTTTCAACAATACTGTAATTGCAAAAAAATTTGATGAAAACCCCCCAAATCATCAATGGTTTAGTCCATCTTTCAATACTTTTCTGCTGATTTACTCAGCACCAAGCATGTTCATTTCAACAGAATGTGAAGAAAGTGTTCATGAATACTTTTTAATGTTTAAAATAAATGTATTTTGCAGAGTAATTTCCCAATGCTGTAGTGTTTGGCAACTTTGCTCATAGAAGGGTTTAAAAAATGCATGTGTTGCGTTGGTTGACATGTCTGTTTGATTTCAGACAAATATCAGAATTTAGGCAGACAAGATATCAATGCTCAGATGGTTCAGTTTTGTTTTGTTTTTAAACAGATTTATTTGCAACGAAGTAAATATATATTAACAAATAAACACTTTGCACAAATCTATATATATATATATATATATATATACAAATAAGGGTTAGGGTATGTGGGCTTTATGTGCACAGAGAACTTGCATCTACTGCATGCAGATTTTTTGTGTTTCAAAAAGAAACCTTAAAGTGGAAAAAATAAAAATGAAAAAAGGGAGGACTTCAGGAAACAGATAGAGCACACAAATGCAGAAAAAGTCATTTAGGCCAGCAGTTGGGTGGTAGACTTTATTATTTAAAGTGATCATATTCAGCTTGGAGAATGAAGCTAAGCAGAACCATCAAAAAGCACGTTGGAAAATTTTGAATTGGATGTTAAACTTTCAAAACTCCTCCTTGAGTAATTCCCCCAGCTCTTTCTCCACCAGATAACAGCTTTTAGAGTGGATTAGGTTTCCCTGGTTCAGAAAACACCACTATCCCTCAGTGGTTCTGTGTACCAACAGATAATCTCATGCTTATCGCCATAGTCATTTGCAGTTTCTGCTCTTATCACACAGCAGACAATGACCATGTGATATAACATTATGCTAGTTTGCTAGTTCAAAGCTGTAATTTCTATGCTGAAGTGCAAATTTAATGCCCCCTTGTGAGGCAGAATCAGTGTTTTTTTCATTTATTGTGAAACCATTCATCTAGAAGTGTTTAATTAATTTGACAACATACTGTGAATATTTCAGAGTTTGAATCTGATTTTTTTTAAAAACGTTCTTTCCATGCCAGCTCACATTACACTACCAGGTCATGTTATTAACTTCTTTTAGGAAAATCATTTGAAAACTGGTTTGTAGGATTTCTCAAAAATCTTTAAATTTAAAATTTCATTTCATTCCCTTGGAGCTAAATTACACAACCTTTGCTACTTTTGCTGAGCTAACAAGAATTAAAAGAACTTAAAATGTTTAACGGCATCATTTATGGGTGTTGCTGAACAAATGCCAACCCAGACAGAATAGGAAAGGTAATGCAATTTAGCTAGAAGGTCACAATCTTTCATAACCGAACAACTATTTGAAGAATAGGTTTGCAGTTGTTCAAGGACATGAAATGATTTGGAATTTTTTATTTGTGGAAAACAAAGATTCCAGAATCCAATAAATCATGACAATAGATTAATAAATTTTTCTTTACTTGCTTTATATTGTTCAGGGTCACAGGGGTACAGCAGCCTATACCAGTCCACCACTCGACCAGCACAAACAAAACTACCATGCATACTTACCCCTAAGGTCAATTACCATTTGATCTAACATGCACGTTTCTGGACAGTGTGTGGAAACTGGAGAAATGGAAGAGAACCCACACAGGCACAAGAAGACCATGCAAACTCCAAACAGAAAGATCCCAGCTAAGATTTTAATCAGAAACCATCTTGCTGTTGTTAATTGTCTATCCATCCATCTATTGTCTGTCGCTTATCCGGAGTCAGGTCGCAGGGGCAGCCGCCTAAGCAGGGAAACCCAGACTTTCCTCTCCCCGGCCACATTCACCAGCTCATCCGGGGGGATCCCGAGGCATTCCCAGGCCAGCCGAGAGATGTAGTCCGTCCAGCATGTCCTGGCTCTTTCCGGTGGGACATGCCCAGAACACATCACCAGGGAGGCGTCCAGGAAGCATCCTGACCAGATACTCGAGCCACCTCATCTGGCTCCTCTTGATGCGGCGGAGCAGCGACTCTACTCTGAGCCCCTCCCGGATAACCAAGCTTCTCACCCTATCCCTAAGGGAGAGCCTGGCCACCCTGTGGAGAAAAGTCTTTTGGTCATCACCCACAGCTCAACCAGTAAATCGAGAACTTGGCTTTTGGCTCAGCTCCGTCTTCACCACGACAGCCCGATGCAGAGTCCGCATCACTTGCAGACACTGCACTGATCCGCCTGTCGATCTCCCGCTCCATCCTTCCCTAACTTGTGAACAAGATCCCGAGATACGTGAACTCCTCCACTTGGGGCAGGACCCCATTGCCTTCCCGGAGAAGGCACTCCCCCCTTTTTCCGACTGAGGACCGTGGTCTTGGACGTGCTGATTTTCATCCCAGCCTCTTCACACTCAGCTACGAATTGCTCCAGTGAGAGCTTAAGATTACAGCCAGATGGAGCCAGCAAAACCACATCATCCGCAAAGAGCAGAGACCCAATCCTGAGGCCACTAAACCGGATCCCCTCAACACGTCGGCTGCGCCTAGAAATTCTGCCCATAAATGTTATGAACAGAATCGGGGACAAAGGGCAGCCTTGGCAGAGTCCAACCCTCACCGGAAATAATTCTGATTTAGTGGCGGCAATGCGGACCTCATCCACCCCCAGGGCCCTGCCACTGAGGAGCTTTTTAACCACCTCAGCGACCTCAGCCCCAGAGATGGGAGAGCCAACACTAGGGTCCCAAGACTCTGCTTCCTCATCGGAAGACGTGTTGGTGGGATGTCCCGAGTCGTGGTCAGCATCCCCCCATCCCCATTGTACACAGTGTCTATGGAGCACTGCTTTCCCCTCCTGAGCCGCCAGGTGGTGGACCAGAATCTCCTCAAAGCCATCCGGAAGTCATTCTCCATGGCTCTCCAAACTCCTCCCAGGCCCGAGTTTTTACCTCAGTGATCACCAAAGCTACGTTCCGCTTAGCCCGCCGATACCCATAGGCTGCCTCTGGTGTCCCACAGGCCAAAAGGGCATGATAGAGATGGGAGTTGAAACTCTTTCTGACAGGGGACTCCACCAGATGTTCCCAGCAGACCCTCACAACATGCTTGTGCTGCCAGGCCTGACCGGCATTCCTCCCCCACCATCTGAACCAACCCACTACCAGGTGGTGATCAGTTGACACCTCCGCCCCTCTCTTTAGCCGAGCGTCCAAGACATGTGGCCACAAGTCCGACGGTACGGCTTCAAAGTCGATCATCAAACTGCAGCCTAAAGTGTCCTGGTGCCAAGTGCACATGTGGACACTCTTACGCCTTAACAAGGTGTTCGTTATGGACAGTCCATGACGAGCACAGAAGTCCAACAACAAAACACCACTCGAATTTAGATCAGGGGGGCCATTCCTCCCAATCACGC
>JBAMHW010000001.1:17091799-17113297 GCA_037177495.1 Rhadinocentrus ornatus
GCCGAGGATCAGACCGCCAGGGTCCCTGCCTCTGGCAGCCGCCCAGCTCACACTGCACCCAACCCCTATGGCCCCTCTTGCAGGTGGTGAGCCCACGGGAGTTGTTAATTGTTAGTTTTACATATTTGCTTTTTTTACCAAAGAGAAATTTGGAAATTGTTGTAGTACGACTGACAATTTACTGACTGACAGATTAACAAAGAATCATTTTATAGGACTGTTGCGGTGTGCAGGCATGACCAGTACATCCTTAGCAATGAAGAGTATTCAGTTGTTGGGATCTATCAGAGTAATACACAATGCAACCTTTACACTCTCACATTATAGACACAAAATAAATTACAAAAGCTGGTGTTTGTGAGCATATGAATTATTGAAACTCAATGGGCTGAATTAGAGAACACAATCCAAACGCAATACAATCTAAATCCATCATTAAACTAGTTTGCTCCTGATTTAATGGAATAAAATAATAATGAATGTGTTCTGACCAGAGTCATCTCAAGTTAAAGTGAATTTGGCCTACATGCATAAAACAGGATCTCCCAGAGATGTATAGTTTCTGGCTAAGATAGTGGGTGTTTTCAAAACCAGACTCAAGACCTATCTTTTTACTCTGGCTCTTAATTCAATGTCTTCCTCAATGAAATTCATTTATTAGAAGTTGTTTACTCTTATTGAGATTTTTTTTATTAAATTCCTGTTATATATTTATTCTTATTTTAGTACTATTTCCTAAAGGCCAGCTTTCCTTTTATTCCTCTTAAACTTAGTTTAATGTGTCATTTCATTTCTTTTATACTGAATTTACTCTGAACCTTTATGTCATAAGTCTGATTTTATGGATTTATCTGTTTAACAATATTTCTTATAATTCTAGATCTATTTTCTTATAACCTTGGTTTATATATTTGTTTTTTTCATAGTCATAATCTTACCAAACTTTTATTCACTCCAGTGTTTCATTGACCTGATGAGTTGGCGCTCCCACAGTTCCAACCTAAACATGATTTTAACCTTATATTTTTATCAGCCTTTCTGGAGGCTTTTTTTTCCTTTGTTACACTGTTCTTTGTTTGTGTAAGCATGTGAATGTGTGCGTGTATGGGTGTATGTAAGCATTTGTTTGTTTTTAACATGTAAAGCACTTTGTGATGCATCCTCTCTATAAATAATAGTGCGATAAAAATAAAGTTTAATTTGATTTAAGATCACTTAAAAATTATACAAAAAGAGCTTAGTGTCTACTTTAATGCATTAACAACTTGAATAATAAAATTATGTTCTTATTTGTTTCAGTTGTCACCAGGTTCAGAGGAGGATGAGCATGAGGGCCCAGTGTGTGAGAAGCTGGGTCGTATTCAGTTCAGTGTTGGATACAGTTTTCAAGACTCAACCCTCACTGTCAAAATTCTTAAGGGCCAGGATTTGCCTGCTAAGGACTTTTCTGGTACTTCTGATCCATTTGTCAAACTCTACCTGCTGCCAGACAAAAAGCACAAATTGGAGACTAAGGTGAAGAGAAAAAATTTAAACCCTCACTGGAATGAGACGTTCCTGTTTGAAGGTATGATGGGAAAGACTGTCCACAGAACATACACATTTCACTTCTTTGTGTCTATTATATTGTGTCATATATTTTAACTGCCTTATGTGCATCTCCTTAAGGTTTCCCCTATGAGAAGGTGGTTCAGAGGACTCTGTACCTGCAGGTTCTTGACTATGACCGTTTCAGCAGGAATGACCCCATAGGAGAGGTGTCCATTCCCCTGAACAAACTGGACCTGGCCAACATGCAGACCTTCTGGAAGGAGCTGAAACCATGTAGCGATGGCAGTGTAAGTAAAGAGGAAAGCAGGGAAAGGGGTGGAGGAAAAGAGAAGAAGAGGGAGGAGGGAGGTGAAGATAAAGGGAAAGAGAAGATGGGACAGAACGGGTGATGTCATTCCTGGCTGCTGTGATTCTCCCAGGGGAGATGTGGCAGCATGCTGGTGGGAGAAGAGATGGAAGTGAATATTAGAGAGACTGACAGGTAGAGGGAGAACACACAGAGCTAGAAGAGAGAACAGAAATACACAGCAGGCAAGAGACAGGAAAAAGGTATAAAAGGGGGATAAAGAGCAAACAATTTGCTGCTATTGTTGCTGTGTAATATCTCTTCAGGGAAGTCGAGGGGATCTGTTGGTGTCCCTGTGCTACAATCCTACAGCCAACACCATCACTGTGAGCATCATCAAAGCCCGCAACCTCAAAGCCATGGACATTGGAGGCACTTCTGGTATGAATGCTTTTTTATCTTTCAAATCCTTTTATATACATGGCTGTCTTTATAAATGCTGCTTCCAAATGAATATGATCATTTTCTTGTGTTGGAAAATGGCATTAAATCCATTATGCTAAACAAATACTGCTTTCATTTATATAAAAATAATAATAAAACACTGTATTAAAGTGCATAAAAACTGGCACATTTCCCTCTCCTCAGACCCGTATGTAAAAGTGTGGTTGATGCACAAAGACAAGCGTGTGGAGAAGAAGAAGACGGTGGTAATGAAGTGCTGTCTGAACCCTGTTTTCAATGAGTCCTTCCCCTTTGACGTGCCTGCCCACGTGTTGAGGGAGACCACCATAATTATCACCGTCATGGACAAGGACAGGCTAAGTCGCAATGATGTCATTGGAAAGGTATCTCCTTCCCCCTTCTTTGCCTCTTCTTTCTTCTTCTTCTCTTTCTCTGTGTTTCTGTGATTCTTGACAGATCATTAGCATCGTAGTCATTGAACCAGTCTCTACTGACCCCTACTGGAACAACTGGACCAAGCTCTTGCAGTGTAAACAACTAAATTTACAACAACTTTTCATTTTTCTATGAACCAAATGCTTTACTTAAAATCTATTTTAGCTGCAATTAACATTCTTGTAGTGCAATTGCATTTTTTTTACTCCACCTAAAATTATACAGCCCCATACATATTTGCATATGTTCCAAATCCTGTGCAACACTACAGTGGCTTTTAAATAAAGCACCCACCAAGTGATTAAAGGGAAGGTTTTCAGTTGCAATTTGAGGGGTTAAAAATTTCATTTGACAGCATCTGCCTTTCAGAGGATGAAAACTCCTTGGATTAATTAGTGGGAAAGGCTGACTGATGAAAGAGGGACTGCACTTAAGCCTAACATTTTTTTTCTCTTAAAACCAACAGTTTTTGTTTGTTTGTTTATTTTTTGTTTGTTTTGGTTTTTTTGTTCTTTTTCTTTTTTCTTCTGCTCTTTACCTGAACATCCATCCCTGTATGATATTATAGCCAAGTTAACTCTCTTTTTCTCATAGATTTATCTTTCATGGAAGAGTGGCCCTGCTGAGGTAAAACACTGGAAAGATATGATGGGTCATCCTCGTACTGCCGTGGCCCAGTGGCACGCCCTCAAAGCCTGAGGGACCCAGCAACCAACCTGCCTACAGTGTTTTTCCCCCAGAATTAAACTGGCCTCTAAGCCCCTGCTCTCAGCACACACACCCTTCTCCGTAAATGCAGTGATGGGCTGTAGACCATGTACTGTATCATCTCTTTGTTCTCAGGCCTCTTTGATATTCCTTGCCCTCAGTCCTTGTGGCACCATCTCTAAATTTCATCCCTTGTCAAGTTCTGATTTCCACCTGACTCCATCTCATCTGTTTGTCTGAACTGAAAAATGTATTTGATGTCTCCTTCCCTGTGCCCTCTTTCTATGATGTCTTTTTCAAGATATCCCTCAATCTTTCTTCCATCGTGTCAGCCATTACCAGAGTTTAACTTCAGAGCAGCACCTCTTGCTACCCATGAATACAAACTACCAACCTAATATGGATCAAACTGATAGTCAAACCATCTTCTGTGGCAGCAAGATGGACTGTGTTCAAACATGCGCCTAAGTGTGAATGCCACTGACCTGTGAAACCCATTTACCACCTACATCAGGTTCACAGCAAGGAGCATCCCACTCTGCTCCTCACCTTTTTTTTTCCAAGTCCTTTTCCATTTATGTCACTGCACCTTCATACCCTAAAATGCCAGAATAATAAGAAAACAGACACAGGTGATGGAAGAGTGATGGACTGAATTTAAAATGGACTGTAACTGGACTCGGCCAGTCAATTTATGTTTGATCTTTTTCACATTTCACTCTTTCCACTGTAATAATTCTCACTTGGCTGGAACCCTTTGTTGTCTGTTTGTGCTGTGGGTGACGTGCTGTAATCCTAAATGATGTTCCTTCAAAAAAAGAAAAAAAAGGGAAAAAATATATTAATATGAACATCCAAAACAGGTCCAGTAGGGCAAGTGTCATGAAATACTTTCCTATTATTTTGGAAAAGAAATCCCAATGAATAGAAAAAAAGAGTAAACTGATTAATGTTGTGTTTTTATTTTTATTTATTTTTTTGTTTAAAAAAACATAGAAAATCAACCTGTTCTTCCAGACACAGAAAATAAGCAAAAAAAAAAATAGCTTCAATAAATGTGGGAGTGTGCAATTATGTGAATGAGTGTGATGGAGTATTTTGGACTTGCATAGTTAAATTAAAGATATTGGTGAAAGGAAAATACCTTTGGTAGAATTGTTCAAACTGGTGATGTTGCTTGTTGAACAGTTGGCGGGTCACTAAAGTTAAAATGTCAGTCCACCTAAATTACATCACATCGAGAATCCAGCTTTCTGCTGGGGGTAAATTAACAAAACAGGTTTTTATTTTCTTTACACTGAAACACACAAAGCTCACTTATCAGTATCAAGTACAAAGCTACATCACTATGATGGACACAAAATAAAAATCATTGGAAGCTAGGACTTCACAACAAAACCAGTACTGGCTAAGTGGCACTGTGTGGAAGCCAGGATCTGAACAGTTTAAGGCTGGCAGAGTCTCTCTGAACAAAGTGGTGAAGTAAACCATGAGATGCTGTTAAAAGGATAAAATATTTGGCCTTCTGTTTTGTTTTGTTTTTTAAGACTAATAGATTTTTTGTTTATTTATTTATATATATATATATATTTTTTTTGCTTTGCAATATGAGTAAAGTGACACTTCAACAGGCAGTACGTGACAAAATTATCAGTTAATCAAACCACACATAGCTTTGTCCGTTAAGGTAAACAGTCGTTTAGATTTTTTTTTTTTTTTTCTGTTTTTTTAGGATGGGATTAGCTGAAGTACAGGTGAGTCTTCCGTGTATTTGCTTTACTGCCTGAGTGTGACCTCCATTGAGTCCTGTATTGACATGTGTCAGACACATGAATGAAAACAAATAAGAGTAATAATATTTGGGGGGAGGGGAGTTCGTTTACATTCTGCTGTCTGTTTTTGTCTGGCTGTGTGTTTGCACTATGTGTGAGTGTCAGTATTGAACTTTTATGAACTTTACTTTGTGTGATTGTATTTACTGTGTGTCCCTCTGCATCTGCACTGCACTCTATTTTGTCCGTTTCATACACACAGCATGGTTTATTGTTTTTCTTCTGTATAAATTCAATGTAAAAGGAAATGTTTATTTATTTTTATTTAATTTTGTCAATTTTTTAAGAATCAGTGCACTTGTTGACAACAATGCTGGAACAAACCTCTCTTCATAGCAGGGTTACTTTCCTCATGTGGTTTTTGGCTTGTAAGCAAAATCTCTTCCACATGAAGGTCACAGGAACAAGCTTTACAACAACCTGAAATTAAACCGTTTTTTTTTTTTACCATCAAATCTTTAGTTTAGATGGAAGCAGCTACCAACATTTTGTCCTAGATGTTTTATCCATCCTTTCCATCTTATTTAATCTGATTCAACCAAAAAGACAAAGGGTGGTTTCTTAACATCTCAGCTGGCACTCCCCCCAAAACACCCCCATTGTGCACACATGCTTTCTGGCACAAAGTGTTCTGTGTGTGCCTTATAAACTCTGCCACGCCCTGGTCTTCACCATATGCGCTCCCTCTCTGAGTGTCAGGAAAAAAGTGTGTGGGGTGGGGGGAAAAAAACAAAAAGGGGTGAGACAGGAGATAATCATCACCTCTTTGCATCACTCCTAGCTATGTCTCAGGTCAGAGCAGAGCGTTGGAGCATGCTAAAAAAAGAAGCAGGAGCAGTCATGTCTGTCCCAATGGCCCTGTGGGTGAAGCAAGGGATTATTTTAAATGCTGCTGACAAAGCATTACATTCCAAAGGCCAAGTGACAGTCACTTCAATCAATGAAATTTAATATTGGTTAAAGATGAGTCAGGGTTC
Source organism: Rhadinocentrus ornatus (assembly GCA_037177495.1). NCBI lineage: Eukaryota > Metazoa > Chordata > Actinopteri > Atheriniformes > Melanotaeniidae > Rhadinocentrus > Rhadinocentrus ornatus. Next base: position 17,098,054 of record JBAMHW010000001.1, read on the forward strand.
GATATATTTTTAAAAGATCTAAAAAAAAATAAAAAAAAAAAACTTTCTACACTCCTCACTGGCTGAATACCACATTCTGATAAAGTTTACTGGACAAGCTCCCATTTCTGTTTTAGGGCATTCTTTTTAAGGAATTGCTTGAAACAAAGAGAGGTTAACCAGCAAAATTTTAATTTGTATATTATACAAATGATTGTGAAGTGTCCTGTGTGTTGAAAAAAAGAAAAGAAAAATCCTAAGTATTTTCTGGGGTTGCTGATATCTGTCTTTAGTATCACTAACCCCTCTCTGTCACTCCTTTTTCTCTTTGTAGTCACACATCTGTGGGGTGCACAATGTTAAATATCAGCCATTTATTTATTTTTTTTTATCTGTACAGTGTATATACTACTATAAATGTGTATATAAAACAAAGACTCTTCTGGTCTGGTATGAATTTTTTAGAAGCTTCTTTTTTTTATTATCCCTTCAGGACATAGGAGTATCACAACTACAGAACTCAAGCATGAGTTCTTCTTATGCTATCAAGTTTAGAAAGTGTAGGAAAAAGTATCCAAACGTTTTACTTCAAACATAGTTGACTTAAAAGAATGTGAAAATAAAGCTCTACGTAAAGCTTATTAAGATAAAATTGGAGTAGTATGATCCCCTTAATATACCAACAAGTCCATCAGAAATTGCAAAGTGTAAATGTTTGTCTACACATACATACCATGTGACCAGAACTACAACCAGTAAGTGTAATCCATGACAATGCATATTTTTCTAACTAGCCCCTCTATTTTTTTAACTGCTAACCACAAAATCTAGCAGGTGTGCATTCCATATAAAATTAATGATAACAAAATAATTAATGTCATTGTCAAGTCCATGAAATCACAAGCCACAAAGGAAGGTGGTTGGATGGAGCAAATAAATGCTGCCCTCTTAGTCATGAGCCTATGAGAAAAGCGATAGAGACCAACAAACTTTGCGTGGTATGACTTTACTAAAAGACTAGTTTAATTAGAAAACTATTAGTCCCGAGTAATGACGATTAATGGGTACTGATTATAAGCTGGATGTTTCCTCTCTGTTGCCTGAGTAACATGTCATCCATGATTTTGTGTAAGATTCATCAGAGAATAAGGCAGTTTTCTACTTTCACGAATCCATCTTAAATTAACTTGTGCCAAGAGACAGCAGCAGCATCTTTCCTGGATTTCTCATGTGTTTTTTCTTTGCATGATGTAATATCAACCTTCTTTTGTGTTGACAGTGACAAACTGTTCAGCAATGATTTAAAGAAGTGTTCTGACCTAATCTTTCAACTCCTAACTTATTACTTAATGATAATCAAAGGATTAAATTGGATTTAATGTACTCATAAATGTAATCAATATTCCTTTCTTACACCAGTTTTGTAAAGATGAGGCCAAAACTTTTCTATAATAAGCAATAAGCTCAATGGGTAGTAATATTATATATATATTATATATATTATATGTTATAGAGTTAAAAATACAGGAATTTTACACAAATTATATTACATTAAAAAGTAATACGGCATACAGAATAGAGGTACTAAATTGCTTAGTTCTGAATGGCTTTTAACTTTGGTTAGGTTTTATATTTATACCAGCCTTCTTATTGTACACACTATTGCGTTCTTAATCACACATACACCCACCTTCTCTGCAAAAGTAAAATTTAAGTATCTCAGCAACCACAAAATGTCCTTTAAATCGCAGAGTTCTGATTGTGGTAAATCATCACGTTTGAGTCAGTGCCTTTGTGTGTGAAAGTGATAAACTTGAATCATTGCACTTTGTGCTAAACTCTGACATCAGTGAAGCTGCCTGATTTTCTTTCTTAAACACGTTTTAAAACATTTTCAACACAAGGTGAGAAAAACTGTGCGTATGTAACGAAGACACAGGATGTTAATTTTGAGAGCATTTTCTTTTTAACCCCTTTGGACAAATATTTCCAGCAGACATAGGAGGAGAAGTAGAAGGGCTGGGGTGCTGTTTCTGCTGTGAGAAGGAAACAAAAGCACGTGAGTTTGAAATTCCACGGGAGGGTGACTGCAGCATTGAGGATAAAACAGAGAGCTGTCACGACACAGGAAGCAGCAGTGGAGGATGACAGCAGAGCTGGGCTACAGATAGCCACAGTGGGTGTGCGTGGGCAACTGATGAATATACTCTAAACAAACCTCAGAGTCATAAAGACATGTTTGTGCTTTCGCTGCATTAAAAGATCTTTTCGTAATATCATTCATTTTCCAAAGTGGAAAATTGTGACAGTTACTGTGGAACAGATGCAACTATTTCAGTGGTAGAAAAAGTATTAAATTATTTAGTTATAAGTAAAAGTAGCAGAAGGTACATTAAGAATGGCACAATTACAAATGACTGCTCTCCCTTCAAATCCCTTCTAAAATATGCAGTGTGTATGGTATTATGTATAGGATCCATCCATCCATCCATTTTTTGCCGCTTATCCGGAATCGGGTCGCAGGGGCAGCTGCCTAAGCAGGGAAACCCAGACTTCCCTCTCCCTGGCCACATTCACCAGCTCACCCGGAGGGATCCCGAGGCGTTCCCAGGCCAACCGAGAGATGTGGTCCATCCAGCGTGTCCTGGGTCTTCCCCGGGGCCCCTGGTGTCTGGAACATCTCACCAGGGAGGCGTCCACGAGGCATCCTGACCGGATGCCCGAGCCACCTCATCTGGCTCCTCTCGATGCAGAGGAGTAACGACTCTACTCTTAGCCCCTCCCAGATCACTGAGCTTCTCACCCTATCTCTAAGGGAGAGCCCGGCCACCCTGTGGAGAAAACTCATTTTGGCCGCTTGTATTCGCAATCTTGTTCTTTCGGCCACTACCCACAGCTCGTGACCATAAGTGACGGTAGGAACGTAGATCAATCGGTAAGTTGAGAGCTTTGCCTTTTGGCTCAGCTCCTTCTTCACCACGACAGACCGATTCAGCGTCAGGGGGCAATGAGCATGCCCACACCTGCTCGGCGCCTCTCACTGGGGGCAACTCCAGAATGGAAGAGGGCCCAGCCCCTCTCAAGGACAGTGGTTCCAGAGCCCAAGCAATGCGTCGAGGTGAGTCCAACTATATCTAGCTGGAACAGCTCAACCTTGCGCACCAGCTCAGGCTCCTTCCCCAGCCAGAGAGGTGACATTCCCCGTCCCTAGAGCTAGCTTTTGCAACCGAGGATCAGACCGCCAGGGTCCCCGCCTCTGGCAGCCACCCAGCTCACACTGCACCCGACCCCTATGACCCCTCCTGCAAGTGGTGAGCCCACGGGAGGGGAGGCCCATGTCACCCTTTCGGGCAAAGCCCGACCAGGCCCCAGGGCAGAGGCCCGGCCACCAAGCGCTTGTCTCTGTGCCCCACCTCCAGGCCTGGCACCAGAGTGGGTCCCAGTGACCCACGTCCGGGCAAGGGAAACCCTGGTCCTTGCTTTGTCATCATCATGGGGGTGATTTGAGCCGCTCTTTGTCTGGTCCCTCCCCTAGACACCTGTTTGCCATGGGTGACCCTACCAGGGGCTTGAAGCCCCAAACAATATAGCCACTAGGATCGTCGTTTTTCCACCTCTCAGTGCTTCTTTGCCAAATTTTTAAATATGTCATTAAAATTTTTTTTTTCAAAGTACAGCCTTAATTATATTGTTATTTAAGCATTTTCTTTAATAGAGAAACTATTTGCATTTATTTATATTTAATGACACCCAGTGTCAGGATCTGCACCCTGTGTTGTGCCTAATTGACAACTAAAGAAAAAGCAAAAAAAAAAAAATTTAGCTGCACATCTATTGTCATCTTTTTCTACTTTTCTCCTGCATTTGCTCGTTTTTAAAGGAACCAAAATATTTACCTGGCAAACTGCTGGTTTTGGTACAAACCTTTTATAAAACCCTCACGTAAAATTATGAACCTAACATTTCCTAGCTGTTGAAAGATGTAGAGTAAAAAAAAAAACTAAAACTAAAACTTTTTAAAAAAAGGAAATGCAAGCCAATGACATGAAATGTGGGGAGTTACAAACAATAAAGAACTTGAGTAAATATACTAGTTAATTTTCACCACCAAAAAAAAATAAAAAAAAATGGTGAGACAGATGGCTGAGGAGCAAAGAAAACACAGAGGGGAACCCTTCTGACATCATCTTGGTCTATTTCGGGACAAGCTAGGAACAAAAAAAATGAAAGAGGTCAGTCTTACTCATCATATTTCTCTTTATAAAGATATGAACCATGAAATCCTTTTCCTTTGGATCTATGACGTTGCCTTGTTTGTGTAAACACCTTGGCTGCAGATCATGTATAAATTATAATTCTGTGAACGTACACAAGCAAGCTTGTCTTCTGTTTTGAGATTCTGCGCACATCTCAGCCAGAGGGCATCTCTCTTCTGCAATCAGTACAAGGTTCCACTGAACCGACATGACACACAACCGGACAAGAAATGTTGCCTGTAGTCAAGACATGTTGATCCTGTGGTGAAGCAGAGAAAAATAAGCTTGCTTACAAGGTTTTAATGAGAAATATCTGCAATTTAACAGATGTAGCGAATTTATTTAATTTAAATTTAGTTAATTTGAAACCGTAAGGTGACTTTTCCATAATTATATAAACATGTAAATGCTTGCATAATGTCTACCATGAAAGTTTGCTGTATAAAGGGAGGATAATCAGCAGATGAAGTAATTAATATAAATGTTCTAATTAAGACTATAATTTACCTTCAGCGATTTAAAAAGTCATTTTAATTAAAATATGATATTTCCAAACAGTATATGAGAAATTTTAATTCCAGGTGAGCGATATGAATAAGTGATACTAAAGTGATCTGCTGCCCTCTGGTGTTGGGAAATAGATACTACAGGCAGGACAACCTTCATTATGTAACATACTGTTTATATTGTCAATCATGGCACCCTCCAGTCATGTGATCTACTCATGTGGTATAGGACAACAGGTGTGGTAAAAATAAAAAAGTAACAAAACAGTAGAGCATTAATCTTATTTAAATGTCTAATAAAAAAGCAAGAGGCACAATGACATCACAATATTAATTTATCTAGGCTTGCTAATACATTCAGCATCTCACACAAAAAGCAGTTCGAACGCACAAAAATGAATCACATATGTATAATACAATTAATGCAAATATTCATAACATCATCCTTTTTTTTAACTGTTGCTGCAGTTTTCTGACCAATGGTTTTCCCATCATGTCCCGGGAATCCTTTTCTTAATATAGTGGAGAAACGAATTTACCTTTAATAGCAAGATCATGCCATGAAAACTGAAGGACTTCCCAAGAATGTTCTCTGGAGCTTGATCAAATTCATGTTTACTCAGTATCCCTCGTTCAATACGTTTCTGAGAATGTCCAGAGGGCCAAGGACCTCACTAACATTCCTTCTCCAAGTACTCTAAACTGGGTGCATCCAACCTCTGTTCTTGGTTTCGGTTCTTTGTGAACTCCTTCAGCTTATCCATGACTTCTCCTTGGTACACATCAGGGGTGGGCTGGGCTTCTGTAAACGGGTAGTAAATAGGTTTAGATATATTTAAACTTGTCATCTTTAAATCTTATATTAACGTTAAGATTTAATGTTAATATAAGATTATAAGGGGAAAAAGCAAATGTAAGGGAGAAAGCAAAGAGGAATGTCCGGATGTTTATCTTGTGCAAGAACATAAATTGGAAAACAGATGACTGAAAAGTAATGAACATACAGAGACATCACCTTGTGACATAACCTTGGTCTATTTTAACAAATTATAAACTCACATGGGGCTGACAATATTTTTTACCCTCATGACAAGAAAAAGAAAATGAAAGTTTGATATCTCAGTAATGAAAATAGACATGATTATTTTGTCTCCAATTCTTCATAAAAATGCATTCTTCATCTTGAGCTCTGTGTGTCTAATCTAAAAAAATTACATTTCATTAGAATACTAAAACAATTTACATGAATTATTTAGCAACAGCTGTGCAATTATTGGTATCAGTGAAATCAGACAGCCTACAACGGACTCAACTCAGCTCAGACAAACAAAAAGTTTTTGTTTGTCTGAGCTGCTGCCAAGTGGATGTGTTAACGCTGCTCTCATGATAATTCTGTTTTTCAGCTGCGCTGCACGACCAAACAAATAAATAATTTGGTTAAAATTAATAGGAAATTAGAAAAACAAAATGGTATGTTGTCCTAGGACAGTGTACGAGTTCCCTTGGGTGATGCCTTACCCAAAAGATGCAGATAAAGGAAAACAGCTACAGAACTGAGGTGAATTTGTAGAACCAAGCCCTTTTGTGATTATAATACCTTAAGGAGTTTTCAAAACCATTTTGTCTGCTTTTTAAATTTATTTATTGTAGTGCAAGTGTGTTTGTATGTGTGAATATGAATACAAAATAAGCAAAAATAAATACTGCAAAAGGTTTTGCCATTGAAATTCACGACAAGCATCCTGGCTCGAGTGCATCTATGGCCAACTTATTAACTTCTTTTTTTTTTCTTTTAACATTATTTTTCATTACAACCTTTAATGCTACACACAACAAGCAGTAATAAAAGGTTTAAGCAATAACAGAAGAGTATGTGGTGATAAAAATGAACAATGATTAACATACTGTACATATTGGTGAAATGTTTTATATTTTGAGTGTACAAACAAAAAAGGCTGCATACACAATTAGGCCTGTGCGATAAGCAATAAGTCAATTAATTGCACGGTAAGAAAAAATGAGGGCAATAAGTTTCCTAACTTTACCATAGACTGTGTATGACAAGAGGTTACAGGCTGCCAACTCTCAAGCATCGGCTGTGAGACTCGCGCATTTGAGTGGCTTCTCATGCTCTCGCGCTAAACCTCCGATTCTCACGCTGAATCATGTAAATAAGTTGAATGGAGAAAAATAGCTTACAACGTCAGTACAAAGCCCCCACTTCCTGGTCTACCGTAATAACCCCCATAATGCGCAGGCACATTACACAAATAGAGTTAGCCTATATTCTACCGTACATGACAAAATATACATCAAGAAAAATGTCTGTTAGTCGAAAAATTCGGGAGGATTCCCAGTGGGCCGCATTACTTTTGGGCCGGTGTCCCGGTATAAGTGGAAAAGCGTCGCGACGCAGCAGCGCGGTTCACTCACTGCTTATAGATCAGTCTGACACGCAGTGATGAGGGGAGATATTTCAGCTTCACAAACGATGCGCAGGATATTTTTTTCTAGTTTTTTTTTATTAATACAATGTTACTAACTGGCAGTTTTGCCGGTTTTTCCTGTCTGAGCCCCATGTTTAATATTTTGTTTTATATATTTTTGGAAGGGCGATTTTGTTTAGAGAACAAAGACTTTATTATCCATCATACTTATTGTTTTTGGTTGAGTTTGGTTTTCATTCATTGTTAATGACACTGAGAGTCTGTTCTATTTATTGTTTTTGTTTTGTTATTTTAAATTTCTTCCATTTCCAGTGTAAAATGTTCTTTAGAATTGAAAGCTTATTGGTCTTTGAAAGGGTGTACTTGCATTATTATGGCATTATCATTATATTAGTTGAAAATGGTCTCAAAATGACAACATTATCGCTTTGCACAATATTATCGCTTATCGAGATCATTTCTGAGAAAATTTATTGCACAGCAAAATTTGTTATCGTGACAGGCCTATACACAATATTTTCATGCATGTAAAGGAGAAAGAGCAGTTGCTGGAAGACCTGATGAAACAAGCTGACAGATATGGTTTTGATATCACAACATGAAGCTAAACTATTTGAAAAGATAATTAGGAGTCAGAACAATATGTGATGTAAGAGATTTCACAGGATCTATTAAAAGTCCCAGAAGAACCTTGTCAAACAAAATTATTCTCTCACCTGTTGCCCAGTAGTAGATGTCCCAGTCGTTGCTTGGTTCATTAATCAGTCTGTCATATTGCTGCAGCTGGCTATCAGTCATTGTATTTAGGTATTGCTTTGCAAAAAGGCTACACGGGAGATAGAGAAATCATATGAGTCTAGGTCAACTCTTTAAAACGAAAAGTGATATCTTGCGCATATTTCTTAACAAGGAAATCTGAACAAGAATGAGTTTATAAGACATAAATCATCAACAGTGATTCTTTTATAGTAGAGAATGAAAACAGCTGCCTTAAAAAAGTATCTTAAGTGAAAAAAAAAAAAGAAATAGGGCAGACAACAGAAATAAGTGGTTAAAAAAAACAACACTATAACAACCTGAGCAATATGCAGTTCTCCAACATGCCCCTCTTGCGACTCTCATAGAGAAGCCGGCGTCTCTTGATGTCAGTGGGCTCATCTGTTTTTTCCACCCAGGGGGGCAAAGGGATCTCAATCAGATCAGCTTTGTTGTCCTCGGGAGCATCTCCACGGTATGCACGGGATGATCCCATCCCTGGGATTGCTGGTCTCCATGCTGTCTGGAATAACCCAGTAACCACCTGACGGATAGGAACATCACTCACATTTAGACAAGCACTTACAACCTATCAGGTGATCCCTGAGAGAGGTTTAACATTTCATTGTGATATGTTAAAATCATGTTCATAAATCCTGTTAACACCACTAAATCTGACTATAGGAGCGACATTTGAAATACCATCTTAGATTTGGGGCAAGATTGTAATAGCCTGTTCAGACCATTATTTTAAATAATATCTGCATATTTATTCTAAAATAAAATACTTTAAAAGGTTGAAGGAACATAGTTCCTTAATGTGTTGCTTTTACAGTTCATCATCACTGCCCCTTTTTTTGCGATCTGAAATGTGTTAAACGGCCTGAAAAATTCAATGTAAAGCCTTCTGGTTAACCTAAGGTTAAAAATCAAACTTCTTCTTCCGTCCATGTACGGGTTTTAATAAACTCCCAGCATAGTTAATTAACCCATAACATCACTAAAGGCATGCAGCTAATGAAAACAGAGGTGAATTGCATAATATCACACTGCCTGTTGTACAACTGTCCTCATACAGGACAACTACACTACAGCTGATAACACCTAGTTGATAGTGTTGATGCTAGATCATTAAAGAGCAAACGTTTGTTTTAGCAATAAAATACACTTTTATAAAATTACAATAATTTATTTTAGTAGACGTTAGTGCCTACAAAAAAGTATAAGGTCTGGCGTTAAACACGGTCGAAAAATTTAGATTAATTCACATAATATGAATAAATTGACAACTTACTCTTTTCACAGCAATAGCAGACAGCATTTTAACTTTATTTCTTGCAACGCTGATAGACTGATAAAACGTCCTTGTCTGCAGTCAAGCTGTGTCGCTTGAGCTCATAAAAATTTAGCCAACAAGCTGCTTTACGTCACAATCGGTGCGCACAAGACATTACCGACTGCAAACACAAAACAGTCTTCTTGCTACGGTAACATAGACTTGTGAGCACAGAAAAAATGTAGTTATTACCAAAACCGTACAACTAAGAGTTATCTCTAAATTTGTGTATTTTTGTGACCTTCCATTGTCCTCGTACCAATACATTACTGTCACATTTGAAGTTGATTCTAGGAACTAAATAGTTATTCATGGTTTCAGCCGGTTGAGTGTTCCCAGCGCATCTATAATTTTGCAGGAAAAATAGCATTAGCGAGGGAAAAGCGTGTAGTAGTATGACATATATTGTGTGTGCAGTTATACGCGAGAAGGCCTGCATGTTTTATCAACAGTTAATTAAAAACAACTCAGGTGTTAAGGTGATTCGCACCATTCTCGGTTTAGTGTGTTTTGTTGTAGCCTACGTGTCTTGTGAGAACCTAATCGGAACGTTAAACAGAACCACGTTAACGTCACATTAGTTGTTGAAGTTTAACGACTGTCTTATGCTCGCTATAAACCGTTAATTTGCTAACTCTGGCTGTGCAAACAATACTGGAAAAGAAACGAGAAGAGATAGAAACACTGCGAGCAACTGAGGATCTGAGGCCCACCGGATGGCTGCTACAGCCGGACCAAGCTCCTCTGAAAACGACCTCATAGATTTATACAGCGATCTGAATCCAAACGATGAGGTGAGCTACATTGAAATTAAATTGAAACGTTTATTTTAAACAAAAGCTAGATTTAAAAAAATACTTTGTCAGCACTTTGCAATTGTCTAATTTTATGCAGATGTTCATTTACTGCCTCTGTGAACTTATATAAAGTTACGTCTGAAATTTCAGGCGAGTTTTCATGACGAATAAAAGTATTTAAAGATTATTCAGATCTTGACTTGGGACAGAATAAACACTTTCTATTAAAATAACATTACAGGTAATATCCTCCTCGGACATAGTTACCTTTGCTATCACATTATTCTGAAAACGTGCTTTAACCTTTTGAGTCAGTTGAGTTAAATCAGAAGCACTGTAAATGTTAGATTTGTTGCATCAAATATGCTGTTAGTAATTTGTTAGTTTTATTGGGAGAGATGAACATTGTCACATAACGGATCATGCAAATAGCTGTGTGTTCCTCAAAATAAGTATTACTAATAACATCATGGCTATCAAACATCTCATCTTCTAAAACGCAACTAAGGTAGTACTACTCAAGGAAACTGAAGAAGGTAAAACAAGGAATGGCAAGTTCCTGATTCTGGAAAAGACTAGGTGCAAAACATCCTAACCTAATACATTAGAAGCTTTCATGGGGTGTACTCTGCCTAAAGCAGGGGTGTCCAAAGCAATTTAATTTGAATTAGGTGTGTTGGATCATGGAGACATCTAAAACCTGCAGGATTACAGTCCCTGAGGACTGGAGCTGGACCACAGGCTTAATGCAAGAACGTACACAGTAGCTGATTATTAACTTCCTGGAGCATCAGTATTTATCTGCTATATGATGTGATGATTATATAGGAGAGGTGTATGTGTACTGCCCAGTGTTCTAAAACATGAACACATTGTGCCATCTGCTCTACTATCTTATATTTACAGCAAAATATATTAATTTTTCTTAGGTGATGATTTATTCAGTCATGTGTACCTTTTTGTTTGTAAGCTAAATTTTTTATTTATTATAATTTTAATGATAATTAAATTGATTTTTAAAGATAAGAAAAAGATCCCTTGTTTTCCAACACCTGCAGCTGCTAGTGGGAAGCCCCCAGAAATTGTCAAGTGTTTTATTTACTCATGCTGTGATATAAATTACAATACATAGGACTAATTTGTTATTTTCCATCCAACACAGGATCTGGAAAAAATTGCGGAAGCAAATGAACTTTTTGATGCTGTTCTAACTGGTTCAGTTAATCAGGACAATAAAACTACTAGAGATGCAGCCAAGGAAGCACCAGCTAAAGAGGAGAATACATCGACTTGTGCAAAAACACAAAAAGGAGGAAATGCATTGAGGAGACTGTCTATGTATATTGGAAATTTCCCTTGGGTAAGTACCATTCTGTCACTGTTCAAAAAAATGTTCAATAACCTCGATAAGAGGTTGGATGGAAAGTTTGACTGAATACAACCCTTTTCTTGGATATTTGCTGTGCTTCAGCTGTACTTCCGAAGCCATTCCTTGGAAAATGTCATTCAGTAACAAGTTTGTATCCAGGGCAGCTGTTGATGCGGCTAATTGACACGAGACTCTTTTCAGCTCTTATTAACTGTTTTGTATTATAAACAACAGGAGAAGCTAGAAAAACCAAATTGTCTTATGTATTAACTTCAGTGTATGATGATAGTTTAAGCAAATATGACAAACATTATTTTTATTTAGGTTATCCAGTTCTGCTTTAATGTTGATTACATTTAAAATTTACCCATCGCATATATGTTGGGGTTTTGTTTTTGTTTATTTTAATCCAAAAAGCTTGCAGGACAATGTCAACAATAAAGCAAAAAAGTGCCACTTCTGTTTCTTCAACACAATAATGTGTACAAAACACAGTCAGACTGAGTACTCACAATGGTGGTGGGGTTAAATAAATTTTTTTTAATAAAGTTGTGTAAAATAGTGTTTAAATCTACAAGACTTCTACTTTGATAACCAGATGTCTTGATAAACCTGCATTTTGGATGAGGCCTCTGTTTACTTAAACATTGGTCCCTTATATAATGTATGTCTCAAAAACCTTTTTCATGTGCCAGATCACACATACTTAGTCCAGTACTGAATTAATAACCCAAGCTTAGACACGTTTTTTAAATGAGAACATGTAGAGTTTTGGCATAATTCTGAACTGTTTTATCCTGTACTAATGTCCATATAAATTGGTTATTGTCCTGTTTATGTTCATGCATTAGTTTCTGGTCCTGTAAAATCAAAGGTGACTTTCTAAACCCCTTCTTATGCTTGCAGTGGACATCTGATAAGGACCTCAAAAGCATGGCCGAGAGGCTAGGTGTGAAGGACATCGTAGATATCAAATTTGCTGAGAACAGAGTTAATGGCCAATCAAGAGGGTGAGCGATAAAAAAATTCTTTATTAAGGGAAGCGTTTTTTATTTTTTGTAGATTTTTTTATGACCTGATGTTTTGTTGTTGCTTCTTTTTGTTACAGTTATGCAGAAGTGGTGGTGACCTCAGAGGAGTCACTTAAAATATTATTGGAAAAAATACCTCAGTGTCATGTCAATGGGGAGAGGGTAGACTGTCGCTTCGCCACTTGCCAGAACCTTGCCGTTTTTGAGGAAATTGCCAATAAACGTATGAGCAATGCAAGCTTAAGAAAATATGACAGATAATACACTACCACAAAATGCTAGTCTGATTATTCTTTTATAAAACAATAAATTCTCCACAGGTATACCCATGCGCGTTAACCCAAGACCCAAGGAATCTGATTCTACAGAAATTACTCCATTATCATCATCATCATCACAGGACTCTAGCCTACCCCCTATACCTCCACTTTTCCCATCACATGCAAACAGCTATCCTGCACCATCTAGTCCTTTTCTTATTCAGCCGCCTCCACTGTTCCCACCTATGGCACCAGCAATTCCTCCGCTCATGTCATCACATTTGTTCCCTCCCCATCCTGCACAAATGTCTGGCCAACCACCTCCCAGTTTGCACATAAATCCTGCATTCTTCACCCCAACACAAGATGGACACGGCAGCAAAACATACAGCCAACAAAAGTAAGAACAAAACTCCATTTTATATTTTTTGATACTGAGGGCCATATTATTACATTTTTTACCATAGTGAGGTAAAAGAAACTTCCAGAAGTTAGATCTTTAAAGCTAAACAAAAAACAGTATCTAAAGAATAATGTTCAAGTTTGAGCTCAAGTTTATTTATAAAGCACATTTACGAAAACCTGGGTTGCTCAATAAGTTAAGATAATCCTTTTATTTGTCCCACATTGGGTAAATTTCAGTGTTACAGCAGCAAAGGTGATAGTGCAAAATCAGTGTAAATAACAGCATTGGAGATGAGAACAAAAAAACTGTACACAACAAAAACTATATATATATATATATATATAATTTTAAAAAAGCATATATACAAAAATAAGTATTAGGGCACATAAAGAAAAAAAAACTTTTTCACAGGCTTCGAGAAAAAAAAGTAATTTTACAAGAATAAAGTTGTAATCATGCCAGTTCCAGCCATTTCCCCCTCTACAAAAGCAGCAATTTCCTGCTTCTGTGGAATAGATTCATTTTCTTGTAGATTCCTTTTTTTAACGTTCTGCTACTGATGATAATGTGGTGCTTATAGGCCAAAGGATTGGTGAAACCTGTGCTGAAGTACAACTTTACAAAGTGCTCCATGGCCCTTATTTGAACAACTTTCCTCTTCTCTAAAAAAAAAGAAAAAAAAAAGGGTTAAATATTACAACTTTATTATTGTAACATTGTGACTTTATTCTTGTAATATTATTACTTTATTCTCAAAGAGTGATTTGTCTTTATGTGGTCCTAATACTCCGTTGTGGCTCAGTACTGTACAGTAATAATAAAAAAATAATTAAAAACAGCAATGCAACATTGTAGAAGATATGCTAAAAAAAATAAAGCTTGCAAAGCAGAGCAAATTGTACACCAAGCTCATGATTCTGATTCTCGACAATTAATGAAAGCAGTTATTTCTATATGTAATTTCAGTTCATGGTTAAAAATATTTTTCCACTCAGTATGACAGCAATCTTGTTTTTTCAGACAAGGTACAGATGGTGATTTTGAGGAGCTAATGAACAGAAATAGGACTATTGCCAGCAGTGCAATCACCAAGGCTGTTTCTGGAGCAACAGCTGGTAAGTATTTAAAGTAACATGTATGAAGAAACATAGAAACTAAGTCAGGTGAAGTAGGGAATGTTCTTTTCCATTGACTAACAAAGAAATGGTTTAAAATCTAAACTTCAAGTTTTAGAACTCATTCAGTTATTCATTTCTTTCTTACTTCATTTTCTAAAGTAGGATTAAAAGTGCTGATAAAATTTTCGCAAGTATGACTAAATCAGACTTTAGAGAAAAATTGGGATTAAGGATAAGAATTGTTGCATCACTGCACTGTATAAGATACTCTATGAGCCATTACTTTAAAAGCAACTGTTTGTGTTCTCTTATATCTTTAATTGTCAATGCAGGGGACCTGCGTATGGCCATGGAAACATTATTAACTGCTATAGCCATCATTAAGCAGTCCAGAGTGTATGGAGATGAACGCTGCCAAGCTCTGGTCACCTCACTCAAAGACTGTTTAGTCTCTATCCAGGGTGACTACGGCCACAGGTCTGCATGGTTGTGCATCAGAACTCAGCTTTTGTTTTACTAAGAATTGAAACCAAGGCTAGAACAATCTTTTGCTTTTTTTTAATAATCTTCATCAAGCAAACCTATATTTCTTTGCAGCAAAAACAGTCGTTCTAGAGAAAAAGAAAGAGACCGGGACAGAGGTCGTGAAAGAGACCGGGACAGAGGTCGTGAAAGAGACCGGGAGCGAGAACGGGACAGAGATGACTCTTATGGCTGGGAGGTGACTCGAAGACACAGAGAACAGTCCTGGATTGGAGACCGGGACAAGGGGCGCTCACGGGAACGGGAGAGGCACAGAGACCATAGAGACAGATACCGCTAACTTGGTAAGGTTGTTGCTCATTTATTCATTTACTTAATGTAAATTAATGCATAAAATACGTTTAAAAAAATGGGCTATACCACGGGCGTTTCCTGGACCTGGGAACATTGGGGGCTGAGCCCACACCCTCGTAGAGGAATCTTGGTGAACCAAGGCAGTA
>JBAMHW010000001.1:17113397-17124870 GCA_037177495.1 Rhadinocentrus ornatus
AAACATCAGTAAATAACAATAAAGCTGTTCTGAACTAAAGCAGCATCTAGAAAACAAACATCCAACACTAATGGAAAAGCCGTTTTCATCTACTACAACACAAACGCATGCACGCGCCCGCACACACACACTCACAGCAGCACCTCCTTCTTAGTGGTTTTGGGAAATTCGGGACCTTTTCCAGCAGTTATATCAGCGAATCATGTAGACTTCACCGCTGGATTTAATGCAATGTGTATAACAGAAAAGGGCAAGGCTAATGGTTTAGTGTAGCTAGCTTAACCTTCTAAGTATCAAGTACTGTCACGAATGATCTGCCTAATGTTTATTACATTTTTAAGACATACAGGGTTTAAATGTTCTGTTTACCTGTTTCGTGTTGGCCCAGAGTCTTGCTGCCCATTGGCAGCCACCACAACTTAAGAGTTGTCTCTCTTCTTTAAATAAAAAAACATCTGATGTCCATTTTTGACCGCTCGGAATAACACCAGAGTTCAGATTAGGAATAAAACCCCGGGCTGTCAGCCAATAAAACATGGAGGATTCCGCTTCCATAAAATTCCTCTGTGATTGGTCATATCGTTGTGCCTGTGTTGCATTCACATAAGCCAGGAAATAACATAACTACCATCTTCTTTAATATCATAATGTGAATTGGAATAGACAGTATAGAAAATGGAGTGATAAATGTACTAAATTTAGTTTGATCAGTTTTACATCTGTCTTTATTTTTTATCACTATATTTATAGCAGAATTACACTTAATTCTCATGCTATTCATTTGTTTTCTGCCTTTATAAACCTGGTAATACAGAATGACCACTAAGTACACTAAAATTAGTGAGCAACTCCATTACATACAAATTTTGTATCAGTGAGAAGGTCTTCACCTTCAACCTTCTGAACTCCTGGTCACACTGAGCTCTTGTTTATCTTTCTCTGTATTAACCCCCTTATCTTGATCATTAAATATCTCTTAATGAAGCTGCCTGAGTGGATTGTAACGTCTATTTATATGTAAAATTAAAACTATTAGCCACCAGACCATATTCCAACTCTTGTGGGTTAAATCTATGCTTGCCTTCAAGTTCTTCGCTGGATGGAGCCTATTCCAGCACTTAGCAAGCAAGAGGCAGGGTACACCCTGGACAAGTCGCCAGTCCTCCACTAGGCCAACATAGACAACCACTTGTGCTCACAGTCACGCCTAGGATTAATTTTGAGTGACCAATTAACATTAGGTTAGGCAGTTGTAGTCATCTACCAACTGGAAAGTCAGTGGATTGATTCCAGGCTTTCCTTGACTACATGCCAAAGTGTCCTTGGCCAAGACAACGAACTCAGAGTAGCCTCCAGATGTGTCTTCTCAAGGTATGAATGGAAAAAAAATAATTTTTCTTTTCTCCCCAGATTGGTGGAAACTGATAGAGGGGACAATACTCACCTATGGGAATAAGAAACAGGAATTGTATCTCAAAGCCTAAGTATGATTGCTGTTGTCCATCTCTTGTACATAGTAGGACTTCTTGATCTGGATGTAGATTTTCTTCCTGTGAAATATATTTCAATGATTGCATGCAGTTACCTTATGTAATACAGTATGTTTATCACTTTCTTTTGTATGAAATCTACCTAATAAAAAAAAATCCCTAAATGTTGTTGCAGTTTTATTTTTGTACATCTGCTCACAAAGGGAGCTCAAGGACAATTTATTAACAGCATATATACATTTCCATTTATTTTATTCTAATCTGCATTTCAAACTTTTTGGAGGCAAAAATGTGACTATATAATTGTTATATTTAAATATTTTCCATCTGAAATTCTGATGCTTTAACCACTATCTCACAGATTTCTTGATTCATTGCAAAATATTTGTGATCTAGGTCTAAATCCAAATCTTGGGTATGAAGTAGTAAGTTGTTTTTTTTTGTTTTAAGGGTGCTTTATATTGTGCACAAGGACAGTTTTATTTAATTGCTTCAATAAAAATCTGCTAAATTGATAAATACATGAAACCGTATTAACAGTTTTATTTTAGTAGAACAAAAAAAGAACCCATCACTGAAAATGTTTACAAAATAAAGTCCTCTGTAACTAGTATTTTTTTTTTTTTTGTCAGAAATTAGACAAAAATTGGCCAAGCCATGGCGCCAAAGTCCATACAGTTCTTCCAGTTATTTCTCCAGTGGTGCATAATTTAACAATTTCTCAATAAGATCCACATGAGAAAGGAGCATCCTCCGACAACAGTACCTCTTCAGGCCCAGGGCATCAAGTGCATCACTTAAATTGAAAGAGAAAGCAATGTCAGTCTTAATGAAAGTGGATTGTTATATACAATGTTAAGGAAAACAACCACAAGGGCCTCAAGTAATTGTTACCATGCATTGTGTTAGTCCACAGCCTTAACAACTAGTGACCTTTAAGGTGAGTGACCATGTCCTGTGACATCTTAATAGGTTTCAAGGTTTGTAGTACTTGCACCAAATTGCTTCTAGAAAACGTATTTATTGCAGATGTTTTTTCAAAGAAACACAAAGCCCATAAACAAAACAGCTGGTCATCTTACCCCTCAGTATACTCTGCTTGAAGTAGGCCGAGGTAAGCTTCCCATTTGTTACCCACAATCTTCCCACAAGTAAAGCACCTCACGGGGATAATCATATTGGAACACCTGGAGAGAGACAAATCCTGTTTAACATCAGTATCTGAACATACAAGTAATTTAGAGAAACTGGTTTTACTGTAAAGCAGATGTGTCCAAGTCGGTCCTCCAGATCTATCCTGAAACTTTTAAATGCGTCCCTTCTCCAACACACACGAATTAAATGAGTGGTTAACCGGGCCTTTGCAGAGCTGAAAAACATGCAGATGACTACAATTCAGCCATTTGATTAAGGTGTGATGGAGAAGGATTGCATCTAAAAGTTGCAGGATAGTAGCTCTTGAGGACCGGACTTAGGCACCTCTGCTGTACTGTACTGAAACATTTTCATACAAATCCCTTTCTCAATAAAGTCAATTTGTTTGTGAAAGGCACCACTAAAATATGTCAACATTACGGATATTATCAAATTACAATCGCTTTTACTGAAGAGAATGCAATCAGGACGTTGTCATGCTAACGTCCCAGCCATGTCTTATTGTCAATAATTTAAAACGAAAAGTCTATTTCTAAATATTTGCATTTTTAAACTATTTTTCTATAAGATACTTGCTGAAACAATATGTAAAATATCTGTAAAGACTCTCATAGTTACAAAGTTAAGGCTAACCCATATACTGACTAGAACCATGCAACTAGCACATTGTTAGCTAGCATTAGCTGGTAGTAGCATGTTGCCACGGCTAGGGAAATCTTAAAAGATAAATGTGTTTTTCGTGTTAAAGAAAAAGTTTTTAAATGTATCCCTAATTTACTCACTGTTGAAATGTAATATTTTGAATTTTCTAGAAGACAACAGGTCCAGCAAAGTCTGGTCGCGTTTCCTTTCGGTCTCTGGTCTCTAACTGCAGAATGCATTCAACTTCCGGTAGCGGTATGAATTTGTTTTTGAATACATCTTTATTGATATCAATGTAATGTACAAAATAAGTAAATATCCAAAGACAAGCAACAATAATCTTTTCTCTAATATAGAAAATGGGTCATAATTAAATGGCTTTTTTTTTGTGTGTGGTCTAAACACAGTTTTGCCATCTGATAAGGTTTTTTGTGGGCCGAGATTAATGCTCATAATGGAGTGGAGCTAAACACATGCCACATGTAAATTCGTTAGCTTTGCACAAAAATAGTTTCATGTTCGTTAAGGATGGGTAAAAATAACAACTAAAGAGGATGTATGGAAGTTAAGCCATTACACATATTTAAAATATATTTTTAATTAATAAATTGAATAAGCTGAAAAGCACAAGTACTTGATATATACTTGAATTCAAATTATTTTGAGTTGGATAATAGTGGACAATTGTTGAGCTACATTTCTGTGGATATTTTCATTTGTATGGGATTTTTCTCCAAACTATTTTATTACATTACGAAAATGTTATCATCCTTTGTTCTACTTCAATTGTCTGACATGTAAACTAGAACAAAAAGGTGCCTAGATAAATAAAAGAATATAGAAAATGAAAAATAGATATTGAATTGGGCATAAATTTGGATTAAGATCACATTTCACATGAACAGGTTTCTCCACATGCTAGTACAAGTATGAAAAAGATTCTCTCTTCTCTGAGCTTGCTCCAGTCAGTAGAAGTCCAGTGTTAACTCTTGTCTCCTGCTCTGTCACTTTGTTGTTCTTTACCTCCTCAGATAATGATTATTTGTGTTTCAATGCTGAATCAGCCATGGTGCATGTTCAAAACAGTCAGTGTGTTTACATCCAGTTGCTGGCATGTGACACGGTGCCATAAAGCAAAACACAGCTGTCACATGATGCCCCAGACTTCAACAAGATGTTGTTAAGTGGGGTTTTTAACTCCAGGATGCTGCAGGGTAACAAAGGCTCCAGGAATGTGCATAATGAATGAGACAGAAGCATAGAGTTTTAAATAGGAAAACAAAAGTAGTTTTGCATTAACAAATAAATTTAATTAAACCGTATAGCTGTAGATTAATAAAAGTGCAATTGTTATCAAATAAATACTCACATGGACTGGTTCACTTTCTTTAATAAGGTTGTATTTCAAACTTTTCTTTTACATTTAGACATTTGGGGGCAGCAGGGAAGGTGCAGAAGGATGCTATGTTAAATAATAAAAAAAAAGTATATCATATCCATCATTGTTATCATTACAGTCACTCTGATAAATATCATCACTGGCATCATGTAACATCATCAACACTGCCTTCAGTAACATCATACGTCATTACATCATCTATGTAATATAACTTGCTACAGCACATGTGCTAAATAAGGAATTCTACCTGAATTATTGCATTTATACGCTGTTAAAATTAGGAAAATAGGAATTTTCTTTCTTTTTTTTTTCTTTTTTTTTTTTAGTACACTGTATAGACAATGTAGGTGAATTTTGTTTTGTGTTGGCATACTATCTTTTAAATATGTTAGGGGTGTTTACTGTGGTGAATGTGATGTTCATACAATACTTTTGGTCTGAGTGTAAGAAATGTCATTCTGCTGTCTACTTTTACAACATAAACAACTCAATGAGTTTTGAAATGCAAATTGAAAAAAATATAGTGTGCAGGTGTACGGTGAGTGTGTGCAGCAATAGAACAGCTTTTCCCCTTTGAGTGAACTATATGACTGTACATTTACACCCCACTTGGATGGTATTGAAAACCAAAGATGCTCTCCTTAAATGTTTTGGTCGGTACCTTTGAAAACATTAGAAGAGCAGAGTGAGGACACATCTCCCATATTTTGGCAGCAGGCAAACAGACTAAACTAGCATGATGGTGTTTTTAAGACATGAGAGGTTATTGATTTCTAATATTATTTGACAGTAAAATAAATTCTTTTTTTTTATTATTCTGCATCAAAACCTAACTTTGCTACAATTCTCTTTTCATTAGAGTACATGATAAAAGTCCAATAATCACTTGCACATACATCCTGAACCATTGCATGCTTTCATGTTTTCTCTCTGGCAGAAAAAACGTGGTTTCCTGACTTAAGGTTTCATTGCCCCAGTTTTGGTTTTGCCTTTTAATAAAAATTAATATATATATATAAAATCTATCAGAGAAGAAGAAAAACTTGATAGGGTATGAAGAGTGCCACAGAATTACCCCAAATGGATCGGTCTGGTTCTTGATGATGAAGCTGAATCGGGTCTATATCTTCTTGTAAAAGTCACGTCACTATATTTGGTACATAATGGTGTTGGATGCTAAATCTTACCATTCTCAGAGGAAACTGGCATAAATACACAAACCCAAGTTCTCACCAAATGTGGCAGGGAGTACTGGACCAGAACTTGCTCACTAAAACCCTGCTTTTACTAGAGCTCAGTGAAGTGTATCCATACCTCAATAGGCCTAAATCAGTTGGCTACCTGGGTACACATCTCTTTAGCCAATATATCTACAATACATCACAGTGCATAAATCCAACTGTTCTTTTACCAGCTCTTTCAATAGTATTCATTTAAAGGAAAAAACATTGACTCTGGTTTCCCAAGAGCACTACAAATACAGTGAATACAATTTTTCATGATCTTTAAGCAAAAAGAACCAAGCTAATTTCTGGTGCCAGAATGCACAAATATTGCAACCTTGTGCCAATATTTGTGCAATCTAGATTAAACAAGATAAAGCAGTTAGGGCAGATAAAGCTTCCTTTAGAGAGTTAAGGCCCTAATTCAGTTAAAGCATTTTTTTTCCTTTTTTTTTAAATAGATAAATACATTTCTAATGCAACATTGTAGCAACTTCATGCATATACTATGTATAAATATGTTTCATTGCAGTTGAATCAAACCTGAGTTGGTTGATTCACTACAAGTGAGAGCAGGCCAAAAAATAAATAAAATTAAAACCCAAAAAAGCACAGAATGCACAGTATCTTCCCATCGCCCATCCGCACGAGAATTATCTGTGAACCAGTCAGAAATAAGAATCTAATTCATGAACCAATAAATATTCTAACTTCATTTAATGATTTGATTTTAATTTCTCCTTGCCAACAGCAATACTCCCAGCAAAATGGCTCCTGCAGCAATGACAACCCCACTAATCAGAAAGGGTTTCAGATGTTCCATGGAGTCTGTGCAAGGGGCCGCAGCCCCTTCACCTGCTGATTCAGCTTCTGCTGCTCCATCCTGGGTGGGAGGGGGATTCTCAGGCTCAGAGACAGCAGGATCAGGGTCAGGCTTGCGTGGGGCTGCTGGCTCCTTCTTCTCTGCTTTAGATGCTGCCTTGGGTACTGGAGCACCAGACTTGATCTTGGTTTCCATGGACTCTGGGACAGAGGTGTGATCTGGTCAGTAGAAGTCTTTATAAGGTCAGCTCTGCGCTGCTTCACTGAGGAAAAACAGCAAACAGACACAGCCAGATTATCCTTCTAAATTAGGCTCAGACACCATGTTGTCTGCTCTGTTGAGTATAGAAAAACTGACATTTAAATAAGGCCCAGATTTGCTGCACAGCTGTGCAGCAGTGGGGCCTTAAATGTGACCTTGGAAAAAGATGACATTGAGAGGAACACTCCAGTGTTCACAAGGGCAGGAACATTTTTATTTTGGTTACAGAAGATGTGACATTACCACCCAGTGAATAAGTTATTTCACAGTAGCTTCCGTTGTTAAGCTTTTTTCATGGGACAATGTGTGGGTTTAGTAAAGGAGGCAGGGCGGAATGGTACTGCGGCCGCGGAGCTTATCAAACTAAACCTTTATGTCTTTGACCCAAACAAGAGCCCAGTCTAGGAGCAAAAAGATAAAGATTTAATCTCTATCTTGCGCTTTGCATCATGCATGAGTCATATGGGCTGTAAATGGACAACAAGATGGAGGAGGGAAAGCAACAGGGACAATAAATCAGTGAAAAAAAACAAATGAGGCAAAATGAGGAAGAATAAATTCTGCTTAGAGTGAATGCATCATAGCAGCTTGAATGTTACAAAAATTAAGGCTTGGAACATCTTTAAAAAATGTCTCCTGCTAAATCTTGTTGTGATGTGCAGGATAAAATACAAATATAACCTACCTTTTCAGCAGCTCTGTAAAGACTGGAAGTATAATAGATAGAGGAGGAGGCAGATCAGTCTTGTGAAGTTAGGATGTCCTTAATATAGGAAAATGAGAGAGCGGAGAGATGGAGGACACTGGGAGCAGGAGGGAGGGGAATGAGAGGGAGAGGAGGAGAGACTGGAATGTACCATTTTGGTGCTTAAAATAGGGGGAGCTTGATCAGATTTTATAAGTTCTTACAGCTACAATAAGAATTGTTTCAGTGAGTCAAAATCCAGATTCTACAGTCAATCAGCTATGTTACACCTTGGATCATGCAAAAACACCTTAAAAATTTTACAGGTTCAGACTGAAGAATGACTTAATGATTTATAATTTTGGCTTTTATACACGTGATTTCAATTTTAATAATATTTGTGGTTCTGTGATTGAGGATATTAATATGTATATTACTTTATACTATATTTTCATGTTCGAAGTTTTCCATTACAGCAGGATTAGAATGGCACACACTATTCATACATGGATATGAACACCCTTCAAAGTATATGATAAAGCTGCAAGCTACATGGTAGATGTTCATATCCCATCTTGTTCATAAACCTTTGCTGAGCTTACTGTCTATGGAAATCTGCTATGTGATTTTAGAAATGTTACAAAAATGTAGAGTAACATATAATTCTTATTTTATAGCCTAAATTTTCAAAATAATATAAAAGCACCAGCTTGATGTCCGTTTTGAATCATCTTTGAATCTATTTTCAGGTTGATGTCCCCATGTCCTGAGGTCAAGTTAGCTGTGTGACAAAGGAGTATGGCTTCTGTGGTAAGGACATTTTTACTCTTTTATTATTTATTTTATTCCTTTTAAAAATTGCAACAAAATTTTCACATTTTTTTAATACCAAGGACTGTTGATTTTATGACGTGATGCCGATTCACGGCCCTTTTACGTCGACCCAAAGAGTATATATTATGTCAAGATGGTAAATGGAGAAGTAGAAGGTTGCGGTCCAGTGAGTGTTGGTTAACTTATAGACTCGCTAAAGAATCAAGCACAGAGTAAGTACACAATATAACTTAGATGAAATCCCACGTTTTAGGCTGTCATTTTCGGAAGACGAACGTCATTTTTGTCTCTTTGATATTGAATAAATAGATCACACAAAAAGACATTTTAAAATTTATTTAATAAATCACTCTGCATTTCCAGGAACACTTTAGTCCAATACAAACAGCAATACACTAAATTTAGTTTTATTGCTATCGAAATTTTCGCTCCTAAATTATAACGTACAACTGTTTTGGTAACACTTAATACTACTAATAATAATTTGTATAATAAAATATTCAGATAATGGCATATTAAGTTCTCTGTGATTGGGTCACATGGTGTCTCACTAATTCACTCCTAACGTTGCTGTAAACATTGGTCCGCGCATGGGCAGTACCAGAGTGGTCCACTTACTGGGCAGCACAACAGACTCACTCAAGTACGACTACACCAACAAATTCACCATGCGTAGTTTTCATGATGCAACATAATGTGTGCTCAGAACACATTTTCTCACACACTTTAGGGTAGTGAAACAAAACATATGGAGTGTCGGTTATCCCCTTGGTCTATGTGGATGGTATAACAAAGGGAAGTAGCATCCTCTTGAAAAACACTTTTCTCTTTGATCCGATTGCCAGTTCCCTGCTATTCACAAACTATTGGTGGCGCCCTTTCTCCGCAGAAATCCCAAAGTGTCCACAGCCTGCCATTTACAGCAACGGGTCAGTGTTAAACGCATCGTGTACGGCTTTTGCGCAGCTCTACGCCGAGAGGGAATAGTCAATTCGTACGCATTCTTCGGTAGGAAAATGTCCCAGGGGATGGGCTAGATTCTCGGAAAAATGCTCTCTTCGTCTGCTGTCCGTGTTGGGATTCGGGAGTTGTCCGGCCGAGAACAAACATAAGCCACTGACTATAATCGAAGAAGTCGTCCTATTCGCCAAAACACGAGGGGGCTGCTCTCTACTGTAGACAGAAATGGTCATGAAGAGCTCCGACGAAAGGACATGGAAATGATCCACACGCTGCATCAGGCGACGACGTGTTGCAATTACTGAGAGAACTGACCTGTCAGTTCCGAGCGACTGAGTAATTAATTTAGCTCTTGATGGTATGTGTCAGATTTGCCTGACAGCCGGTAGATAACCGAGGAGGCTCAAGGGCTTTGGTGTGTTAGAGTCCATTCATCTTTCTGTTGTAATGTCGTCTGCACGGTTATTTGAATTATATCGTTGAGACAACTGAGAATTCATTCGCTTGAGCCAGAGCCCGTGTCCGGGGAAGCGGGGCTGAGGCGGGCCGACAGTCGGAAGGATATGGGAAAGAGAGCGAAACCGATGCAGTGGGTCTTGGCAAGGCATCGTCAAAATACAGGTGAGCAGCAGCTACCGGATGAGGACACTTGAGTGGTGAGCTGGCAGTAGTTTAGTTGACACGCAAGGCAACAAGCCCGCCACATGAACGGTGTGACCCGGCTTTTAAAGACATGTTTGAGACCCATTTCTCAGGCCAGTTTTCAATTCGCTAGGCCCACGGGATGCCACCTTAAACAGCTGTCCTGATTACAGGGGAATGGGTAGGCTGCTACATTCTGATTGACTTGTTGGATTCACACGGTATGGTGCTGTTGCATAAATTATCAACCTAGACTGCAGTTATCCATAGATTATAATTTAAAAATAATTTTACAAACATTTTGTAAAAAGATGTAGTCTTACAATGATGACAGTTAAAGGTTGCAGCAACAAAGTGACTTGAGAAGTTCCTTTACCTTCAGTGCTGTAGACATATCATTGTTTAATTTGCTGATTCAATAACAAATTAATCAGCTATATGATTATTTGTTTAGCAATAGAGGACATGACTAATGTTAAGTCAATGCACCAGCCACTTTTTATGTTTTTGGTTAAATGGCATGCTTCCCTAATAACAGTGAATGATAGGAAATATTACACCCATTTATCATTCACTCCATTTTGACCACTATTTCATGTTTGTGACCATCAAATAATTGCTGTCTTTATCATGCCACATTGCAGTAAGTCCAACTAACTCTCCATACAATTCAGATGACTTCTTACTGATGTGATATTAGGAAGAGAAAAGTTATATAGACAGGTGGGAAGTACAATCAAAATGCGATGTAAGTTGTATTTTAAGTGTCAAAAACATTCTTAATGTTCAGAATTGCTTTTTATGAGATTAAGTGTTTTTAAATATGTATCGAAGCCCAACCATATAAGGGTGCATCAATACAATATAAACTCTTGAATCTCTCACACCCCTGGGTTTCATCCCAGTGGAGCCCGGGCACTACCTGCAAAGTCTTGGCAGATGTTTCTTCTCTTTGTTTATTCTGTCAGTTTGTGTGTGTGTGTGTTTCTCATATGTCATATTTGCTAGTGCCAGAAAACAGTATCCCTCTCTTCAGCAGGGACTTATTAATTTAATCGGACTTAACTGGGCCCGGTGCTGCTGTTATGGTCCTCACTTGTAATTAAGGAATCAATCTGCTTTTGAGATAAAGCAGCAGTAGCAGATGTGAGAGCTTTGGGATCAAAAATGAAGAAGAATCAGCAATCAGTTAAATTCAGTTAATTGTGCTTTTCAAATGTAGCATTTCAAAGAAGTGCAGAAAAGTTGATGCTCATTTCTCATAGTTATGCATCACACCAAACAGCAGTTTTAAATGGGAAAATTAAATCTTTCCAAAAATCAGAAACGGTTAGAATTATATATTTATTTATTTATTTA
>JBAMHW010000001.1:17125087-17146782 GCA_037177495.1 Rhadinocentrus ornatus
TATATATATATGGGATGGATGGATCCATAAAACATTTTCTTGTTCTGTGTATGAAGCTGTAAGTCCATGTTATCTTTCTGTGTTTTAACAAACACCACATTATAAATGCTAAAAAGTTTTAGCATTTATAATCCATATGCAAAGTGATAAATATGAATTCATAAGTATTCATATCATGCATCCATAGTTTGAAGTTTTGTTTGAAAATATTGCATTAAAGAAACACTCGTTGGCCGATTTATTAGGTACCAGTTACCAGAGATTTCGACAGTATTCAGATAGACTGTGGCATTAACCAATGCTGAATCGGTACTAGGGGCCCAAAGTGTACCAACAAAATATCCCCCACACCTAGGGCTGCTCGATTATGGGAAAAATGATTATCATGATTATTTGATTGAAATTGAGATCTCGATTATCTAACACGATTAGAGAAAGAAAAAGAGCCTTTTTTTTGGGGGGGGGGGGGTAAGAGTGGTCTGTGGTAATACAGACTAGTTTCTTTCCACCAGGTTCCCGTAGCTATTGTTTGTCTCAGACCAGCAGCACCTATGTTCTGCCAGGTGTGATGTGGAATAAATGAGACTGGAGACATTTTGCTTTTACATTGAAATCCGCATCATATTCGGCTCTACTGTGCGGCTTGACCAGAGGTCCGTATGGGTTGTAGCCACGTCCTTCACAACACCCTCAAAACACTCATCATACAGGGCAGGGAGAGACACGATTGAAAAAGTGACGAGATGGCAGTGATACCGTTTGTCCAAAGTGTTGATGAGTTTCTTAAATCCCGGTTGTTCACTGTGTTAACTGAGCGCTGGTCTTTGGTGAGAAAAAAAAGTTATGTTTGTTTATAACGTTTGTTATCTCTCTGTCTCTGGGAGCTGGTGGATTATTTAGTCACGACTCACAAAAATTAAAAAATTTTCTATTAGGCAGGATAGATCCAGGCTTTCCTGTTGTTTAGATGAAAACATGAATCATCAAACCAGGCAATGTTTTTCCAATCTTCTGTTGTCCAGTTTTGGTGAACCTCTGTGAATCGCGGCCTCAGTTTCCTGTTCTTAGCTGACAAGATTGGTAGCCATTGCGGTCTTCTCCTGTTTGTAGCCCATCTGCTTCAAGGTTTGACATGTTGTGAACTTAGAGATATTCTGCATGTGTTCGATTACTCAGTATTTAATATACTGTTTTCTTTATATAACAAGTTTGCCCATTTGACTCTGACATCAACAAGACATTTTCATTCATAGAACTGCCACTCATGATATATTTTATCTCTTTTGGACAATTTTGTGTAAACCCTAGAGATGGTTGTGTGTGAAAATCCCAGCAGATCAGGAGTTTCTAAAATACTCAGACCAGCCTGTTAGGCACCAACAACCATGCCACATTTAGTCACCTTTTTCCCCTTTCTTTACCATTCGGATGCTCGGTTTGTACTTCAGCAAGTCATCTTGACTATGTCTACATGCCTAAATGCATTGAGTTTCTGGCATGTTATTGGCTGATTAGCCATTTCTGTCAACAAGCAATTGACACAAGTTCTTGATGTTTCCCTTGGTCCTAGCAGCTGCCATCCCTCCAATTTGCCGAAGTAAGGTGCCCTTATCCATTTGGTTATGGTTACATTATATCCAAATGAATGATCTTTCGTCATATGAGCTAGATTGTCCAACCTTCTGACTTTTACAGTGTTTTAGTTTAAAGTTTAAACTACCAAGACTATTGCCCTTGCCGCTTCTCCCTTCTATTGATTTATATAGTTTACACAAATTTGCAAAAGAAAGGGAAAATGTGTGGGAAACGCTATGTTTTTTTGTTACATATTCAGTCTTAACAAACTCTTTGTATACAGTGCATGTGCAAAGATTTTTGTCAGGTGTTGTCTGTGTTTTGTCCAGATGCAGATATTGTAGCATGGATTAGATTAATCTTTAAATGGTGATTAAAGGAGGAGCATCATACTGATAACGTTTGAACCTACAATTATGATCTCTTTCTAGGCTGGTGCATACATGTGTCTTATTGACAGATTTACCTGTATTTTAAAATCGGTATGCTGCAGAAATAAATGAAAAAACAGTTCCATGTATCTATGTCAATATGATATGCCACTCACAAACACACAAAAAGCACACTGCTGAAAACCTGTGGCTGCAGGAGTGTTGCTAGTTGGACAAAATTTCTTTAGTATGTATTCTGTACATGCTTTGTGGGCAGCAAGCTGCAGACAGGTTGGCAGACTATATACGTTACCACCCCAGTATACACAAAAACACATATGCAATCTGCAGTGTACCTACTATCACATTAACCAAAAGAAGAGAAAATGGAGTGGGAAGAGGTGAAAGGGATTGAGTGGGTGGCAGTGGGAGAAAAAGATGGAGAAAGAGGCAGAGGGAGAGTAGGAGTGAGTGGCACATGGCTTTCAGGCTAAAAAAAGATGAGCAGCATGAAACCAAAACCAGAATCTGGATTAGCTAGATAAGGAAAAGGAGGGGGACAGGGGAAGGCAAGAGGAGAAAATGTAGGTTTCCTCTGCACACGCTCACTTTCATGCCCATAAATGTCCTCTAAAACATGAATACTGAATGAGTGTGTGGGTAGAATGGAACATGAGGTTGGGAAGAAGGAAGATGAGAAAAAAAGAAGGTGAGATGGAGATAGGAGATGGTGAGATTCTTTAGGATGGACAGAAAACTGCTCTAGTGTGACACAATAGGGAGGGATAGGATAATTAGAGCTGGCAGCAGCAGAGCCAGCAGTGTGACAAATGCTGGAGAGGATCTTGATCTTAGCAGAGTGTAACTCTGACCCAGGCAGAAAAGAGACAGACTGGAGCAGATGGATGCATGGCAGCGAGCAGAGGAGAGAGAGAGATTTGGTGTTGTACTGCAGTCACTCCAGCATAACTTCAACATTTTCTCTAGACGTTCTTCATAGCCTGTTTTTCCAGGATTGGACCCAACACCTCACAACATGCCAAGACATCCTCGGCTTGCCTTCACCGTCTCAATATTTTTTCTTTTCCAGTTGTTTTCTGTTGGTTATGACAACACAGAACAGGAAAATCATTGTATGGGCCAGATTGTTTATTTCTCTTCAATAATAGTCCACCAACTAATGCTGCAAATGTTCAATAACAAGCCCAGCAATATTGCAGGCCATCAATGCCGATCAATCCACTTAGGAGTGGAATTATGGCAATTTCAGTATGTACTTGCACATCAAAGACATTGTGTGAAATAAGAACAGTTTCCAGATTTTTTTAAAAAGATGTTTGTCTTTAGTTCAAAATCTGTAATGAAACTCATTGCTGCTGTTGATGTCAGATACATTCAGGATGTATTTAGATCTACAAGTAGAAGCTAGAGTTAGCTTTGCTAGACACAAAGATGGTATAGATTGGCACTTCAGCCTCACAGCAAGTAGGTTGCTGGTTAGAGCCTTGGTTTGGGGGAGGTTTGAGCAGTGGAGTTTGTATGTTCTCCCCATGTATGTGTGGGATCTCTCCGGATACTCTGGCTTCCTCCCACTGTCCAAAGACATGCATGTTAGGTTAATTGGTGACTTTAAATTCTCCCTAGGAGTGAGTGTGAATGGTTGTTTGTCTCTCTATGTTGGCCCTGCCCTGCGATGGACTGGTGACCTGTCCAGGATGTACCCTGCCTCTCACCTGCTAAAAGTTGTCTCCAAAAGCTAGTCTCCAGCGACCCTTCCGTGGGCAAAGCGGTACAGATAGTAGATGGATAATAATGAAGAGCTGTATTTGAAAAACAAATCTTAACAAAACATACTAGTTCATACTGTATGTTTCACCCAGTCACCTAGTGGGGGACCTGAAATGATAACTAATTATTATTAGTGCTAGTTAGATTAGTGCTAATGAGTGTCTGCATCAAATTGGATGTTGCTGTCTGTAGAACAGCAGGATCCTTTCTAGAATTAGGTTTTTATAGAAATCACTGTTTTGCAACAGAGATGCCCTGCAATGGACTGGCGACCTGTCCAGGGTGTACCCTGACTCTCGCCTGCTAGTTGTTGGGATAGGCTCCAGCTTCCTCACAACACTGAATTGAACTCAGTGAAATAGAAAATGAATAAATGTTCTGCAACACACTGGTGGACAGTTTTTAATTCAGAAGTGGGAATTTATTTAATTTTTTTTAATCAATTGCACAGATATGAAGTTTGGACAAACATTTAAACCAATAAACCCTGAAGCACTATTATTTGTTCAAACCACCAGAAAGAGAAAAAAACAGATGCCAGTGTCACTGTAATCCTAGACAGTGGAAATTTGTTTTGGGCTTCTTGAACCAGCTAAATCAATAAATACTCAAAAAAATAAAGTAAAAGTACAGAAGTATTTTATGCCTTATATCAGTCTGAATAGTACTTATTTGCGGCTATCCATATGTTTTCATACTGTAGAAATGAAATGTATATGACAAAATGTCTTTTATGCTTAACTTTAGACTTTTTTAGAGAAAAATTCTCTGTTACTTCAAAAAACTTATTGTGAGCATTTTTTTACATTTTCCTATTGTAAAAGAAGTTACTTTAACCTTGATAATGAAAATCCAACACTATTGTTACGAACCCTCTTTTAAAATTAGAGAAATAGGGGTCAATAACAAAAACTAGCCGGACCAAACTTAAAGATATAACAATGATTTATTAATAAATACCCGGATTCAACAAAGATAAACTAACAAAAGGTGTCCTAAGGTAGGTTATATCAGTCCGGTAACAAAAGAAAAGAAATTTAACAAGGGGTCCTTAATTTTAGGTAAACAATTAGTAATTAACTTAAATAATTCCTTTCACTTAGTTTCAATTAACACAATTTCTTAATAGTACAAACCAAAACAAGTTTACAATCCCAAAACTCAAACAATCTCCTAAATAAAATGAACCAAAACTCCTATACAAAATCCAAACTCAAAATGGCTACTCAAAACGATGAGAGCGTCTCTTCTCAATTTAAACTCAAACACAATCGTGCACACAATCTAATCTCAGGGAATTCTAATGCTCAAACCACAAGATTTTACGCAGACCAGTGTCTCCAAAACCAACCCAGTTGGCGAACCGTGAGCCCAATGGATCACAGCTGCTCCGATTGATGGCGCTTCCTCCTTTTAAAGCCCTTGAGCTCTTCTCATTGGTCCTGAGGCAGGAAGTACGGGAATGCCGCCATTCAATCAGCATGGGGCATAGGTGGGTCCGAACGAAGGTAAGCTGGGACAGCGGGCGACCAATCACAAAGGAGCTGGCACCATGGGGTGCGGCCCACAGTCTGTGTCGGGTCACATGCCAATCATAGAGGTGCAATCCAACAGCGCTCTTTAAATACACAGCCACAGGCTGTAGGCCTGGGGATGTGACAACTATACAAAGACTAATTGAGTATTAGCAAGATCAGTTTTTTACTCTCAAACCTGCAACATATTGCAGGTGGAAGCACCACTTCTTGCATGATTCTCTATCCATCCATTGTCTTTTTTATTAAAGTTAAATCGCTCCCAGAGGAGAAAAGGCATGATTGATTACATCATTACATAAAAAGGAGAACAGTCTTACACATTACTACATTGCAGTGTCGCCTATAAAAGTAGGGAAACCTGTCTCTCTGTTATGATAGTGTTTATCATTCTCATTTGTTGATTTTGAGACCGGTTTGTAAGATTTGCTCTCTTCTGTGTGTTTGGGGATGTTGCTGTACACACCCAGGAGTTTTTAATCTTAGGTACAGATGTGATAAATCGAGAGGTTACAAAGGTAGAGGATGTAACAGAAAATAAATGGGCTGTAAGCAGGAGTGTGTGTGCCACAGCTTGATGCTGCTGTTGTTGCAGTATACTCACTGAGTGAGATGGAAGAGGAGGATACTAAAACACCAGCTGCTAGTCATACCAAATCATCCTGCTGTCTGCGAAACCAGGAATAAACAGCAGTGCTGACATCTGATTTTAGATTCAGGTTCAGTATCTTTGGCTTCCTCAGTAGTGTGTTGTATTGATATATTGACAGGTGTAGAAGTTTGAGCAATGAGACCAGGTGGGTTCAGCTCTTACTCCAATGGTGCATATATTATTGTTATATTGTTATATATTATTGTTACTATTATTGCATACAAATAAAACAACAGGAGTTTGTTTTGAACATGTGTAAGATTACAGTGGATTTCAGTGACTTTTTGCGAGTGGAAAAGATGCATTAGATGACTCATGTGCAACTCCATTATCAGATGTAGTGCATACCTATGCCTTGTTTGTCTTGGCCATAGACAAATAAGACAAAGCTATAATGATGAACGAGCAGCCCTTTCATTGTTGCTCCATCATTGTTGTTGCATCACGTGGGTATAGCCTGGCACTCAGTAGTACACTGTGTGTGGAGGACAAAAGCATTGCTCACACACAGGAATATCATAGGTTTTCCACCAACCGCATGCCATTTGTATGCGAATGGAATCACTCAGGAAAAGCTTTAAGGATTTGGATGAGTCATGCCTCAAGCAGAATGCTTGGAAATCTATGTGTGTGTGTGTTCGAGCTTCAAGTGCACAATATCAGTGTTTTTTCTCAAGATGGTTTAAAGGAGGCTTGGAAATACAAGCTAAAATTTCAACTTATTAATGACATAAGGAAGTTTCTGTATTTTTCCCAGCATCAATAATAGATTGGTTTAGCATTAGCTTTAATCCCTATTAAACATTAGTTCTATGTGTTGAGAACATCCTTCCATCCATTTTCTGCTGCTTATTTGATTTCGGGTTGCAGGGACAGCTGCCTAAGCAGGGAAACCCAGATTCCTCTCCCCTGCCACATTTACCAGCTCATCTGAGGGGATTCCGAGGTGTTCCCAGGCCAGCCGAGAGATGTTGTCCATCCAGCGTGTCCTGTGTCTTCCCTAGGGCCTTCTCCTAGTAGGACGTGCCCAGAATACCTCCAGGAGGTATCTTGACCAGATGCCTGAGCCACCTCATCTGGCTCCTCTTGATGTGGAGGAGCGGCAACTCTACTCTAAGCCTGTCTGGATCACCAAGCTTCTCACTCTATCTCTAAGGGAGAGCCCGGCGACCATGCAGAGAAAACTAATTTTGCCCGCTTGTATTTGCAATCTTGTTCTTTTGGTCACTACCCACAGCTCGTGACCATAGGTGAGGGTAGGAACGTAGACCAATTGATAAATCGAGAGCTTTGCCACAACAGACCAATGCAGAGTCTACATCACTGCAGACGCTGCACCAATCTGCCTGTCGATGTCCCGCTCCATCCTTCCCTCACTCGTAAACAAGACTCCAAGATACTTGAACTCCTCCACTTGAGGCAGAACCTCATTCTCGACCTGGAGAAAGCACACCTTATTGCAGACCCGGAGAGAGAACTCCACCCTTTTCCAGCGGAGGACCATGGTCTCGTATTTGGAGGTGCTGATTCTCATCCCAGTCGCTTCACACTCTGCTGTGAATTGCTCCAGCGAGAGCTGAAGATCACGGCCCAATGAAGCCAACAGAACCACAACATCTGCAAAGTGCAGAGACCCAATACTGAGGCCACCAAACCCGATCCCCTCAACACCTCGGCTGCACCTAGAAATTTTGTCCATAAAAGTTATGAACAGAATCGGTAACAAATGACAGCCTTGGCGGAGTCCAACCCTCACTGGAAACAAATCTGATTTACTACTGGCAATGCGGACCAAGCTTTGGCATCAGTCATACAGGGACCAGACAGCTCGTACAAGCGGTGCGGCTCTCCATATCCTGAACCTTTTGGCTGCTTCCCAGCTCACACTGCACCCTATGGCCCCTCCTGCAGGTGGGGAGCCCACAAAAGGGGGGGGCCCATGTCACCCTTTCGGGCTAGGCCCGACCGGGCCCCATGGGCAAATGCCCAGCCACCAGGCGCTCGGCTCTGTGCCCCACCTCCAGGCCTGGTTCCAGAGGGGGGGCCCAGTGACCCACGTGTGGGTAAGGGAAACCTTGATCCATTGATTTGACTCATCATGGAGGTCATATATCTTTGTCTGAGCCGCGCTTTGTGTTGAGAACATGCAAATCATATAATCATACATGGTAATATAGAATGTGTATCCATTTTGGCATGTAGGATTTAGAAATTTGACATTCTTGTTTATATAATTTATGTAGACTTGTTTTATGTCACGCACCAGTATGATCTGTAGATTTTTTTTTTCTTCCCTTAAACTAACGTGCTCCAAACAGTTTTCTCAGAGACAGGTGTTGCATTGCAGGTTTTTTTGGAAGTTCCTACCCTGAACTGCTAACAAGATTGAGCACAATATTGAAACATAAATCTGATTTCTGTGCACTTAAGTGTTACTTAATTATGTTTAGGAGAGGAGAGCGTTGAGGGAAACAAAGTAAAAGGTGTCTTTTTCACTTCTCAGAAAAAATCTGACCCACACAATGTCTGAGCATGAAAAAGTTAATAAAAAGTCCCTCGGCTCTGTAAGATATCCGGTATTTGTCTGTAGTGCTTTCTATGACTTTTCTGACCACTATAATTAGATCCCATAGTCAGCATAGTGTGTGTTGTCAGTAGACCATGCACTTTGTAAAGTACGAAAAAACAGTCGTTACATTCAATAATCTGCATAGAATAATTCTTTGTTTGTTTAAAGGTAATTACAACTCAGTTTGGTGCTTATTTTTCTATTTTCCGCCACACTCTGTGCTCCAGCTGCACCACGGTCAGTTGTAGCTCGTCCCAGCTTTTTAAATGCTGTAGGGCCTTTTGTGTAAAAGAATCATTAGTCAGCATTGTCTCTCAAAAGGTTTTGTGTTATCTGATGGTTTGTGAATCGACCTTTCTGTCATCATATACCTCAACAACTCAAGGCTGTCTGGGGTGAAGAGGGTGTTCTCAACTTTTAAAATGAGAAATATTTATATTACACGCTCATAATATGTTTATACATATCTTTTGGGGATAAAGATTTTGTGTTTTAAGTGTTCCTTTTCATTAAAAGCATTTAGAGACATCTTTGTTAATTTTTAAATTTTTGGTGAAGGAATTTGACTGATTTGAAAAATGACTAAATGACTATCTTCAGAGGATCTGCAGTTTTTGTAGATTTCTTTGAAAGTATCAAATATACCTATAATTGTGGCTTGCTCACATTTGGGGGGTTAGGGAAGCAAACTAAAGGAACTACAAAGACTTAACCCAAAGTAAAATTAAGGGCACATTTACACCAGGATAGTCTAAGAGACTCATTTTGATTGGGTGGGGAATTCCAAAAGTTTTCGCACCTTGGTTTGGTTTCCTTTGATTTGCTTTCACACTAAATTTTACTCAAGTGGACCAAAGCACTTCGACCAGCTACAACAGCTGCTCGGTAGGGGGAGGTATTCTCAGAAACGTCCACTTACCAAGAAGA
This sequence comes from Rhadinocentrus ornatus, assembly GCA_037177495.1. NCBI lineage: Eukaryota > Metazoa > Chordata > Actinopteri > Atheriniformes > Melanotaeniidae > Rhadinocentrus > Rhadinocentrus ornatus. The sequence goes on from JBAMHW010000001.1 coordinate 17,134,505, forward strand.
ACAAGAAGACAATCTGGCACATTGATTGGCCAAGGCTGAAAACGTTTTTACCAAAAGTAAACAATGGAGCAACAATAAATGTATTCAGTCCTGGGGTTTCTTTTTTTAGTTTAGTGTTAAAACTTAATGTGGTTTTCACCAGAATTTGTCCAGTATTAGCAGCAGGAGAGGCAGCAAGATATCTAACATGTTGCATTTGCTTTCCCACTGTCAGACACCGGACCTGATTTCACTTGCAAGCAAACAAAGACTCTCAGTGTTGAAGTGGACCGGAGTTTGCTTCTTTGGTCCGCACTAGAGTCCAAATGCGCCTTGCTGCTCCAAATGGACTGAACTATCCGTAGAAGCGTACCAAACAGTGCTAGTGTAAATGAGCCATAAAGTCTCATTTATGTCCCTTTACATACATAAATGAGTACATCTGTTTCAAATGTCATTGCTCTCATATTTCCATGTGTCCTTCACATATGTATGGTTATGCAATACATCCAACAAACGGCAGTGCAGAATTTAGAGTGCATCTCAAGAATTTGACGTTTGTTTTAGTCAACTCTAAAACATGGTGGTGGTGGAAGAGATTATGATAATGTACATTCTCAGAAAGAGACATTAAAAAGTGGCAACGCAGTGATGGAGGTGGTCTGTGCAGTCACATTCTTTTTTGTTCCTTTCATGGGCCACACATCAGCTGTACTGCTTAACACTACTCCCGCGGTTTCCTGTGGTGCTACTCTGTTTGCTCGGTCAGGGTATGAATGTGCAAGGGTCCAAAAATGGACCAACTTATGCACCCCGGAGAACATAAATATTTCTTTTTCACTCAAAAAGATGAGGTCTTTGGGAAATTATGTAGTAGACTACAATGTCAGGATAATGTATAGCATTTGACTCCAAGGAAAGTTAGTGTTTCCGCTAATGCTGAGAGTAGTAGAAAATTGGCTCCACTAATGGGCTAACATCCTCTGGTTGGTGGATGATGGGAAGGTCCCTCGGGAGGCAGCTGCTCTTAGTTAGGATGGTGTTATAAGACACAAGTCTTCTTCCATTAAATTAGACTGGAAGAGCCCTGTTTGCTAGTGAGTGCCAATAAATCAAGAGTAAGGTTGATCAGTTAGTTTCTATTTATGTCATTGCACCTGTTTGATAAATTGCAAGCATAAAGATTATCGAGCAACCCTCTACTGGAAAGTTTTGACTGAAGGAAAAAGGAAAGTTAATTCTGATGTGAATAATTTTATTTGGTAAATGGTTTGTACTTATATAGCACTTATATAGCGCTTTACATTATACATCACATTCACCCATTAACACAAACATTCACGCACTGATGGCGGAAGCTACCATGCAAGACGCTCACCACGACCCATCAGGAGCAATTAGGGGTTCGGTGTCTTGCCCAAGGACACCTCGACACGAACTCGACTTGGCTGAGGATCGAACAGGCAATCCTCGGGTTACAAGACGACCGCTCTACCTTGCCGAGCCACGCAAGGTTTAAATTTGTTTTCTGAACATTTCATGCAAACCAATCTTGAGATAAAGAGCAATTTACTGGTGATTGAACATACTAGCATTACAAATTACAAATAGATGGATATTAAATTACAACTTTTACAGGTCAATACATAGTTTTTCTAGGTTGTTGGTAAAGGTATCTTTGACCTCCTATCTTTTAGCTACAACCTTTTTACTAATCACATTGTGGATTATTTGTCTGTTCTTTATCCTTTGAGCCAAAACCAAAATCTGCCCAGAATGAAGTTGTGGTGTTTGGCTGTCCAGCTAAACCAGTGTTGCTCAGTCCAGGTCCTCAGGATCCACTGCCCACTGACCAGGTTTGAGAAACACTGAGCTAACCCCATGTTGTTAAAAGCAACAAATGTTTAACAAAATGTGATTATCAAATATTAAAGAACTACATTCACAAAGGACTTTTCTAGTCATATTGATGACCAAAGCACATTTGTTTATTCATTTGTACAAAGATGCAGAGCTGTTTATTCTGTACAGCTTAAACCTTCAACATATACACAGTCAGACACCAGCGGGCACACTGGGAACATTGCTGGAATTCAGTATCTTTGATACATGGACTGGAGAACATGAGCTTCAAGCACTGACCTTCAGATTAGTGAACAATGCGCTCTACTTCCTGAACCACGCTAGTGAGTAAGTAATGGCCTTGAGATGAGCAAAAATGTCACAAATTCTCCATTAAGTTGTTAATGTTTGGGACTCAAACTTTTTCCAGTTACCATTTCAAGATAGAGATTAAATTACTAGGTTCATATCAGTCTGTTTGGAGAACGCACGCGGGAGAGAGAACAAGCCTATGGCCACGCTGCAGCTTGTCAGTATTTCCCAGCTTATTTGTGGTGACTTGCTGCAGTCCAACTTTGCTTGTAACAAACGGAGTTTCTAATTTGGAACCTGCACAACCAGCTCTTGCTCTCTAATATACTCCTAAAGAGATGCACCTGCCCACCCCATCCCGTAGGACACACACTCTTCTCTGTCTGAGGGTTCAGCCTGCAATCAAAGCGTAAACACTTAAAAATCTTTGGGTTATTTGCATAACCACTATGGGAAGCATGCCTCTCTGCAGCCCTAAGAAGCATTAATCCCATTACACCAATCCTGATTGGCTGGTGAAAATGTCCGTCCGCATCAGATAATGCCATCTACCCTAAATAGCTGCATCAAGGACCAACTCACTGCAGCACAGATGTCCTGAACAGAAACCCCCCCTGAATAAGGCCCAGGCCACACCTCGAGTCGAATATGCCCGTAAACTCTCAGGAGGCTGCATACCCTGACTCATGTAGGCCAAAGAAATCGCCTCCAACACCCAGTGTGAATGTTTCGTGACAGGTTGTCCCTTATAAGGACTAGCCCAGGAGACCAACAACTGATTACTCCTCCTCAGACCCCTAGTCCTATACATGTAAGTGTGCACTGCATGGACTGGACATAACTTATGTGACTATGGTTACCCTGGCAAAGGCAACATTTTATTCTTTCTGTGTGTACGTGCTTGTGGACATGAGAGGTGGGCAACCGCTGAACCCTCTGCTGTCAAATGTCCGTTTCTCCCACCATGCTCTGGCACGGTCCGTGGCATCTAAATTGCCTCCCTATTGAGGGAGGAAGCCCCAGGAATCAGTCTCCTGCTGCTGTAAGGGTGGTCTTTCCATCAACGCGGCACCTCATCCAGCAGCTCTGGGAAGACGGGAAGAAGATTTTTTATTGCATTTTATTGCACTCTTGGCCAAGGGCAATTTCTTCCCTTCGTAGTGAGATCTGGTGGTCTTGAGAACAACAGCGGGCGGGCTAGCCGTCTGCAGAGAACGGTGAACATGGAATAGTGTTGACACGAGAGGTCGTTGCCAAGCCAGGCGTGTTCCAGCCACAGGCAGCTTGAGCATACCTGGTGTGGGTCTCTGTTAGATATCGTATTCCCACAAGCACAGGGATGAGCCCCAGAGTCTCTGAACCTTCCGTTTCACAATCTGAATGGCGCGTAAATACGCGCTGCGGCCCACCCGGTGGAAACCAAACCATTGACTAAAATGGCTGCAAATAGCAGCGGAGGCCGTTGTGCAGCTGTAACGTGGCTAACACGCACCCGGTGGAAATGAGGGGTCAGAGACAAAAGAATAATAATTTGGAGAAATAGTTCTAAATGAGTTAATGCAGGGATGTCAAATTCCAGTCGTTAAGGGACCAGCAGGTTTTAAATTTTTCGCTGTTATAACACAACTGATTCAAATATAATGGATCCAATTCTACACATTGAGCTATTAATGTGAATCACGTGTTGAAGCAGGAAAACGGGACAGAGTTTGACATCCCTGAGCTTATGTGTACATTTCCATCAACTTTCTTTAAAACTTTCTTTTGAGATGCGGTAAGCGGTATAGAAGAGGGATAGAAGGATAAAGACAAATCATGTTTTTTTATAGACATTAGTGCATAAAAAACATATTTGGAATGCATGTCTCCAGGTACTGAATGGGGGTAAATAGTTTACTGAATAAACTTAAGTAAATAGACTAACACAACAAAAGTTTGTACTGTTTCTCTAATCCCATTTGATTTATAATTATGTCATTTTTATTTTCCACTGTTGAAGCCTCTGCTGGGAGTTCAAGTAAAACTATAAGAGCAGGCCTGAAGGTAATTAATAACTGGGTCCTTGGTGATCTAGTGTGCACTTCTAGTGTGATTCTTTTGCCCTGATTGTTGTGGCCTAAATAAGATTCGTGAGGAGTTGAGATGTTCTTTTGTTTGAGGTCCTTACTCTTATTTCCTTTACCCTATTGTGATATATCAAAGCTGAGCAGCTGCACTGAAGAATTAGAATATTTTTTTTTCTTCAATGCTTCAATCTTTCAAGTTTAAAATCTGCCAGTCAGTGAGAACACCTGCATTAGTGGTTTAATTGAAAGGAAACTTACTTATTGTCAGATCACAAATGTGTGTCTTTGTTACTAGCATTATTATAAAGAGAAGGTTAATATTATAAATGGAGTTAGCTCTTTGACATTTTAATAAAACAACCACATGACTGTAACAAAAGCGTTGAGTACAGTGAACTTTGCTTTAATCAATCTATCAGTTGTGTGTAACTGGTGAGGGTCTAATGTTGACTACTGCTCAGCTGTGATGGTTACGATCACCAGATCTCTGCTGCTGAATGTAAATTGTCATGCAGGGATAGAAGGTATTTCACACTCGGGTGACTAGTAGATGCCTGCTTTGTTCAAGGTATTCGCAAGCCAAACTCTTTCTACCATTTGCTGCTTCCTATCAGTAGAAGATGATAATTGCTGCCATGTCCTGTTACACCTTTAAATGTCATTCACCGATAGCTGAAGATGGTGCTGCTTGTTATTTTGTGACACTATTATGGTTCCATATTATGTGAGGCAACAAAGCCTGATTTAGTAATAAAGCCAGATAACATGGCTTAATAATGTTGCCCATATATATGTTTAAGAACCCCTTGTTTACATTCAATCCATCAAATTGTATGCTATATATTCTCCTAAAACATTTATAAAGATATTTTATTTAATCTGTAAACTGGATTGTGTCCAGCAAGCTTTTTAGTACTTTAGCTGGTGCATTACTGTGTTTTATAGTGCATTATCTCAACCTACATCAGTAGAATTGTGTGAGTGCTATTGGCAGTGAGGTTGATTGAGAACAGTGTATAGTTATATTTGCTTGGTGGTTTAGCTCGTGCCAACTATCCCTAGCAATGCCTGCTGTTCATTTAGTCTCTCCAAAGTGATGACAAATGTAACTGCACTACTAAATGTTATGTTGAGAAGTAGTGATATTGATGGTAATATAGAGAAGAAATTGTTACAGTTGGTGAAATACATTTTTGAAGCCAAATAATTTTGGTCACTGTCAATCCAAAAATAGAAGTTGTGACAGAGGAAAGCCACAGTCACAATTCTGCCGGACTCCGGTAAAGAGGGCCCATATTTCATGTTGACCCCAAACCCCTCGGGCAGGGAGGATCTTTGATTTGTGTTTAGAGAAAGTTAAGTAAGCAGACTCTTGAGAAATAAAGGGTAGCTAAAGGAACATTGACAAATAGTCAAACATATTTATTTTATATACAATTTTATATATATATATTAACACAGGATAGAAATTGCACTCTGCCCATCCCAGCTTCTGGACTGTGAATACTTGAAATGTTCATGTTAAAATTTCATGGGAAATCCATTCTGACCACAAAGTCTTCAGTGTTTTTGAAAAGAATAGAAAAGAATTGGTAAATGCAAAACTGCAATGAGCAAATGCCAGTTTTTCTGTAATACTCTACACATCCCTACTAAGATCTATGTAGGTGGTAGCACAAATGTCTCAATGAAAGTTTTTGGCTGTTAATTTTAGTTTGTTTCTTAGTAATTTCTTCCTTTTGAAGCACTTAAACACATTCCTGTTTTATACAAACTATTAGTATTTTCAGCAAAATTATTTCTTATCCTTTAGCTTGCTTTTCAAACATTTGTATGTCTGCATTGTATCTTTTCTAGCCCTTTTCTAGCCCTAAAATACTTTAAGTCCCTCTTAATTGTCTTCTAATGGTTTAAATCCTTGAGTGTCAGCAGTTAATAGTTAATCTTTAGCAAAAGGGAGGACCATTTATGCTTAAGATGTGTTAGTGGCATGGTCAGTGTTTCTACTGGTAAAGGGGAAAATGGACTCAACAACATGCCAGAAAATTCAGGATTCCAGGATTCAGGACTCAAACATGACATTGGAAATAAAATGGAAAAGAAAGAGTGAAGAAAAAAATAAGCACACCTGTAAATCCATAATGACTGAGTTACCTTATGTGGTGCAAGTGGAAGGTTTTGCTATTCCAGTCATATTCTCCTGAGCTAAGTGTAAACTGAAAATCGGTGGATGAAAAAAAAGAAAATAGTGCATGATTCTTTCAGAGCAAGAAGTTGTTTGGAGGAGGAATGGGACTCCTTAAAAACTTGCACCTAATAAACGTGCTAAAGATGCTAGTTAGTTTGTGCAGGTTTGCATCATGTTATGAATCTGGTTCAGTCCAACCCAAACCTGATATCTTTGTAGAAGCCTAAATGTAAATCTAACAAGGCAATCTCTTTGCTGTTTTATGCAGACACAATCCATACTTTACAGATTTAAACAACTACAATGGGGAGAAAAGTTAAGTTAAGAAAAGTGGTGCTAATTTGACCCAAACTGTAAATGACATGCTAAAAAGCAAATGAGCACTAAAATAATAAGTGTAAAATACCCAAAATAATTACCAATCCTTTATTCACTGTAAGTAAATGTTAAATATAATGCAGGCAGTAGTTTTTGGGTTAGAGTTCTTTTTTGACAAAGCTGAAAGCCATCCTTTAATTTCCAGTAAACATTAAGGAACCATAAAGGCTTTATCAGTCTGTATCAGTACCATAAGGCCTTCATCACCCTCTCTGTGGCTCCCTCTTCCTCCTATTTCCTTCCCACCAGTCTTTAACAGTTCATTTAATTTTAGCTTGGAGGCAGCTGGAATAATCTCACAATGCTTTTTTCAGAAGAGAAAGGATTGAGTAACATAAAAGAAGCTTTTTCATATGGCCATAACCAGTATTCCATATGTTAAAAGCTTTCTTTCAGTTTTACCTGATGTTACACTCTTTCAGCATCCCTTCGTCCTCTTTGCCTCGTCTACCTCACCACCCATTATATTTCATTCTTCTCCTTGGTTTGGGGGGTCCATTTTTGTTAGCCCTGCAGTCCTGTCTATTATAGAACATAGTTTAAGAAGCCAAAGAAATTCAGAAAGTGCAGCATGATGAGATTCACTGTATTACTTTCTGTATTTCTTAGGTTCCTAATCTGTATGCAGGATTTAATGTTTGATTCTTGGAAAAAACCTGTGGTGAAATGAGAGAGTAAGTTTTACGACAAAGAAGCAAGATTTTGAATGACGCAATTTTTTCCCTACCTCATGTTTTCCCACAGGGCCGTGATGCCTGGAATGGTGATGTTTCGGCGGCGCTGGTCAGTTGGCAGTGATGACCTGGTGCTGCCTGCCCTCTTCCTTTTTTTATTACACTGCATCTGGTGAGTCAGTTTCTTCAGGTGTATGGATATTTTTCATATACAGTTTTCCCTCGCTATAATGCGGTTCACCTTTCGCGGCCTCGCTGTTTTTCCTTGCAGATTTTTTTTAGTGCACTTTTGCATGCTTTTTATTTATTTTTTTTACAGAGCATTGTGTTCTGCGTCCTGCGGTTCCATTCTATAATACTGGACTTACTTTTCTACAAACCTTTTGAACTTTGATGTGTTTAAACGGTGTGAAAATGTTAATACCTGTCTGAGAAAATGTATAAAGTGTGTAGTGAGGGGTTTTACAGCCTTAAAACATCTATAATAATTGTAAAAAATAAAGCTGACTACTTTACGGGTTTCGCCTATTGCGGGTTATTTTTTTAACGTAACTCCCGTGATTAACGAGGGACCACTGTATACAGCACACATATATACTCACCACTTCCTTCTCTTTGCATTTCATACTCAGGTTAGTGGTTCTGTCTGTGGTTCTGTTTGGCCTCCCATATGGCTCAGACCAGTCATGTTCTGTAACTTTGGTGGACCATGGCCGAGGGTACTTGGGCATCTTGGTCAGCTGCCTCATATGTGAGAGCGCCATCATGTGGCTGAGCATGAGGGGCAGCATTTTGTACACACAGCCCAGGGAAGCTGTGCAGTATGTCATCTATATACGTCTAGGTAAGGCATTGCGGGATCTTCTGTGAGGGTCTTTTTAACAATGTTAATGCTTGTTAGGATTGAACGTAGCTGTCGTAATGATTAGCTCAGGTTTCAAATTAAGGCTTGAACACTCTTGGTATTGATTGTACAAATATTGATCTCATCCTCCTCATTCCTTTTATCCCCAGCTATTCTGTTGGTTGAGCTAGTATATGCTGTAGTAGGAATCGCCTGGCTTGTCCAGTATTACCAGCCTTGCTCTGATGTCACAGCCAAAAACTTGGCTTTAGGTGAGTGAAAGGGAATGCTTAAGAGACCCCAAATAACTGCTTTATAGGAAAAATGATTTTCCATTCTTGGATGTGAATGATATTTTAATGTTTTTTGCAGGAATTGTTGCATGCAACTGGCTTGTGATATTCAGCGTATGCATTACCCTCATGTGCACCTTTGATCCCACCGGTCGGACTTTTGTCAAGCTGAAAGCAACCCGTCGGCGTCAGCGCAACCTCACTACGTACACTCTCAGGTATTAACATGCTGTGAAACTCCTATTCCCTGGCTTTTGTTTCATCTTGACACATGATTCAGGCACATTTCACTTTCTTTTCACACAAATGTAGTCTAGACAGATTTCTTTTGCCCATTTTTTTGCCTTATTAGACACAGATTAGAAGAAGGCCAAGCCAGCAGCTGGAGCAGGAGGCTGAAGTTCTTCATGTGCTGCACAAGAGCCCAGGATACACAATCAGTGAGTCACATCATATACTAATTCCACCTAGCAAATCATTTTGTTCATCAACAGCTAATTTAGGGGTGGTGGTGACATACAGTAGCATTTTGCCCAGCTACTTACCAGTGATATTACGCAAGAGTGATAAAGTAATTTTATCACTTATAATATGCAATAATAATTTAAAAATGCAATGCAGAAAAGGGCCATTAGACTGATAAACAATGCAGGATATAGAGATCACACAAATAAACTATTTTTAAAAATATAAGCTCTAAAATTTCCAGATTTGATCAAGTTTAAAACAGCACAAATAATATTCAGTCAAAAATAATTTACTTCCAAATAATATAAAGAATTTGTTTCCGCAAGAGAAGGAGGTTATGATTTAGGAGAGGAGCACAATTTAAAAATGCAGCGTGTAGCGTATATATATACACACATATATAAATATGTGTGTGTGTGTGTATATATATATATATAATCAGGCTAAATCAATGTAAAATGTAAAGCTGATTAAAATTTTTTTGTTTTTCCAGTTCAATAGACTTCATTGGAGAAGTCCTGAAAGTTGAAAAAAAATCTACAATGATTCCGGTGCACTTTTATCCACTACATTATGTCAGTAAATTCTATCAAGTGGTGTTTTAGTGAAGAGAATTTCAAGTATACAGGTAACTTTGAAATGTGATAAATCAATGTGGTCATGCACAGGGGTATTGTGGTTGCTCCAGTCAACAGGTGTCATCACTTAAGCAAAGGTTATTGCAAGTGGATTCTAACAATTGCCTCCTCATTGGGCTGCATCTGACCTCAGAGTCAGAAAGGAATATCTATCCTACCAGCTTATGGCAGCATTCTAAGCAAGGTGGTTTTAACACCTTTTTCATAGCAACATTTTTTAGTTCTTTATACAAGATATGCTCCCTGGTATGTGCTTTCTACTAGAATGATGTGCATCGGGATACAATGATGAGTTTTGACACCGTGTGTTCCAGTAATGTGATGTCTGACCCTAGCATTACACAGTTTACCTGAAGAATAGAATAAGAAACCTTTATTAGTGCCTCAGTGGGGAAAATGCATTCTGTCCTAATATATGCTGCTTTTATGTCCAGGATGCATATTCAGAAGTGGCAAGCCTTTTCGCAGAGTTCTTCAGAGATTTGGATATTGTTCCTAGTGATATCATTGCTGGTCTGGTGCTTCTCCGCCAGAGACAAAGGTCTAAGAGATCTTCTATCCTGGACCAGGTATCAATCTTAGCAAAAAGAAAAAAATGTTGGGAAAAAGTTTGATGTATTTAAATTATGTTATTTTTCTCTTCCACAGGCCAACAATGACATCTTAGCCTTCTTGTCAGGGATGCCTGTCACTCGTAATACTAGATACTTGGACCTGAAGAATTCGGTGAGTTTATACTGAGATAAACTGACAAAACCTAATTTGACTTGTGTTAATGTTCTGCTTTAAACCACATGGAATAGGGTCTCTTGTGAGTGTTAAATCGGTTCAAATGCTTGTAATTCCTTAAATGCTGGCAGCTTGCTCTATGTCTTCAACTAAAATGATACGTCAATATTTTTAGTGTCATTATTCTGATACAGGCATGCTTCTGTCTTTCTCCTTTCCCCTCTCCTAGGCTGAGATGAACATGTACAAAGATGTTTGTTATTACATGCTCTTTGCCCTGGCTGCATACGGTTGGCCCATGTACCTGATGAGGAAGCCCGCCTGTGGGCTGTGCCGCCTCGTGAGCTCCTGCCCGTAAGCACTCAAACATACACCCGCACAGTTTTATCTATTTGTTCTCTGTGTCTCGTGAGCCTCTTTAGTGCAGATCAAATTTCACATGCGTCAACACTTGCCAAGTGCTAATCCACTGAGACAATACCACTCTAGTTATACCCACTAACTGACACAAGCAGGGTTGAATTTATCACATTCTCTCACCCAGATTTCTTGCACTGGAATGCAAAGTATATCTTTCTTATCTCACTAGCTGTTAATGTATTTTGTTGCATCTATTTCAACTACTTTTTATAAAAAAAAATCTTGCACTGATTTCCCTTTTTTTATTATTATGTATTTATTTTATTTCCTGTTATGTTTCTTCTTGTTCCTAGCTGCACATCTGTGTCCGGCTCTCGCTTGACTCAGTCTGTCACGGTGGAGGAGGATAATTGCTGTGGCTGCAATGTCCTTGCCATACGCAGACACTTCCTTGATAGAGATCTCAAGCAGGTTCACATTGTCTACACATCTTGCCATGACGCTGTGAGTAATCCGACCACTGGCCAACAAGCAGTTGGAATTGTTTGGGTTTTACTTCCTTATTAAACAGGATGAGCTTTATGGAGGAGTTTTATGTGAGCAGAAAAACATTGTTGAAAGTTTTAGTTTTTTTTTTTATCACCCCTGATAATAATGGTTAAGGTGTGTATATATATATATATATGCAAAAGTGTCTTACTACTGTTATTGGCCTTAAATTGTGGTTTCAACCTTCATTTGTGCCTATTTTGATACTTACTCAGCACTGCAGTTGCTGAGATATGAAGATCAGGGGAAGTGAAAGCTGTTTCAATCTTTAGCTGTTAGGCAAGTGTTTCAGGACTTAAAGTGCTGTCAGCATTTGAAGTCCTGAATCATGTCAATGTCATTGTGACTATATAATTTATATTTAACTTCAGCTGATTATTTGAATGCCAAGACATCACTAAGGAAAGGATTGTAGACATTTTATTTAAGTGAAGTAACTGCAGCCATTTAATATGTTGCTGTCCTGTCCATGTTTGTTGTAAATGTGTTTTGCAAAACTCCTTTTTGTTTAAACTGGTGCAAAAATGTGAATAATTGGCAATATTGTTGCACTTGGAACTACAAAATGTCCCAGCCTGTCAAATAAAGTTAACAACAACAACAACAACAAAGGTGTGAATAACACATTTATGAAATTATTTGCATTATTTATAGCTGCTCCGCTGCAGGCCTTACAAGTAGAGCGTCGCCACCTCTACTTTTCGTTTTTATATTCGAAATCAGTTTTTAAAACAATAAAATAGTTTCCTCATTGCAAAGCAATTTTATATATATATATATATATGTATATATGTATATATGTATGTATGTATGTGTGTGCGTGCGTGCGTATGTGTGTATATATATGTGTGTATGTATATATATATATATGTGTGTATGTATATATATATATATATGTGTGTATGTATATATATATATATATGTGTGTATGTATATATATATATATATGTGTGTATGT
>JBAMHW010000001.1:17146882-17160171 GCA_037177495.1 Rhadinocentrus ornatus
TATATATGTATATATGTATGTATATATATATGTATATATGTATGTATATATATATGTATATATGTATGTATATATATGTATGTATATATGTATGTATATGTATGTATATATGTATGTATATATATGTATATATATATGTATGTATGTGTATATATATGTATGTATATATGTATGTATGTATATATGTATGTATGTGTATATATATGTATGTATATATGTATGTATGTATATATGTATGTATGTATGTATATGTATGTATATATGTATGTATGTATATATGTATGTATGTATGTCTATGTATGTCTATATGTATATATATATGTATATGTATGTATATATATGTATATGTATGTATATATATGTATGTATATATGTATGTATATATGTATATGTATGTATATATATGTATGTATGTATATGTATATATGTATATATATGTATATGTATATATGTATATATATATATGTATATGTATATATGTATATATATATATGTATGTATATATATATATATATATGTATATGTGTGTGTGTATGTATATATGTATATATATATGTATATGTGTGTGTGTATGTATATATGTATATATATATATATATATATAAATGTGTGTATACATATGTGTATATATGTATATATGTATATATGTCTATATAATTCTCCAACACTCAAATTTGTATTTGAGCCACTAATTTGTAAAGCAGTGTGCTTCTGAGTGACGTCTACGAGCACTGAGTTTCCAGCCATAAATTCACTGATTCATGGCCATGTACAGTGCCAAGATTGGAAAGGTTAAGCTATAACAACTTAAACACATCCTGCTTAAGGTAGGATGTCATTTCCTTATTTTGTTTTGTATGAGACATTTGGAGGCAGAATGGGGAGAATAGAGTCTGTGTGAAAGAGAACTACAATTTACACACATTAGCTCTTTCTTTACTTTTTTTTTGTTTGTTTCTTAACACTTTTTTTCTGTCTGCTCTGCTAATAACAGGTTTATGAGACTCCATTCTTTGTGGCGGTGGATCATGCAAAGAAGAAAGTTGTCATCAGTATCAGAGGGACCCTTTCACCAAAGGTGATCTGTATTTCATTTTAGTTTTTTTATTTGTCTGCTTTTTTAAAATCACGATCACCTTTTTTCAAAATATTATCTGACCTCACAACACTAACAGCTCCAGAGGAGGTGAAGCTCTCATAGTTCAGTATTGTATTTGCAAACTCCCACACCCTGCACAAAGAGAGCAAGAGCGTGACTGTCCACTCAGAGAGTAATCTCCTATATCTTTTTTATTCATAAGCATTTTGGAAGATTCTTGCAGTAATTTTTAATTACATTGGGCCAGCAGTTGAGAAATGTAATCAAAGTTTTCCTGAATGTGAAAGGTAAATTGTCTTAAGAGGAAAATAACTTCATTATAGTAAGTTATTTTTTTTGTTTTTTTTGTTTTTGCAATATCTCATGTCTCATGTGTCTAAAATGAAAATGAATCTGCCATATGTACAGAAGCTCACTTAATTCTTTTATAGTCTTTTATTGCTTGGTTATATTGGTTTGTAATAGAAATGAAGAATTTTAGGTTTAATTACTTAACCTATTATGCACACCTTTAATTAAATGCACTTTTTTATTTGTCTTGATTTTATGCTGTCGGTAGAATTTTTAATTTGTCTTGTGTGTATCAGGATGCCTTGACTGATCTGACAGGGGACTCTGAGCGTTTGCCTGTGGAGGAGCAGCATGGGACCTGGCTTGGTCACAAGGTAAGAGACTTAAAATGGCTTCATAACTCCAAAATCCCACAGTCTTAAGTTTTTTTTAAATCTTTTTTTAATCTTTTTAAATCTCTATGTTCTCCATAGGCAATTTCAGCTGTTATTAGTAGCATAATTGCTATTATTTTGGCATAAAAGATTATTGAGACAGGCTTGCTGTCCATATCGCTTTCTGTCCCACTTTGCTCTCTTCATTGAATCTCTTCCTCTTTCTCTCCAGGGAATGGTTTACTCAGCAGAATACATTAAGAAGAAACTGGAGCAGGAAATGATCTTGTCACAGGCTTTTGGAAGAGACCTGGTAAGTGACTCAGTATACTGAAGAAAGAATGGCTCTGTAATGATCCTGTTGGGTCTGAATATCTTTTGACATCACCACTATTCTTTATTCAGAGCAATACCAGGTATGAAACATCACTATATTCTGAACCTTGTTGCAGAGACAAATTGTTAAAGTCAAGTTTTCCTTTTCAAAATAAAAAAGTGTGCTGTATTGAGTATAACAATTCTGGCTTTCCCTCACACAGAGCAAGGGAACCATGCACTATGGGCTAGTGATAGTTGGACATTCGCTTGGTGCAGGCACTGCTGCTATTCTGTCCTTTCTGCTGAGACCTCAGTACCCTACACTTCACTGCTACTCTTACTCTCCACCTGGTGGACTTCTCAGGTGAGTAAGTCTGTTATACACAATATAAGTCAATCTTAACAATAGATTTGGTCAATTTGCAATTGACACATGCTATGCTCACATGATATTTGACTTTTTGTATGATGAAAATGCACTATAATCTTTATAGGTGAACTTAATTTGACATTTGCCAAACATTTGAATGCACATGTACAACTGTTCAGTGTACTTAAACATCTAACAAGATGATTAACCACACAAAACAAAAACAAGTGTCATGAATAAGATAAGATGTTTTATTGATCCCATGGTGGCGAAGTTTCACTGTTACAGCAGCTTAAATACAAAGTAAAAGAGTCATGAATCAACCACTAAATGTTCTGATTCAATGACATATTGTATATAAACAGTCTTCTTCATCATACTTTACACATTTCAACATTATCGGACAAAAACCACACTTAACACATGACAAGTTATTGATACATTGACATTTTTATGTTGTGGTATACCGACCCCTGAAGAAAAACGTTTGTATCAGGAGTTGGCATCATGCTGAGATACACATGTGTCACTGAACCGATTAAGAATGAGTGGAATAAGAGAACTGAATTATCTTATTCCACTCATGGAAAATATTAGCACTCTTAATCGTGTCAGTTTAAAAGTAATTATTATATTTGATCGTTTATACAAAAATAAGTTTTTGGATGCACTTGTGTTAGATACTGAGTGATATGTATGTACAAATGTGAGGGCAGATCAATTTCTTCTGTAGGAGTACAGGTTTTCTTTCAGTTTCCAGGATTATATGTTGAAATCCTTTGCTACATATCTGAATGCTCTCAGGTTTCTGATCCTTTATTCCAATATATGACTTAAGTCTTTTATGTAGGACGGTCCACAGTCCACACTGCTATTTGCACAACACATCATTTAAGCATGTATGATCAGATTATTATTTTTTAGAAATGTGATTTTTTTTTTTTTTTTTTTTTTACAGAAATACATTCTGTAGTTATCATATATCTGGCTGATCCTGTTTGACGTGTTTCTCTTTTATATATCCAGTGACGATGCCATGGAGTACTCTAAAGAGTTTGTCACATCCGTGGTGTTGGGAAAAGACCTGGTACCGAGGTACATCTGATAGGCATACTGTGGTTAATTTTATTTTTCTCCATTATTACCACAATAATCTCTGATTTCTAACAGGCTCGGCCTGTCACAATTGGAGGGTTTCCGACGACACCTTTTGGAAGTTTTACAGAAAAGTAACAAGCCAAAGGTGAATTAAACTCTTGGTACTATAGAAGAAGACTTATAAGTGATTATTCAATTGCAAGAATTGAAAAAGTGCTGTCTGAGAAAAAAGAAATAAGAGTTTGTCACAAACATTCTAAGCCTTTATGTAATGATCAGTTTTGTATTAACATGTGTGTCCACACAACCTTTCACTGCAATTATCTCTTAATATTTTTTTATTATGTTAAGACCACAGTTTTACGGACAACATAAACAGCTTTAGACAAGCTTAATGTGGATATTAAGAAGTGTAACTGGTCCTATTTGTTTTGTGAACAGTGGAGAATCATTGCGGGAGGCACCAAGTGCATCCCCAAATCAGAGCTTCCAGTGGAGGATGATGATCCTCAATCTCAGCCGGCGGCACCCCCCAGCAGTCGCCTGTGGCTACATCCCAGTGACCTCAGCATTGCCCTGTCAGCCTCCACACCCCTTTTCCCTCCAGGCAGAATCATCCATGTTGTGCACAACCATCCACCAGAGACATAGTAAGAAAACTGTGGGTAGATTTTAGCAATTAAACCAAAAGTGAGCTTAATTTCTTGGGCTGCTTTACTATAAATTTTCTGAAATGGAAATGAGATCTGGGAATGTGACTAAATGGAAAATTAAAAGCTAAATCACTTACCTTAGGAGAATCCAAGAATTGTGCCGCTGCTATGCACATGCATCCTGTATTAGCTGAGCAGTGAGACAGAATCAGAACTCATATAATTGATTTTATAATGGTTTGGATAGATAAATAGCAATTAAGCCAAAGGTTGTGTATGGACTGATGTGACAACATTCTCATCTTTGTTCCATTGATGCTTTCTGACATTGTAATTGTGTTGCATTGGTCTAGCCATCGCAAGCTTCAACCACCATCTGCATGATGGTAGAAAATCATGTGGCACAAATGGTCTGTGCATTTTAGACTCAGTTATGTCAAATTTGGTGATCAATAAACATTATACTAAACAAATATAATGTAAAGTAGTCGAGCTGAATGCCTTATTTGAAAATTGAAGTATATTATTTCCAAAATCTAAAAAAACTGTTTAATTCTAAGTGATAAACTGGGATCCATTTTGAAATTCTTTCATCAGTTTTAAATAAAAATGTATTAAATTTTCAGACCCATTTCTCAACATTATTTATCATTTTCTTTAATTTTTTCTTTGTTTTTATTCAAGTAGCATTGACACACACCAAGTTTTGTTTAAGTTATTTCATTACTCTGAATGTTTTGACAAATAGCTCTGTGTAACATTTGATCCAGGAAAACTTTCTAATATTTATATATTTTACTGAGTTGAAAGCAATATTTAACAGCAATCAAAAAATACACCCTTAACTCCTCTACAAACTTTTGATTGTAAACTGGACTTTTTGTCCTTCGTCCATTTTCCGATTATTGATCAAATTTGAAGTATGTGAGTAAATCAATGTGTGTGTTCACATCATGTTTCTTTGTGACTGACAGACTGTGTGTTTCTTTGCCTCTGTAGCTGTGGCCAGGAAGAGCCGACCTACTCGGCTCTGTGGGGGGACAACAAGGCCTTCAATGAGGTCATCATATCACCTGCCATGCTGAATGAGCACATGCCCCACATGGTGATAGAAGGCCTAAACAAGGTCTGTGTGCATGCAGATAGTTTTTCTTCTTTTTTGGGACGTGTATTTGAAATGGCAAAGTATTGGCCTCTTAACCTTGTTCTTGATTTCCACTACTTGGTGACTAAAATGATGAATGAGTACGTCTTTGCTGCTTCTGACTATACAAATTCAGATGCATATTTTTAGCAATGGTTCATGAAAGGGAAAACCTACTTTTGAAAAAGGCACATTGTCATCAGGCATTTTTTTTTTTAATAAAGCCAAAGACCAGCAGCTTTCTTCAATAATAATATCTCTAGAGAGAAGGTGTGTTTGGTTAAAAATGAACAAGAGTTAAGATCTTCTGTCTCAGCACAGGCTGATCAGTTTTGACTAAAAAATTTACTTTTGGGCTCCTAACAGAATTTTCAGTTCTAGCCTCGTAGATTTTGTACAGCATCAGTGTGCTTTTCTTTGTCTTTTAAGTGCTTTATATATTATTAAACGTAGAAGGGAAAAGCATGTTATTAAACCCTATGTAGAACTTTTGGCATTAATAGATAAAAATGCTATTGAAGGATTATTTATTTATATTCCTTTTGAATTTTAAATCAAATGATTGCTACAGACGCCATGGCTGATTTATTCAGCTGTACTGCTATTAAAAACAAATCGCTTTTATCAGTTAGTCATATGAGTTAAGAAATGTTTTTGATGCATTTGAAGGACTTAATCCAACTCTGGTGAATTTATGCATGTGAACCATTTTTAACCTTCAACTCACCACAATTTTTTGTCTCCTCCACATTGCTCCTGTCTCATAGCATGGGAACTGTTCGCTCACGGTTGGCTCTGGGTCTTCTCTGGTTCTTCTAAGACATTGAACATCTGTTTGCGTAACAGGGTATTATTGTGAATGCTTGCATGTGAAGGATCCACTATGGGGTTTGCAACTTTTTTGTCAGCAAAGTTAACATTATATGTTGGGTCCTGTCTGTAGACTTTGTATGTGTCTCTGCCTTTATTTATGGGTCAGCCCTCTTCCTTTGAGGGTATGTTGAAATTAGTGTATGTATGAAGTGTGTGTTGGATGTATGTAGTTTGTAGTATGATACCTCTGGTGTTTCTGCAGGTACTGGAACCATTTTGTCCCCTGCCTGAGCAGGAGTTTTTGGAACCAGAAGAGCTGGGAGTTGATCAGCCAACCAGCAGCACCACTGTATTTTTAACCTCAGAGAAAGAGCTAAACAGTACTTCCCCTCCTGATTTTGCTGCCACACAAAAACACCGGTCTTGCACTGCCTCCTTTACAGAGACGAAGGCTGTTTCAGAGCCTTCGACTGTTGTCAAGTCTCCCTCTTTTCCAGATGCAGAGTCTGTGCCTCCGCCTCCTCTATCAGACTGTACCTCATCCTTTCAGCCATTTTTGGTGTCTGTCCCTCCTCTTTCTATCATCTCTTCCAGCCCTCCCACAGGAGCACTTCCAACTGATAATAGCACGTGCATTCCAGCACAAACCCAATCAGAACCACCCATCTCTCACCCTCACAAAGATGTGATTCACACTCCTGTTTCTGAGAAGTCTGCCTGTACACAGACAGAAAATCTTCCTCTAAAGATAGCAGCAGCACATAGCTCCTCACAAAATCAGGTCTGCAGTTTACAAGTGTCAAATAATCTTTCTGATTCTCTTGTATAAACTTTATAACACTCAGTATTAGATTTTGCACTCATTAACTTGTGTACACAACAAAACTACCAAAATAAATAGTGGAATTTGTTTAAAAATGGAAACACATTAAGAGTGTGTCCACCATATAAAAGTAATCATGAAGGAGGTGTAAGAACTTACACCAAATCTTCCATTAGAGGAAATCATGAAAGACTACTATGCAATATAGCTCGACTGATACGTTTTTCTATTCCAGTTAGCATAACTGCTTATTCCACTTTCACATAAACCATTGGCTGTTTGCATAAGGTCCCTACAACTACAGTGGAGGAAGTTCAGTGTTTTTGGGAAAGTAGGAAGTGGGGAGATTATAAAGAATATGAGGAGTTTACAAAACAGGCTTGCCCAATGAATGTACAGTTAAAACCAAAAGATGTTGTAAATTTAATTTATAAAAAGCTCCTAGATTACCTCACTAGTAGTGATATATGATGGCAGAGCAGTACGTAATCTAAAAGTCACTTTTAACAACCTTGCATGTGCCCAAACCTACCAGTTCTCCTTCTCTTCTTATTAAAATTTATTGTCCAGCTTTTCTTAATCAATTTTTATTCTTTTCCAGTTCGCTCAAGTGCTTTGGCATGAACTTTCCCTGTATCTCAGCCTAACAAGTTTTCTTTGTATTTAGAAAGTTTCCATGGTAACAGAATTTCTTCCACATTAACTGATCTTTCCTTCATCTTGGCTGGGGTTTTTGGTAACGAAAGCTACTGTCTGAAGCTTTTTGGCTGTCTGTTCTCGTTTTTTTTGTTTTTTTTCCGCTTTTCAAAAACACATATTCATCTTTTCCTTAGTTTTTATTCCCTGAAGAAACTTTTGGTAATCTATCAGGCATAGATGAAGTAACAAGGGGAACAGATGTGTAATTATGATGTACTTGACTTTGCTCCACTTCCTTGTTCCACTATAAAATTGCTGCTGCTCACAGGTCTCTGACCAAATTTCCCTCTTACTGAACTGATGTGTTTTATGTCATCCAATATCATAATGCGCTTTCATCATATGAACCATCTATGGCTGGCAGCTGCAGTTGCAGTGCAATTTAAATTAGTGCAGAAAGTAAAAGTATGGTGTTTTTTGTTTTAAATGCATTTAATGTTTTTTTGCCAAATATTTGCTGTGATTTGTCATTTGCAGCATTGATGTCATGTACCACTGGTCTCATACTACCTAGTAACATATTGTTACATTTGATCCTTAACCATCTGCATAACCCAAACATAATTAATAAACATTGTATGTTTTAATGATATTTTAACTTACTAAACCTATGTCGCATATGTTGCTTTATCATTTCAATTCATTGTCAAATGTATGCTTTCTTAAAACGTGTGTGTGTTTGTGTCTTTCATTGTTTTTTATAAAATAACGTGTTGTAATTCATTAAAATAAACCAGATATTTGTAATTGTGTGCTGATGTGATTTGCCATTAGCATTTGTCTTGCTCACAGTCATATCAGTTAACAGAAAACGGTTTAAATCAGGGTTTTTCTTGAACATTCTTTTAAGTGTACAAAGCTGTAATGTGGTTTGTAATAATATAATAGAGGTGATGTAGGTAGGTCTTGTGTAGTGCTCACTCAAGACTCATCACTGTTGTGGGTGTTTCATGTCAGTTGGAGTGGGCGCAAACTCGCCTTTAGGTTGCAATTACATTTTTCTGAACTACACTACATTTTAGAACGCTTTGTTGACAAATTCCATCATATGTCCTGCCATATATATTTATAGTGGTTACTTTGTCATTTTATAAACAGCATAATCTTTCCAATGGTGATCTAAATGTGTACATAGTCATTTTTCCTATTACCGGTACATTTGGTTTTTCCTCATACCTGATAACTGACACCACTGTCAAGGGATGAAAACTGACATTCTGTGCTGAAAATATATTCCCATATTAATAATGTCCAGTTGATTGCACATTGATTGTTCTTTTTAAACCGTTTGTTTTTATATAAATCCCACTAAGTCAAAGGATTTTTTTTTTTCAAAGAAGAAAAGCTGTTTTGTCTCTTGTGGCTGCATAAGCTGTAACTACAGTCCTTTCATTTTCAAAAGTAAACCTTTTTAATGGTCTAATTATAACAGTTGAATGGGTGGATTAGTTCTCTATGGTTCACCTGATCTTCTGTTTTTGTTTGTATTAAGGTCTCTGCTTGATTCTACACCCATCTGCACATTTTCCCAGCCCTCAGGCCCCAATCAGACATTTATCTTTGAAGTTATGTACTTTTGTGCTTTTAACAGGTGCTGGAGAACTATAATAAAGGGAAAACGGCTTTGCTATCAGCAGCCAAGATCATGGTGAGCCCCACAGAAGTGGATTTGAATCCAGAGACCATCTTCGTGGATGCATCCTCTCAGCAGCCAACACCTACAACCCACCACCGCAGGAACAGCAGTGTTCGGTTAGTACACTAGGCACTGATGTGATGTGTTTGAGCCTCAAAGAATATATGAAATGCTTGAAAACTTCTGTGTTGCCAGTTTCTACAATAACTTGGCGTGTAGTGATGTAAACCTTATGCTTAACTAGTTGTGGTATTTTACTCTGTAGTACTAAAAGACAGTACTACCACTAACTGTTATTCTGTTTTCTCAAAATGATTGTTTTTGTCTGTTCGTTTTGTTTTAAAAAAAAAAGACAAAAACCATTGTCACGGTAAGCAAAGCATGCTAGTTCTAATTTTGCACAATATGCTCCCTTCTCTCATGCACGCCTGCACGCTGTCTAACCACAGAGCAGTTGCAACGTATGGTAGTATTCAATTTCCACCTCGCCCTCTCTGGTTTAGCCCATGTCCGAAGTCCGTGTGAACTCCTAGTAGTAACAGTTGAATTATTATGTTGTCTCTCCTGTACTAGATGCTAGTACAAGAGCATACATTCACTACCACGTCAAACTCCTTGGGTGTCTTTCATTATGCTAACATGTCTCCTCGCTTCACTCGCTCCAGACAAGGAGATGAGAAAGAGATGCAAGGAATGATACACCTGAGATTCTTCCTAACAACCTCCTCCAGATCATTTCTTGTCTGTTTTTAATTGAAATTAAGGGTTTAGATTTGAAGATTGCAGAGGAGGAACATTTTCTGGGTTTCGGGAGTAGAGCAGACACAAGGAGGCATACGTTAGCAAAATTATTGGCACCCCTGACCTCCCAGTCCCATTTCTCTGTTCTTTCTTTCATCTACGTGATTTATTGGAGTGATCACATAGTCTGTAGAATCTAGAAATAGTTTCAGTACTAACGCATACTCGTTTTCCTCTCTTTAACCTTGCAAACTGTTTTGACCCACTTTTCATATCTGTCTTGTGCTTTGGATCCCCTCTCCCCTCCTTTCCCTGTCATTACTCTCCAACCCACTCTTCTCCTTTCCTCTAGTTCATGTGCCCAGTCTGAAATATCTCTGGATGGTTTCTCTGAGTGCCCTCCTCCCCCAGTGCCTGTAATACTGCGTGGAGCTCGGGAGCGGCTGACGGTTGAGCTGAGGGATCGCAAAGCACCACTGGCCATCATGGAGAGCCTCTCAGATGCAGAGTCAATCTACAGTCTGGATTCCCGACGCTCCTCAGCTGCGTTAAGAGGCTCACCAATGCTGGGTAGCCTACCATTCCCTTTGGATGCCCCAATACCAGAGGAGAACCCATCTCTTAGCTCTCGCACTGAACTATTGGCTGCAGACTCACTTTGCCAAGCCACGCCGGAACATCTGGGTGAGGTGGGACCCTTCTTTACCCCAATGGAATCCAGATCCACCCCAGATTATACCACAAGGCTATCTCCAGCCACACCTCGCTACAGTGGACATCATTCCCCAGCTCTCCTGAGCCAGAGTGTTTTGGCTCAGCCTTTCAAACTAGAGCCTAACGCCACGCCAACATTGCTACCTGATGGGGAACAGATACCTGGGGTCTACAGCCCAGGGAGCACACCTAATGCTCCCCTAAGCCCACAAACTGGCTCCAGACCTATGGATGGAGAAAAGGAGGACTGGGAAATGGAGACAGCAGAGAAACTGTTAGATGCAGACCCCACAACTTCTAACCTTCCACCCCAGCTATCCAATGGAAACCCCAGTCAGGCAGTTCTGGAGTTTGCCCAGTACTTGGACTCCCTATTCAGATTGGACGGCAGCAGTTCCCCGCCTCTGGAACTGTCTGACGGGGAGTCAGAGTCAGGCCGGGGATCTTTCGGGCAGGGTGAGTGTCTTGGAGATGGACAGCAATTTGACGACAAACAACTTCTAGCAAGAGCAACACTGGAGCCTAACCTAGTTCCTAAACCTCCACGCACTTTTACTGGATCTGCTGACCCCTCTTCAGGGATATCTTTGTCCCCCTCCTTCCCTCTTTCATCATCCGAGGAGCTCAACGACCTTTCCCCTAGTGAAGCTGCCCCGCCTGCCATGCACTCCTTACGAACATCTAGCCCTTGTCACTGTCCTGAAGAGAACACACTCTCATCAATGGTTTAATGTGCTCTGAAGGTCCCAGTGCCCTTTGCTCTAAGCTGAAAGGTGCGGTAGTCCAAATTTTAAAACATATCACAGTACAAGCATGCAATGGAATGCAGCCACTCATCAGAAAGCCAATGACAGAACTTGACAGATCAACTCACAAACCTTTATTCATTCTTCAGGTGTCCCCTTTGAACTCTGTTTATAACATTTTCGCAATGTTGCAACGTCAAAAAAAGAAAAAGATACCTCTCTCTGCATGCCAGGGGGCTTTGCTGCTTATGGATGTATATAAACAACTGTAGCTTTCCATCGTCATTCCAAAACTCTTGTCTCACTCACGTGGGGACATGTCCACATTACATTGAGTCTGCAACATAGAAAATCAAAGGGAGAATAGTTAACCGAGCAGGGATTCAAAAACTAACACTGTAGAAAAGGTTAGCATAGGCACATCATTGGGTTTAATGTACTTTACAACTTCCTGCATCTTTAACAGCTTTGGGAACTTGTCCAGCTTTTATTTAATTATTATTATTAATGTTATTTTTTACATCAAGAATGTGAAGATTGACAAATGTGTTAATGAGACATGAGAAGACATTAAGAAACGTTCCTCAGGACTACAAAGAATTGACTTTGTGAAAGAGAGTAAGTGTGTTGTGTTGGTGAGAATACATGTGTCTTAAACATTTAGTGATTGTGACAAAAGTTATTACAGATGCCTATGGATGTTTTAAGTCTTTTGATTACACTTTATAATGCATGAAAACTTTATTTTTTATTGATTTGTTCTTGAAGAGAACTTAAGTGGTACTAAGCCACTTAAATTGACATTTGGTTACTCTTGCACATCGCATTTTGCTCAGTTTACCCCCTTTGCTAAAAAAAAGGGAAAAAAAGAATACATTGTCTTGCCAAATGTATTTATGAGATGTAATTTTGTATATGTATATGGATATTGCTTTTATTTAAACACAGGCTTAGTTTATCTCCCTTATTAGCAATTCTGCCAGTTCCCATGTAGACTGTTACACAGCAACACCATGAAATAGATGTCATCTTGACATTAAAACACTGCCATGGCTTTAAATAAAAACAAAAATAAAACCTCTGCACGTTGGTTATTAACATATAACAAATTTGCTA
The DNA here is from genome assembly GCA_037177495.1 of Rhadinocentrus ornatus. Lineage (NCBI taxonomy): Eukaryota > Metazoa > Chordata > Actinopteri > Atheriniformes > Melanotaeniidae > Rhadinocentrus > Rhadinocentrus ornatus. The sequence goes on from JBAMHW010000001.1 coordinate 17,159,518, forward strand.
TTTGTCTCATAAATACTGTACATTTCTCTAAAGAGCTCTTAGCAATGTGCCCAGGTCTGAATGTGCATGCCCTATGCATTTCAAAGTAGCATGGCTGGTAAAAAAAACCCCCACAGTAAATAAGCTCCAAACATGGCCAAATATTATCATCATTTGGAAACTCAAACTTGTGAGAGGCCATTCACATGCCCAGGTTGCCAGACAAGACCAAACTGTATATCCTAAAGGTGTCCCAGGATGTTGTTTCTCTTGTTCTGATGGTGCTCTCAAGTCATTTTGACAGTCAGGGTGTTTGCTTCCCTTTAATCTGGTTCATCCTTGGAGTTGGACTCTGAATGAATGGGCTTGAACATTATGCCAATTCTCGATACTGTATGTGGAACAAAATCTTTCACATCTTTCAGTCTAGTTGTAACAGGTTGCTCACAATTTGCATTATTTATTACAGTTAATGTTATTATCACTTTTCTTGCTGTATTTGATGGTATTATCCTTATTGCTCTTGCAACAGATTGGTTTGATGTCAGTGGTTTTTATTTCAGTTATAGCACAGTGTGAGGATCGTTTTAGACTTTTCCCAAATGTAAGGAGTTAATCTATCTCAGCTTGTTTTCTGTCTGAGTGGTATTTGACATTTTGGTGACAACCCCCCCC
>JBAMHW010000001.1:17162118-17184481 GCA_037177495.1 Rhadinocentrus ornatus
CACCATCTGGCTGACCCGCTTCTCCTCTACTCCAGCTCGCACCTCCTCAAGGATCAGTGACCTCCTCTCTTTCCCCTGTGCCCTACCATAGCAAGGTGTTCTACTGCTACCCAAACCAGCTTTTCCCTGTGCTACTGTGCCCACCAGTACTCTCTGCCGTAGCCTTGACTCTGCAACACCCACAGCCTCTGAAGCTCTCCACTTACGCCCCGTCCTAACCTCAATCCCCGCCTGGGCAACCTTTGGGTCACTGGACTCCTGGCATTGAAGCAGCTCCCTTGACCGAGTGACCATGAACTCCTCACTCAGGCTGCTTAAATAGAGCTTCAGCTTGTTGGTCTGCCTGTACAGGGTGATACTGCTCAGGCTTCATGGCAACCCCAGCCACCTGCAGAGAAACCTGCTGACCCTCATCTCAAAGCCTTCCACCGTTGAAATGGGGACTTCGTAGACCAAGCGGGGCCAAAGGATCCGAGGAACGATACCATGCTGGTAAATCCAGGCTTTGAACTTGCCAGGGAGGCCAGACTTGCCTACCACAGCTAGCCACGTCTCCAGCTCTTGGTTGCTTGTGTGGAGGCTGCGTCTCTCAGGCTGCAGTTGAACACCTTTCCCAGGCTCTACACCGGTTCCTCTGTGAGTGATGGTATCTTGGTGGTGCCGAGTGAGAAGCAGAACTTACCTGTCACCTTCCCTTTCTTCAGCACAAGTGACCTCGATTTGCCTGGTTTGAACCTCATCCGAGCCCAGGATTTCAACTCTTCGAGCCCACTTAGGATCCTCCTGCAGCCCAGAACAGATGTGGTTGTCACTGTCAGGTCATTCATGAAGGCTCAAATGGGTGGCTTGCAGACTTGGTTAGGGGCCCCCTGCACTGGACTTCTGCAGACTTCACCAGCATGTTCATGGCGAGTGCAAAGAGTATCACTGAGATTGTACATCTGGTGATAATCCCTTTTTCAAGTTTGTGCCAGTCAGAAGTTGTTGATCCAGAAGAGACTTCCAGGCTGTAGTTAGCATAGTAGTCCAGAATAAGATCTCTGAACTTCTTTGGGATGTGATGTCGGTTCAGTGCCTCTTTGACCAGCTTGCGGGTCATTGATCCATAGGCGTTGGTAAGGTCCAACCACAGCACAGCCAGGTCACCTTTGTTCTCCCTGGCTTCCCTGATAAGCTGTGACCACGCCTGTGTGCTCCAAACAGCCAGAGACCTTCGGAATCCCTCCTTTCTGGACCGAGGTGTCAATGTAGGAGTTTTTCAGGAGGTAGTCTGTCATTCGCCTGGTGACAATGCTAAAGATCTTCCCTTCAACACTCAGCAGTGAGATGGTTCGGAACTGACTGATGCTCTGAGACTTTTCCTCCTTTGGAATCCACACACCCTTTGCCTTTCTCCACTGGTCTGCTACATTGCCCCTTCTCCAGATCACTTTCAGGATCTTCCAGAGCCTGTGGTGTAACCTGGGGCAAATCTTATATACCTTGTAAGGTACTCCCCTAGGCCCAGGAGCTGAGTTTGCCCTTTCCCTCTTTACTATTTCCTGGATTTCTCTCCAACCAGGCTCCTTCCCGTCGAAATCCAGCGATGGTGCAGGTGGAGCAGTCAGGGACCTGCAGGGGCCCAGTTCTTGCTCTCTACATTCATCGCTATAGGTCTCTCTGAGGTGCTGATCGACTTCAGCTTTGGAGCAGGTGAGTTGACCACTGCGCTTCTACCCTAGCAGCTGTTTTGTGAACCCAAATGGATTTGTTAGGAAGGCAGCCCGCTTCCAGGATCTCTCCTTCCTTCTCCACGCTAAGTGTGTAAGTAAAACGTAAATGTGTATGCTGGGTTTAGCTGGACTAGAACATTTGTAGTTTTAAATGATGTTTTTGTATTTCCAGTACTAAATATATTTTTAATGATGCAGTTAATCCCATTTAGGGTGGAGGATCTAAAAGATAATCCAGAAATGTTTTCTTTGGGAGCTGTATTGCACCATCTGCCTCTTAAATAGTTAAGGGATTACCTTGTTCAAGTCACACTTTTTACTTTTTCCCTATGTGATTTTGGCACTGTGGTTTGGGTCATTTTCATGCTGGAATGTCCCTCTCCTCCCAAACCTCTGGAGGCTGGGGGGTAATTTTGTCCAACAACATTTTTGTGCAAACTGAATTGTATGCCCCCCCCACACACACACACACACACACACACCACCACCAGCGCACCACCCCTTCCCTTTTTTTTTTATGCCGTCCTAACGTTTTTTTTTACATTTTTCACATTTGTGTCAAAGTAATCCAAATATTTTTTAACCAAGAAACGTTCTTCTTATATTAACTGTTTTCTTTTCACATTCTAAATCTATTTACAGCTTTGTGTCAATGTAATCAGTTTTTATTTTTCTTGGAAATCATCCAAAGAAGTGTTCTTTCACATGGCCAGACTAGCTCGGATTTCCACCTCCATTGACAGATCTGAAACACTCACCAGTCTGTATTACAGAGCCAGACTTTGCAAGTAGCACATTGTTGTGGAGTTTGTTTAAAAGGACTATTATTACATCCATAACTGTTGCAACTGTGGTTCAGTCAATCCATCCTTAGTATTACTTTAACAGTGTTTCAGCTGAATTTTAAGGCTGAAACTGAAATGTTCTGAACGTATCCATGCACTCAAATTAATTTGAAAATCACTGTTGAATGATCTTGTCAGTGATCAAGTGTATTCTCTTTTCTAAGGATCAGTCTGTATTCTCACTATAAAATATTTTGCCGATTCTGTTTATTTAAATATTCACGATGAAAAAAAGTTGTTTAGTCATACATTTTTGAGTATTGGATTTCGAAGGTGTACTTTTCTATTCATTCTTGTGCATTAATTCTATTGTATTATACTTTTATTGTAGATTTCTGTCGTGTAGAAATCCAACCAGACTGGTTAGTTCAACTGGTAGAGCACCAGGGTTCAAATCCCCCAGAGGACAAACATTAACACCTTCCATTTGGGTCCTTAGGCAAGACCCTTAACGCTACTGCCTAACCATTGTAAGTCGCTTTGGATAAAAGCGTCAGTTAAATTAATGTAATAACAAATAAATGTGTAATATTTGTATCTAGCAATATAATAACTTAGTCTATTATAAAGAAATTAACAAACCATTCCTGTAATAGTACAATGACTTATGATTGTATTTTATACTTACTGCATCATTGAACAAAATCTGATTTTCTTTTTGTTCAGTCAACCAATGAATCATATTTTTTCCAGCGGGATTAAACAAAAGTTTAGTAGAATATTTTTATAAACTGAACCAGAGATGTCTGTTTAAAACCAGAATTTATATGTGTTTGGTTCATTGTCATCTTGTAAGCGCTAATGAGCATTTCTAAAACTGAAGACCCTAAGATACAGTTAAAAGTTCAGGTAAAGAGTTAACTACAAGGTTTAGAGTTAAAGCAGTTTTTATACATCCTGTCTTCCAAATGGTGAAAAGTATTGACACAAAGGCGGTAGTTTACACGGTAGTTTACATATTTCTCCACTAGAAGGAACTAGAGTATCTTGCTAATAACTCGCAAACACAACTGTCAAAAGCAAAGAAGAGCGACTTCCGTTTAGAGGGGAAATGGAGGATGAATAGGTATTTCCAAGCTAGGTTAGCATAAACAATGTATTTATTAAAGTAGCCTGTTCCCCATTTGTTGCAATGAATTAGGATTTGACTAACCGCTCTTTAAAAGGCCTCGGTATGTAAATTTCTTTCTTTTAACATGAAATATAATTTGCCTTTCCCCCCGACGGCTTATGATGACTGTGATTGTAATACCAGTTAGCGTAAAGCTAACTTGGCTAAGTGTTTACACAGTTGATTTAGCCAAACGCAGGTATACGCTAGCTGCTGTTAGCTGTTAGTTAACTGGTTATTTTTGGCACAGTAGCGTAGTATTTTAATACAATGGTGAATAAACAAGTAAAATTCGTACAATTTTTGAAAATGTTTTGTCTTCGTGTCATTGGCTTGGTGTAATTTATTGATAGTATTTTACGTTTCTTAGCTTCTTATCCCGCAGAGGCAATGATACGTAATTGTTGTAACGTGTCAGGTTTAACAGAAAACGTTGGTCTTCATATAGTCATTTCTTTATAATTCTCATTAATCACAAGCCTTTACTTACAGGGGCTGGTTTGACATTGGTGTATCAGTCATGTATGCATCTGGGAAATACAGCTCGCGTGGCCCCGCTCTAATCCCCCGGATGAAAACCAAGCACCGAATATACTACATCGTCCTCTTCTCTGTTGTGCTGCTCGGACTAATTGCCACCGGGATGTTTCAGTTTTGGCCCCACTCAATTGAATCCACAGCTGACTGGACCCTTGATAAACGCAGTGTCCATGACGCACCTCTCACCCGGCTACCTGTATCCAGTCCCATACCTGAGAGAGGTGACCTTAGTTGTCGAATGCACACCTGTTTTGATGTGTATAGATGTGGCTACAATCCTAAGAACAGGATCAAGGTACTTGACAGTTGTACACGCTTGTGCATTATTAAGCTTTATCATTTTTGCTGTGCAATTCTGATCCATTATTGAAATAATTGCTTTTGTAGGTCTACATCTACCCTTTACAGAGATTTGTGGACGATTTGGGAGTTCCAATCAGCAGCACAGGATTGTCACGAGAATACAATGACCTGCTCAGTGCCATCTCTGACAGTGACTTTTACACTGATGATGTCACCAGGGCCTGTCTTTTTATTCCATCAATTGATGTGCTAAATCAGAACTCCCTACGTATCAGAGAGACTGCACAAGCATTGGCAATGCTGCCCAGGTAAATGAAATCCAAGTTAATTAATTTTTAAATCTAATAGAACTTAATTGCTATGGTATAGTAAATTGCTCTTTAATGTCTCCTAATAAACTTCTTTTAACCTGTAAAGTTTGCTAATAGTGTTAGTTAAAAATGTTTTTCAAAACATTAACTTTATTGATCTAATCCCAAGAGGGGAAAAATCTCGTTACATCAGCAATACAATCAACAGTAAGCTTCAATTAGATATGAGCTGTCTCAGATCATTGGGGTCCTGTGTTGATTACATTTCTATCAGAACTTTCACTGAGTTCTTACATGTCTACTGCAGACTGCTCCCAGCCAAACCTGCCTGTTGTCCCATACGTGCGTATGTTTGGGTTGTTTACCCACAATGCAGTGCGCTAAACCCACAATGCACTTCACTTTGTGGTCCGCTAGAGTGGACCGAGATTTGCAGTTGTAAGTGGACTCAGTTCTATTCTTTGATCCAAATTGGTTTGTTTGCACATTCATAATTCCCCAAATGAAGTGCACTTTACGTGCAAACAGACTAGAATTTGAATCAAAACGGCTGGAGTGAATGTGCTCTAAAAGGTTTGGTTATTGGCAATATTGCAAGTTGGACACACATTTTGTATACCAGGGCTACTCAATTTGGTCCCACAAGGCTAACAGTCCTGCAGATGTTTGGTGTATCGCTACACCAACCCACATGATTTAAATTAAATGGATCCAGCATCCTATGAAGTACCATACAATGACTCATTAATTTGAGTCAGGTGTGTTGGAGCAGGGATGCATTAAAAACCTGCAGGGCTGCAGTCCTTGTAGGACCGAATTGAGTAGCCCTGATGTACAGTAATAAATTATACTTCTTTAATTATGGGTGCAGCATTCTACAGGTGAAAGAGGCCCTGTAGGACCAACAACACATGCCTCAGCAGATGCCAGCTTTATTAATTATAAGAGATTTTTTATTTTGAAGGGATTAAGAATCCAGTTGCTTGTTTTGAGTGGGTTTGTAAACCTGTTGTATAGATCTGGTTACTTGTTTCTCTTATAAGATCTGGCAACACTGGATCCATAAACAGAATCTGTGATGAACAGGAGGCTCAGAGTAAAAAGAAGACACTTTTGTGGCAAGAGGAAAAACTTGAGCACTACTTGAATAATGTTTGGAAAGATTTGGATGAAATTATGGCTTTGGATTGGATTATGAGAGTAGTCATAATATTGCTGTGCTTGTACACATAGCCAGTGTTGTTACCTTTGTCTGCCTATCCTAGAATTCATTGTTGTATAATATGAAGGTTTGAAAAATTATTTTTCATTACCTATTAAAATTTTGGAAAAACCCCAAAAATTTAGAAATGAAGATTGAGTTTTATATGAGCTTGAAATGTCACAAGAGCTTAAATCTCCAAATTTCACGTTTTTAAATGTCATTATTTCATACTACTGTTTTTTGATGCGCAGTAAGTATAAAAGTTCTAACATAAAGTTCCATGATTCAGTTTTCTATTCCTTAAAAGATAAGATAACAATTTGTATCAGCATTAATCTTAATTCCTGTTTTGGTAGATGGGACAAAGGGATGAATCACCTTCTTTTTAACATGTTACCTGGAGGTCCTCCTGACTATAACACTGCGTTGGACGTGCCCAGGGACAGGTAACTACAAAACATCATTTCCTTTCCACTGTCTTGATTGCTGACCTTCGTTATATGTAAATTTTATCATCAAAAGAATTTTATTAGGGGAGGTAATATTTATTTTATTCAGAAATATACAGCTTGAAATGTATGTAAAACAAATTTGCAAATGGAAACCACGACTGCTAATTTTATTCAAAACACAAAGAAAGAAGTGAGTTTATTTTCTATGTTCTCACACTTGTGTGTACAAACCAAAAATATGATGAACAAATTATTGTAGACAACCAGCTGACCTTAACACCGTGGTGCAAAATCCGTTGCTTGACTCTTTTCCTCTGTTGTTCCCTAGTGGTGGAACAATCTACCAAACTGTCTGATCTGCAGAGTCCTTATCCACTTTTAAAAACAAGCTAAAGACTCACCTGTTTAAGGACCATTTCTACACTTAGCTTAACTCTTCTACTTGTCGGAATGAGTTACAAAGATTTGTCCAGCTCTTTGGCACAACTCAGCACTGAATTAGTGCGTGCACTTAGACCAAAATGATATTGTGATGAAATTGTGATCTTGTAAATAAACAAAGGACTGTTATAGAGAGGGGAAAAAAAAACAAAAAACACTGCTTCTAGCACTAAATGGGTCCAACATGGTTGCACCTGGTTCAAACTAAATTCACAGCAGCCTGACTACTACTTAATTATGATGTCCCATCCTGTTTGATTTCTTGCTTGTGTTGTTCTTACTCTCAGATGTAAGTTACTTTGCAGAAAAGTGTCATCTAAATGACTGTAGAATGGAATAGTAGAATAGAATAACAAGGCTTTGACATTGCACCAGTCCTCTGATCATTTGGTTATAATATTTACTTACAATTTGATAGGAGATGCACATTTTTCTGAATATGGTTAAGTCTAATACATGCACACATACCAGATAATACACATACATACCAGAAAGGCCCACATTTTCAAATTGTCCTGTAGGGTAGAGTCATTGTTTAGGATGTGGTTGGGTTTATAAACATGCGGACTTGAGTCAGTGAAGACTATTTCTATCTTTAAAGAATTTTCTGGGGTTATCCAGCTGGACTCCATTTGGCACAGAGCCTCATGAGAACCAGGTGTCTGTGGTGATATGTTTCCACTTTATACTTACCTTGCCTGAAGATGGAACACAATACCAAATGCATTTTATCATCCATTGCAGTAACTTCAGATAAGGGCACTAAGCTTTATCTGATTTTACTTTATACTTCACATCAATATTATTAACAAACATGTTAACACTAAGAAAAGTTTGTGTACAATTGAGTTTAAGTTTAAAATTATATTTTGGCCATTTGAGTTTGTTGAGAACTACATTGTGTGGAAGCATTGTCACATTCCAGATATATTTGTTTCAGAGCACTTTTGGCTGGAGGTGGTTTTTCTACGTGGACTTACAGACAAGGTTATGATGTGAGCATCCCAGTTTACAGCCCCCTTTCTGCAGATGTTGAGCTGCAAGAGAGACAGCCAGGGTGAGCAGATATACAGAAACTCACATTTTTAGTGTTAAATCATGACTGAATAACTTATCTGGTAATGATCTTCATTATATATGATTGACTTGTAAGCATAAAAATAATTGTGGTTTATTGGCACATTTAAGGCCAGTTTTGATAAAGTAGTTATTCATTGTCATCATTATAAAATATGACTTTATTACCAGTTGTATAACTCCTGTTTCCTTTCCTTCAGGCCGCGTCGCTACTTTATTCTGTCCTCTCAAACCGCCATTCACCGAGAGTACCGTGCTGAACTGGAGCGTTTGAAAGAAGAAAATGGAGAAGCTTTACTCCTCCTAGACAAGTGTAGTAACCTTTCCCAGGGTGCTGCCTCTGCACGAAAACGGTGCTACAAAGGCCAGGTGTATGACTACCCACAGATCCTTCAGGTGGGAGCACAACTAAGTAAAAAGAGTACAATCCATGTTAAATGCCCTTATTTTCATGATAAGAAATTTTTACAGCAGCCCACTCTATTTTATATTTTTAGTTATCAGTTAACCGGTTTGTTCTTTATCCACCTCTTTGGGAGCAGGAAATGTTGAAGAGGTAGACAAGATAACTGGAAATTAAAGCTGGTGCCTTTTTTTTATTGTTTTGTGGTTTAAAATGCAGTTAAAGCTCCTAAAGTGAGACATTTCCTTCAGTCAGTATGCCAAATCACATATCCTATACAAAACGTTTCTACAGGAATCTTCATTCTGTGTGGTCTTGAGAGGTGCACGTTTGGGTCAGGCTGCACTCAGCGATGTGCTACAGGCTGGCTGCGTACCTGTTATCCTGGCTGACTCCTACATTCTGCCATTCTCTGAAGTACTTGACTGGAAAAGGTCAGCCTAAGTAAATAATCTAACATTTTTATTTTTTATTTTTACATAAATAATTTGATGGCTTTGTCCCTGCACAGGGCATCTGTTGTTATTCCAGAGGAAAAACTATCAGAGATGTACACCATCCTGAAGAGCATTCCTCAGAGACAAGTTGAAGAAATGCAGAGACAGGTAACGGTCACAACATCTCTCAGCAAACTTGCATGACAATGCGATTTTTAGAGCTGTGATTACCTTGTTAGTCATTGGTGCTGCCACTAACTTTGACCATCCAAACAACCAACCTACCATGTGTCTGACAGCTGATACAAATTTTACATGATGTGCAAGAGACAGACATTTGGATACCAACCTCCCATTTTATAACTTTTTATTTCCTCCTTTGCCTTTAAAAGGCTCATAGAATATTCAGCTGTGTTTATTTTAGCTTGAGTGAAATGCGTGAAAGATGGCTTACACTCTTCCATTTGATATCTGTGTTGAGACACAATAAACAGAAGTGAAATCAGCCATGAGAGTAGTGCACCAGTTCAGCTGCTCCTCATTCTCTTGTATCAACTCAAGACCATTTACCAATTACACTGGCAAAACACATTGTAGGCCAAAAGCTCAGAGATGAGCTTGTATTACACCAGGCAAGTTGATATGTATGGCTTACTCATTGGGTTGCAGAGTTTGTTTGGGGTATTCTATTATTAACAGCTCACAACTATCATGGTAGCATAGATCTGATGTTATTGATTGGCTACAGTACTTTTACTGCCTGCTGTCATAGATTATAGATGGATTAGTTTCAAGTCGGTTTATATCTAAAACGTGTTTCTACAGAGGTAATGGATGTTTAAATTAAAGCTATAAACCCTCATGTCATTTGAACTTTGGGTGCAATTCTTTTTTTTTTTTCTTAAACTAGGTTTTTATATATACTAATAATAAACTGTCAATAATTGGCAGGATAATAAAATTTTTTCCTAAATATTTAAAGTTAAGACAAAATACTACATTAAAAGTACAAATGTACAAAAAATGTATATAATCATCCAGCTTTTGCAATTTTCTTCATACCTGTTTAAAATTTTTTCTAAGAAGCACGCTTTTTCCAAAAGTAGTGCAAAGCCAGTGTCTTGGTATACCTGTTCTGTTCAAGTAATCGAGGGTTTTTATTGTGTGATGCATTTCCTTTAACTCCCATTCTGCCTAAGTGCCTCTTAAGTTTGCAAGCAGTGATTTCACCACAATTAATACAATAATGCAAACAGTAAAAATATAACAGCTCTGGATGAATAATACAGTATTGTAGTTATAATCAAAGGATCATAACAATAATGCCGATATAAAAACAATACCATAGGCAAGAATTCAAACAAAGCTTGAAAACACTGAATTTTTTTTTTTGATGATGCATTTTGTTAGTTTGCCAGCAGAGGGCTAAGCAGACCTTTGTTTTGTTTTATCTGTTCCCATGATGTCTAACAAATCCTTACAGATGGAGGATCAGGAATAGACAGTGCATACTGACCTCAAAGGAGATGTAATAATGAACAACTTATGATGTTTCATTAGTATATTTTTTGTAAAAACATGTATTACAGTTAATCCTTGTAATAGTCAGTGACCAACAATTTTACTAAATTCTCTAAAAATCATTGGCAAAGTGTGTCTGGTTAATTTTGTAAGGGAGACTAAAAATCTGACAGAAAATAAAAGGAAAATACTAAAATCTGTATTTATTGTTATTAATGAGATGGCTAAAGCAGAGCACTTAAGAGTTGCACTGCAGTTTCAGTTAAGCCTGCATGGTAAAAATATTTAGAAATCTTAAGAAGCAAGTCCTATTAGAAACCTGGTCATATTTCAGTAGTCTACGTTTGAACACCCAACAGTATTTCTCAGTCTTTTTTCAGACATCAGAACTCACTTTCAAATTTGAGATGATGTAAGGGCATCCCCTTTGAGCTACACACCAAACAGTTGTGAAATATACAAAGTGCTGAAGTAGGGCCACAACTGACCTTCATGAGCTTTGTGTGGGCCATCCTTAAATTTCTTTACAATAGTACACGTGTGCTGTTAATATTTTAGTAAACTTTTTACAGCAAAACGAAACCAGCTATTAAATATGATGAAAATGGGGAATTATTGTCCAAGATAGCATTCAGGTCTACTCATTCTGACCCTGCATTATAATCCATTTGCTTTTTCTTTAGCCCAGACTTTTTATTACATGCATCTCTCCATTAAAATACAATAAAACAAAACAGTATTGCAGTGGCATCTTGGTTAGAGCTACTTCTTAATATTCCCAATGTAGACCAAAAAATTTGAGTTCTTTGACCTGCTAAGTCCTCCGTAATATTCCTGTCATCTGTCCTCAATGTTCCAAATGCTGAAGTTACCAGAAAAATCACAACCAAGTATAAAATCTAAACTGTGAAGACTAAACAGAAAGGAAAGCGGTGCCATCCCCCAGTTTTCCTTTGTCCATTGTGTTTAAAAAAAAACCAAAAAACAACTCAGTAATTATGGAAAACTAGAGGCTCACAACCGGGGCCGTTTAAGCACACATGAACTGCTCTCCCTGCAGTAGCGGTGTTTAACTGTGGTCCTCAAAGCCCAAAGTCTTGTTAGTTTTTATTTTAGCCATTCTAATGAGCGCTGATTTACACCAGGTAATTAACAAGTTATGTGTAGGTGTGTACATACCAGTGCTTGTATATGTGTGTCTTTGTGTGTGTGTGGAAATGTTTTGATCACAGTTAAAAGTAAAGCGCTAGTAAATCTTGAGGAAAAACATAATTTCCAGCGACAAACTCGCATGACTGAAACGGACGTGCTTTTAGTGCTGTTTTTGATTATGCCAAAAACACTAATGATTGCCTGATTGTGGCCACAGCTCACTGGCTGCCATTTCTGGTCCATAGGTCTTACCATATGTTTGGCACTTGACAACTTTTACTTGGTTTAACAAAGTCATGCAGTCTTCTGCCTACAAAACAACACTTATGTTAGATGTTGTAATTAACAATGGAGTGGCGGCTGTTGGGAAGTTTCGTGAAGCTTAAAGGAAATTTGAAGATTACTTGGTTTTAACAGAACAGACATTACAAATGACTGTCCTTTTTGACTTGAATGATCTCACTTAAGGTTAATAGTTATTTAAATTGTATACCTTTTATTAATGAATGAACTAAGTTTTGATGAATTCATGCCTTGATGTGCTGGCTGTTGGTGTATTTGTTCTGCTACAAATCTTTTTTTTTTTTTAGCAGTAGAACACCATGGTGTAGACTAGATGCAGTGATTACAGGAAGTAGTGATGGTTTCTTTTCTCTGTTGCAATGATGTCTGTTCTTCTCTGCTCATAAAAATTCCTGCAAGTGGAGGGCAAGGGCGAGGGGAGGGGGGTGGCCTTATGGACCCTGGGGCAAGCACAGTTTTCTTTCTGCCTTCTCCTGGTCGGAAAAGAAGCTTTCATCACCGGTTGATTTATAGACCCCTGAGATTAGACAGGTCTTTTTAAATTCTCTTCAGCCCTGCTGTAAAAATAAATGGTGTTTTTGTACATCTTACAGATATAGGGGATAATAGTATTTTACAGTTATACAATCACATTTATGTTATCTTTTGCAATAGCTGTACTTACAAAAAATGACAAAAAATCAAGAACAAAAACAAAAGTTTAAGGGGCAATAACATCACATCAGCAGCTCAATCAAACACACACTTAATATTCACATTCAGTTTATTTGTGAGGGTGCTTGAGGGTTATTGTAGCAGCTGAGAATATCTGGGTTTGGGTTATTTGTTCCTCTTTTTGGGAATTTTGTCATACCAGTAGAATCTGGATTAAACAGTTCTTAGGCGTGCTATATTTAAAAAAAGAAAAAAAATAATACAAAAGACTTTAAGAAAATAACAGCTGTTTTTTTGTCATGTGATTGTTAATGAAATACTGTAATGCATCTTGATTTTTTTTTTTATATCAACAAAGGAAAAAAAAAATTAAAGTTGCACCTGAACGTCAAGCATCACTAATACACACAGACCACCACCCCTCATTTATAAAAGCACAGAAGAGTCTGCACATCAAGCAGTTATGGAGCCCCCTTCCCTTACATGTAAGCACTACTAGTCTCTGATTTCCTGGTACTGAGTCCCCATTCGGTATTCATCATTCTCCTGCAGACAGTCAGAAGCAGGCTGTAAAGGGGAAAAAAATCTATGGGTCCATACTTACTTTCCCTAACTTTTAGGTTCTAGAAATTATGCAAAAAACTTAAATTATAATACAGTACAGTTGTAATCATTAGATAAGTACAAATATGCAGTTCTTCATTATATTCCTCGTTTAATGCTACAGCACGTATTGTGTTAACTCTTCATTGCTTTATTGTCTTTCTTTGGATACAGATTTAGTAATGTTTTTTTTTTTTCTCTCCTAGGCACGCTGGTTCTGGGAGGCCTACTTTAGCTCCATGAAGGCTATTGGCTTGACAACACTCCAGATCATCAATGACCGCATTTACCCATATGCTGCACACACTTACGAGCAGTGGAACAATCCACCTGTAGTGGTATGCACCTTTCTATACCTTGTTAGCGTTGTTGTATTGTGTTCTAACATTTCTCTTGTATCCTTCTTTTTTCTTTTTTTTTAACCGTTACTCTATGAAGGATGCTGTGTTTCAGAATGGAGCAATATTATCTGTACAGCTTTATGCAGATCTTAGAAGTGCTTTTATTGCAGACATCTGAATGATACTGTTCCAGAACGAAGCTTTTGCAATGCAGACGCTTACTGTGCCTCACTGGCTTTCCCACTCTCCTGGGCCTTGTAAATCAAAACCTCTGGAGTAGAGTGATGGTAGATGCTGTCCCTCTTTCTGAAGCACCACACATGGAGCACCTCACAGTTTGGTATACACCCAGGCAGCTCTGAGGCAACAAGTATGTGTCAGCAGTTCTGCTAGAAGGGTTTCTCTGCTGCGGTGAATAAGAAGTTCCTCTAGGTCTTAGTCATTGTGTTTGCAGAGAGTGTTCTGGATGTGAAGAGCAAATGGTGTGTGTGTGTGTGTGTATTCAGCATCTCTCTGGTTGTGGGAGTTTGTGGCTGCAGACATGTTGGCTAGGCGAACGTCTCCCAGGAGTTGTTAATCAGCTCAGTTTGATCTCGAGGCTCCTCCAAGCTGTCTGCGGGATAGAGGCGTGCGCATGTCAGCATGTGTGTAGATGCATAATGATGCCTATTGAATATGTCAGGTATCTACAAGTATAGCAATATTTTATTAGAGAGGTGGCAGTAACAATAAGGGTGCATGTTTGTAAACAAGCAATGCTCTAACGGATGTTCTGTCCTTTTAGTTTTTCTCACATCTGCTGAAGCAACTGTTCTCTTGACCATGGCAGACTGTTGCTCTGAGCAGGTAGCTTGCAATCAGCACTTACACTTGACTTTGACCACTTGGTTTTCTGTCGAGTGTCTAAACCCCCAGTCCAATCTGTCAACATTATCCTGGTCCCAAAGTTTGTCCAGCAGTGAAGAGGTTAATGTGTCAGGGTAAAGACCTTTGGCCATTCCTGCCTGAGATGGGAGACAAAGTGGTTTCTCGATAGATGGTGAGAAGAACTTGCACACAGCACTAAATAAATCAAACAGACATTTTTCCGCCTCTCCTCCTAAAGTCTTAAGGTTGGTAATTGAAAGCACATTGCCCAGGACCGCGGGTGCTTTTGGAGGGAGGGGATCTCAGAATAATGGACAGGCTGCTTTTTGTTTGCCATTTGTAGGTAGGGGAATACTTGTGAGGTACATGAAAAGATGCATTTTAAACTTTCAAACTCTCAAGAGTGTTAAATTTTTTCTGTGATGATTAGAACTTGGACAGATTGAAGTAATTTAATCACAATGTTGTCAAAGTTTTAGTCCACAAGCATTGGTTAATCATGTTTTTCTTGTTAAGCATCAGACATAATATAATTGCCAGAAGTACACGATTTTAAAGAGCATAAGATTTTGAAGCTGCTCAGAAGTTGAAAGTTTCCCATTTGATTAATCATTTATTGTTATAATGTTAAAAGGTAATTCTAGAAAGGTTAAGAGTAATGTTTTCTACTTATTACCCTCTATGGCTATGGGCACCTTAAATAGTCATTATCCAATGGTGTTCAGTGTGCAAGAGTGGAGCCATGACAACACAGCAACTTTATACATGTCATCTTTCATCAGTGCACTGAAATTCAGTACTTATCTGAGTACACATGGTAATATTTATTGCTTGTAGAATGAAGTATTGATGCTCATTGATACTTTGATGTGCAGCTAAAGTTTTCCTCTTCAGATTAACAGGACAGACTAATTCAGACATTTAGAATAAACGGAATGGTTAATTTGCTTTTTGTTCCTAATCTCTCTGCACTTGAAGGTTTCTGAGATAAGTGAAGAACCACTTCAGCAGTTCAAATGAACCAAATAAAATTTCTCTTTTCTCTAGTGCAGTAAAACACAGTAACTCTTCAGATCTGTTGGTGACATATTGAGCTGCGGCTTTCTTTTCATCTAAATTATTCAGTTTGACAAATGACTTAAGTGGTCTCAGCATGTTCAAGTCTGTTTTTATTCATCTGTGCTGCGTATATGTGTTACTTTAATGATTTCCCCCTCTTTTTGTATGACAATGTGACAACGACCACAGTGAAGTTTCCACTTGCCAGTAAAGTGAATTTTTATTGGTGGTGGAGTGACTGATGTTGTGTAAAAAGCAGTGGCTGTGTCTCTGTTGACAGACTTGTGTTGATGCTCTGGAAGGAGCCACATAATCACTCTGTGGCCACCTGGAACCAGAAGAGAAACAGGGTTAATATGTACTTCAAGAAGCCCACAGATTTATGGTTTTTGATGTGTTCGGTTTGCTCTTCTCACACTGATTGCCACTGGAGGGCGGAATATTTTTTATAGTCTTTGATGAATGCTCCAAGAGCAGACCCTTGTGCTATTACAGTTGCCAGTAATGTAAGAGAAACAAATAAGTTGTATTTTGATTTCTCTTGAAACAATAATAGTAAGCAAATGTATTGTTGGCATAGTCACTGGTTGCAGCTTTTGGTTGTGTTATTTTAACCCAAATGGCTGTTTTGTAACCTTTAAAGTTTAGAGTTAAGTACACACACATATCAGAAAACTGCCCTGCTGTGTTCTTCATTTTATAGTGTCATTTGATCAGTCTTGGAGTCAGTACAACTTTAAGGATTTACAGGGCATTTTAAAAAGTAGCAATGAAAGAAAAGCCAAGTTCCACACTGATAGGTGGCTAGGAAACTACTTTTTCACTGTTCTTTTGTCCCCCCCTTCCACTAGTCTTAGTCCCATATGTTTTTCTTCTTTTTCCACAAGACTTTCATTTGTAATAATGACATCCCAAGAGCAGCAGACATGAGCAGATAGCTGACCTGTCTTGCTTTTAAAATACCTCCTGATTTTTATGTACTTCCTGCTGCATCTGTACGGTTTGCTTTGCACTCCAACTGGGAGGTTTTTATAGTGTTTCTGTATTATTTCCGCTCTTGGAGACAGTATTGGATTATTCTTGCTCCATTATTTAAGAAAATAATCTACTGGTGATCTTTTTGTCCACTTTAGTGACAATGACAGAGAAGTTGGACAGATGTACATAAGACCAGCTAACAGTGGAACAAAAGAGTAGATTTGTAAAAACAGTTCATGTTATTCTTTGTCTCCTGTCTCGTGTAGAAGTGGTCCAGTGTGAACAGCCCTCTATTCCTGCCGCTTATCCCACCAAGGGCTCCGGGATTTACCGCAGTGGTGCTGACCTATGATCGTGTTGAGAGTCTTTTCAGGGTCATCACAGAAATCTCCAAGGTGCCAAGCTTGGCTAAGCTTTTGGTGGTGTGGAATAACCAGAACAAGAGCCCTCCGGAGGGTGAGTGTGCCTAAGTCCCATCAACAATAAGATGGATTACAAAACTTTTCTGAAGATGAAGCTACATAACCATTAAAAAGTTTCAATCCAAACAAAGTAGATAAAAAAAGATACAGTTTAATAAAAGCTAATAAAAAACTATCACTACCTTAGAGAATATTATGTATGAGGCTGTTATTGATCATGTCAAATTACTTTGCTTTAAGTTGAGATGTTTCTTCCACTCAAAGTCACCACATCCATTCATGTACTGTTTTATGTGACAGTGATGCCAACAAAGGACACGAATGAAAGCATTTATGTTATTGCACATCATCTGTCAACTGACTTGTCCACTGTGAACAGAGAAGTTGTGGGCCAACAGTCCCTTTCCAGTTTTCAGAGAAAATGAATTTCTATTTCTACTTTTCCACCCCTCTACCAATAAGTAACTTAATGCAGTAACTTATTATTTATTATACAATCTTCAGCAATTATGAACCTTAATTTAGAAGTTAAGTGTAAAACAATATATTTTACCTAATCCCACTGACAATTCAACCAAGATTCCTTTTTGACTAAGAATTAAAGTCTGCTGTTTTGAGTTGACTAATGTGATGATACAGATATGACTTTGAGGCTCTTACACATGGCTGTAAGTTTTCATTAGCGGTATCAATGGGGCCTATGTGTCCCATTAGAATTAACAAGAGGTCGTTGATAGGTCAGAATAACGCCCACAGGCCAGTATGAAGGCACTTTTCTGCCCTCATTTACACCAAACATGGATTTGATGCGTTCACAGTCTCCAATTTTTTATTTATTTTTTTTGTCAAATTTTTTTTTTTAATCTGCTTTCCCAGCTATCATTAAGAGTTTTGTTTGCGAGTTTAAACACCATGTTCTGTTGCACAATTAAATTGGATCATGTTTACCAAGTTCTCTGAGATCCCTGGCATCTACATAGCTACTGAGACTAACTTTTACATCTGTGATAATTTCAGAAGGCACATCTAAAAACCAAAGCCAACCCTTTGTAACTTGAAAATGTGTTTTGTTGGTGTTTAAACATAGTTTTTCATTAACTGCAACAACTAATAGTGGCTATTTTGACCCATACCAAGCTGGAGCTGTTATTTTTTTAAATTGATGTAATAGCCCATAATTCCCGTCACTTGTACTTTCTCTTTCCAATCTTGGAACTAGAAGAAGGAATGACAGCAACATGGGGCGATTGAAAGAAGAAACTCTTGGCATTTAACATAGCAGTTTTTCTGAAAATAGCCTTTGACAGGAGACCTCAGACGTGGTTAGGAAGACCTGGAGCTCTTAAAAGCTGCCAAGCCCCAGTCACTCCATCAGTGAGGGGGCACATTCTGTGTGATTAGACTGTGCTAGAGTCCGTGCCGTGGACACTGCCCAAGATCTTTGAAACACTCCCCTGAAAAAACACTTTGCTGATCTGCCTCATGAAGAATTGCTGTGTGGTTAGATTTGCACATGCTTGAGGTTGGTGTAACATTATGAGTCAGTGAGTAAAGTTTAACTCCCAGAAAGTTGTTTTCCACTGCCAGAGAGGATTTCTGAATTTCACGATTCCTCAGACACTGAAATGTTTGGATTTATAATGTTGTATAATGCATTTACAGGACCTGTTATGTACGTGTTACTCTGTGATACCTTCAGATAGCTAATTTTGCATTACCAGCTACCCAAGGGCCAGCTTACTTTTAAATTGGACAAACAAGGCCAACAATCACAGATTTCATATGCTTGAACCAGCTACTTTTAGGCCTTTTTCGCTGGAAAGAATAAATAAAACGGCTTCCAGGCAATTTACAGTCAACCTGTTAATTTAAGTAACTGTTTGAGCTCAGTATGTTTTGTGTGTAAAACAAAAATTTTCTCTCCTGTCAGAGTCTCTTTGGCCAAAAGTTGGTGTTCCTCTCAAAGTGGTGCGAACCAAAGAGAACAAACTGAGCAACCGTTTCTTCCCTTATGATGAGATTGAGACAGAAGCTGTGCTCGCGATTGATGATGACATAATCAT
This sequence comes from Rhadinocentrus ornatus, assembly GCA_037177495.1. NCBI lineage: Eukaryota > Metazoa > Chordata > Actinopteri > Atheriniformes > Melanotaeniidae > Rhadinocentrus > Rhadinocentrus ornatus. The sequence goes on from JBAMHW010000001.1 coordinate 17,180,918, forward strand.
GCTGACATCTGATGAGCTCCAGTTTGGCTATGAGGTGAGAAATATACTCTCTTCTAAAGGAAAGAGTAGCCTTGATCATACTTCCCCATCTCCCCACTGATGGCATGTTTTGCACTAAACCTCTTTAAGTTGATCCCAGAGTTTAGTCACTCAGGGAGATTACAGTCTCATTCTCCACTAGTTGGAGATTTGACTGCTTGCTGAATGTGTTTGATGTGGGAGGAATGATGACAAGTCTGCAGCTGATGCTTTCCATGCCAAAATACCTGCCCTCTCCTATTCTGCATGACAAGCTCACCTGAAACCATTTAGAATCTATTTGATAAAATTGTGCTCAGTTTAAGGATAATTACATGGAGTTACAGGGAGAATATATGAGTTTTCTGATTGGTAACTGCTTCCTCCTTTCGGTAAAAGTCAGATTCCTAGTGTTAACCTTGTTGAAATATTTTTCTGCTTGAAAGTATTTTCTTTTGTACTTTACAGGCATTTGACTTGTGGTTGTGATTTTTGGCTACAAGATAAAAGATTCGGCTCTGATAGATGGTAGTTTAAGACCTAAATGTTCTTTCTAATCTCTCAGACTCAGTTTCAGTCATTTATATTTAAATGTAAGTTGCTCACTTGAGCTGAATGTGTCAGACAATCTGTCTTCTGTCTTGCTGTTTCCTCCAGGTGTGGAGGGAGTTCCCTGACAGGCTGGTGGGCTACCCAGGACGGCTGCACCTCTGGGACCATGAAATGGGGAAGTGGAAGTATGAGTCGGAGTGGACAAATGAGGTTTCCATGGTTCTGACAGGAGCTGCCTTCTACCACAAGGTATAGACCTGCTGAATGATAAAAGTATTAGTTGCTTAAACTCCTCCCCTGCCTTTTGCACATTAAAAGCCTCACGGGACTTATTGATGATGTGTACAAGCCATTTTGAAAGGGATGTTGACCATTAAGTTTAATTTTGGATAGCGTTTCATCTTTACTTACTGTAAAACCTGCTATATTGAACATTGTGGATCTATTTCTATTTCAGTACTTCAACTATTTGTACACATACAAGATGCCAGGGGACATAAAGAACTGGGTGGATGCTCACATGAACTGTGAAGATATTGCAATGAACTTTCTGGTGGCTAACATCACAGGAAAAGCCCCTATAAAGGTACATTCATAATTCTGACTTCTCTGAATGTTTTAAGCTTGCAGGGAGAGGCTGAAAGCTGAAATAGCAGAGTAGCATCTCTGGGTCTGATCAGCTCTCACCCTTCAAAATCACCACCTCTCCCCCTCCTCATCGCACTGACTCTACCCAGGTGCAGGGGCCCTGGGCTTAAGCCTGACCTTAACCTCCCTTATCTGAGTGTGACTCACTGCCACTCCCCCTCTGTGTATGCTTTGCTAAGCTCACCAGGGCTTATGCATACCCTTCTGTCAAAGCACAGGTTCCACACTTCCCTACACCTGCACCCATTGTCCCGCCTCCTCAGAAGACACTTACTCTTTTTGACCATCCCTCCTATCTTTTCTCTTAGCTGTGTCTTTAACTGTTTTTTCCTCACAGTAATACAAGTTAGAGCGTTGGGTGCAGGGTCTAATGTTGTCCAGTTTTATTTCATCAGACGTGACAGCATTAGCTTCTGTTTGGCCAGTTGAGGTTTAACAAATTGAAGTGATCAGACATCAATGCTGTGACTTTGCTTTCTTTCGGTTTAGGTGACCCCAAGGAAAAAGTTCAAGTGTCCTGAATGTACTGCTATTGATGGACTTTCCCTCGATCAGACACACATGGTGGAGAGGTACGGCTGTTTTGTTCTAGAAATCTTTCTTGCAATGGACACAGTACAATCAGTTTTTTGTTTTTATTTGTGTAATGTTCATGTGTCTGTATGTATGCCTGTGTATTGATACATGCTTGGCATTGGTGCGTTCCCCTCAGATTACCTGGATTTAGTATTGTAGAGAATGCTAGAATATTTTTCAGGTCATGAAATATGAAAGTACTTGGACTTAGTTTGATTATTAAAACTTTTAAGTTAAATGTTTTGCAAATTTGAGAGAATATCTTGGCTTTTAATATACTATTATTAAAAACAATATACTGTAATTATAGGCTTATTTCTATTTACTTGATATACTTTGTTTACATTTCCTCCACACTTATTTTTCATGTTCTCACAATAGAGGCTTTATACGCTTCCTTTGCTGTGTCATTTAAAACTGCAACACTGAGCAGAGAATCAATATAGATGTTTATTCATGTCTCCTCAAAATTTATTTTAAAAGTGACAAGAAATTTGAAAACGTTCAGTTATGATGCTGTTCTTCTCTTCTGAAACTAGCTATTATTATCAAATATTGTAAAAATACATAACCATAATAGTTTTTTAATCCAGCATCTCTTTAAAATCAAATCTATATTTTTAGTTTAACTCTCTCATATTCTATGAGCTGTGTGAAAATGAAAAGCTGTAGATCAGTGAGTGGATTTTGGCTCTACATGCAAGTAAACCGAGATAAAACACAAGATGTAGGAATAATGAACCAGATTAAGAGAAGTTTGAGACCTCACAATGATTAAATTATGCTTTTGTAATTTATTATTTAATTTATTTTCAGAAGCTGCTTAATAAGTTTAGTTTTTTTTGTCAAAGTAAATATCTCATCTTCCTCCATAGGTCTGAGTGCATCAATAAATTTGCTTCGGTTTTTGGAACAATGCCTCTGAAGGTAGTGGAGCACCGTGCAGACCCCGTGCTGTATAAAGACGACTTTCCAGAGAAACTCAAGAGCTTTCCCAACATTGGCAGCCTCTGACCCGCTTGCACGAAATGTCCGGAGTTCCTCACACCTTCAACACAAGGCTTTTCACCAACATTCTTTCTTGTCATGATGCCAGCATTCAAATAACTTTTCTCTTTTCTTTCAGTAAAAATGCTAAATAGTTTCAAACTGTTGAAATCTTACTGTAAACTGGACATGGCATTGTGTGTGATGAGGGCAAAAGTTATGAAACATTTATTGACACTCGTGTTAAATTAATTCTGACCCTGAGTCTGATATTTAATGGGGAGGCTTACTGATTGGTCCCTCACTGTTACTGTTTTACAGCTGAGCACTTGAGCTTCCAGCTATTCTGGAATCAGCAAATATGGTGTGTATATATTTGTACTTTGCAGCCGTGCTGTATGATAGTTATAATTTATGATTCTCCAAAAAAGTCTTTTATTTTCTCAAAGCTGACATGAACTCCATTCTTTTTAGCTGAACCATTAATATAAAAAAGTAATAAATAGACGATAAATGAGTCTCAAATATCTTTGTAGGCTTTATTCATGGATTGATTGATTGTGATGACACGCAGATGTTGTACGGTGAATGTTTCATGATGCATTCTGTATTACACAATCAGATTGGACCATTACACTAAGCTAGTAAAATAAATCTAATATTTGGAGTATCTGCTGATCTTTTTTTTTTTTTCTTATAACAAAGTATTCTGAGCTACTGGAAATTTTTAAATATAATTTTATACTGCCTGAACAAGCCTGTGTATGTGTGTGTGAGTGTATA
>JBAMHW010000001.1:17187473-17211035 GCA_037177495.1 Rhadinocentrus ornatus
TATACATATATATACATATATATACTCAGGTGGATCTATATATATATATATATAAAAATAATAAAAGAAAGAAAAAGAACTTAGAAAGAAAAAAAATAGCATAAAAAGGTATGCTAAGTCTGAGCTTTTGCTGATTTCTTGTCATGTCTTAATGTTGACACTCTGGGGCATACAGAAATATTACTTCCTCAAAGTTTTAAAACTATTTTTTAACCATTTTTACTGGGAAACTAATGTTTGGTAAGATTATTGGTAGACTGAATTGTATGCACAGCATTTTAAACATGTACATAAATACCAGGAAAAAATACTTCATGTACCTTCGACAGAATAACAGTTTTACCGTATGAGAAGAGGGTGATTGTTTTTAGATTTTGTTTCTCAGTGGTGGAGACAACAGAGCTGTCTGGAAAAAAAAAAAAATCAGAAATCCAACTTTGAAACAACATTACAGCTCAGAGAGCTACAAGGCGATTGTCTTAGCAGAGTGTTATATTTGCTGTATTACATTAAATTAATGTGGATGCTTCAAGAGTGTGGCAATATGAAAAAGACCTTGTGAGAAAAGTCTACAAAGTGGTGTTTTTTTTAGCCAGAACACTGAGATGCAGACTTAGTTGACATGGCCTCATTTCATATGTAAGCCAAGGTTTTTCTGTAATTTTCTATGGATAGAAGAAACCAAAGCAGACCTCTTTGTGTGAAGCCAACAACTGAGTTTTGATCTCCCCTTGAAACCAGTTGGGGAAAATTATCTTCAAATTACCTGAACACACATCAGTGGCAGAGTTACAAGAAAATTCTAGATGGCTGCAAGATTTAGAGGCTGTTAGTGCTGTCCAGGTTTCTGCAACCAAAATTTATTTTCTCTTATTCACTTGAAGCATTTTCTTGTTGTTACTGTTGCACAATATATTCATATAGTTTATTAAAATATTCTGAATGAACAAAATTTTTTGGGAATAAAATCTAAATTTTGTGCTTACAGTTCACTGGCTACAAATCAGACTAGCACCATATGCCAGGGTACGTTACTCATTTATACTGTGTGAAATTCCTTTCAGGAGCACCTCACTTTTGTAAGAATAGTTACTGCAGTTTAATCCGAAATTCAGCTACCATTCAGTACATTGTAATAGGATACTACCTAATCTCAGCTGCTTTATGTGGTGGTTTCTTGCATATTTAATTTATGATATAAATTAAAATTGTAAATGTTGTTGAACCAGATTTAACACTTTGATTCCTCAAGACAGAACCCCAAGATTACATGTAAGTAATGTTGCAAAATCCCAAAGTAGTTTCCAAGTAATTATTGTTTGTTTTTGGTAGGACAATATTTTTTAGATTCTGAAGATGGAGGAGAACACAGAGATTACAACAGTAATCACCCAGTAATCTAGCCAATTGTTGCCTTAAGAAAGAAGAAACAATTGGAGAGGCACATATGCTGCTGCTTGATGACTAGACTTCTTTGACAGCCAAATACCGCCACGTTCAGTCCAGAAGAGGCTGGTGAACACTGACATCCTTTCAATGCTTAGAAGTGTCAACACACTGCATGTAATCCCCACTAGATCCTCTGTTTCAAAGGAGGCTTCTGCTGGTTTCTGTGTTATTTCTGGCAGTCCAACTGACTAGTTGGTACTTCTTTCTCTGAAGCCTGTGAGACTAAATATGCAAGGGGCCACAGTTGTGTCTACTTTGAGAATGTCCTCTGAAAAACAGAGCTGTGTCTGTTTGAAAACTGGCACTCCCAGGCTCTCCAGCTCAGAGAGCAGCAGGCCTGCTGTGCACCTCTCCCCCTTCCTCCACCATGTCTTCATCTCTTTGGGCATCAGCAGGCTGAACCTGTGCAACAGGTGGATCTCTTGCCCTAACAACACTTAATAAAACCACATTTCAACAACTTGACTTTTAAATGTGAAAGAGCAGTTTTCATTTGCTGAAACTCACACCAAGCGCCAGTTATTTTAACATTTGTGTTGAAGCGAGGAGTTCCTTAGTGTGATGGATAGGCTGGATAGTCTTAGCACCAGCATAACTTCAGCTATTCATGATAAACATTGCTGTAGAATAACATGTATGTGATGTAAAACAATTCAATCTGAATGTTCAGTTCTTTAAGGATGTTTGCTGAGCTATTTGTAAAGTCAAAAGCACTGACTAAAAGATTTGGAGAGATAATGAATAATACTTAAAAAATTTTAAATAACAAAGTAAAAATAAAACAGCACCAAACCAAAAACCTCAGACACTGAAAGCACTGTACAAACACAAGTTGCTATAGTTGAACAAATAAGTGCATGGATTTGTTTGAAACACTTATCTTTTTTCTTTCTTTTGCCCACCTTCTGTGCTACACTGCAACTCTTGCTATACAGTGCAGCATCACTTCCCACCAGGTTTACGCACTGATTGCTTCCCCCAGCAGAGGCACTGAAAAATGGCATCATTTATTTTTTGCCAAATCTCTTTTTTCTCTCATTACATAATCATTTTGTTGCAGCATTTTTTTATAAGGTAGTCACTCTTGCCTGTAGAGTTTAGATTTTAGTGCCCCCTCATTCCATGCTGGGTTTGTGTAGACATCTTGGAGGTTAGGAAGGTCCCCCATACAGCATGTATCAACACATCATGTTGCCCAAGATATGGCTGCGCTGTGCTCTTTGGCTTTCATGCGCAGAGCGGCAATACTGGAGGACTTGCGGTCAGGGTCCATGTTGAGATCGTAAGTATTGATGCCTCCAGCCATTCCAGGAGATCCTCCAAACAGGCTGCCCATGTGAGGCTGTCCCATGTGCCCTCCAGGGCTTGGCACACCCAGGAAATCAGATACCCCACTGGCAGAGTGAGGGTGAGGTGTCATACAGGGGCTTATGGTGTCGCAGGGCACGACACAGCCAGGGACAGGTGATGCTGCACTGCTGCCTCCGATCCAGGAAGGGTTCTGGATCTGAAACATTGTTAGAAAACCAGCATTGTTGAACAGTCAGAGATCTGGATGTGTAGATGTGAAATAATTACTATCATTTAATTGATCAGAGAAGCTCATTCATTTTTAGTGTATCCTGAAAAAATTCTTGGGTCTTTACTGTCATCAATTCAACAACCCACCTCCCCCACAGCTCCAGTAAGGGAGCACGTAGAGGAGGCTTCATGTCAAACTCCTGAGAAATTACAGTTATCTACTGTTGATATATGTGCAAGTGATGTATATTCAAATGTGAATCTACAATTGCTATGAAAAACTTTTTATTCCAAATTTAAAAGGAATTTAAAGCAGTTTGACACATCTTGAAAATAGATTCTTTTGAAGAGCTCATCTTAGCCTTAAGCTTCACAGGATACCCTGTGCTGTTCTTGTTTTCAACCTAATCTGAACTCTATGGCATTGTAGTGGAGAAGACTGTTCTTTGCTTTCTTGCTGAAGTGCAGATGATGCGTTTATGACAAATCCTCTTACCAGTTAAAGTAAAATAGTTTCCATTTTACCTTTTATAGTTATAAGAAAATGGCAAGTTTTTGTTATTAAGCAAGGTTACGGCATGAAAGTTGGCTTGGGTGGGGGGACAGGGCAACCCATAATATCTAACTGCCCCCTCAGGTCCCATTTAAAAAATAGATTATCAAATTCTAACACATTTTTAGTGAAAATTGACCTTTAACTGAATAAACCTGATGCCCAAGTGCAAATAAAGCAGCAAGTAATGTACTTCTATATGTTCTTCTATATATTGCTCTATATCAGCACCACCATATTCCTGGTTATGATGCAGCAGTCATACAGCATCATCTTGCCAACTGCCTAAGTGGGTGATAATGTTTGTCTGTCTAAAATGTTAACATTTTTATGAAAATGTAAAAATACAACCTACACAACCATGCTTTTTACAAATGTTTCTTTACCCTTTTTCATAAAATTACTGCTTAAGCTGTTATAATCAATTGTTTTCTAAAATCCAGACCCCTCTTTATTTTTCTCATTTATTACATCACCCTTTTCCCACTCTGTGCCCCTGCCCCAGACTAAGTCTTTTAGATATATCAATGTGGATTTTGCAGGCTGGCGTGTTAAAGTGTTGAATCTCTACCTGTGCGTAGTTCTCAGGACGCGTTAGAAGAGGCAGCTCGTAAGCAGTTGAGAAATGAGTCCGGACCTGCTGCATTTGGCCAAAGCGCTCCCTCTTTCTCCATTTTGCTCTCCGGTTCTGGAACCATACCTGCAGAGTGAAATTCAGTGAGTGTCATAAAACTAACAGCAAAAGTTGACATTTCATCTTAAACAGCAGGGCAGCTTTCATCGATTCATATGGTCACTGTCCACAGAAAAATTAGAAGCAGAGAGATGATGCACACAAACCCTGATCATTACTTTCCCCTCAAATCCTCAAATCTAAAGGAAATATTCTTCTTCAGATACCTTTAAATTACCTTTAAATGAGAGGATGAAACCCTGGAAATTGTGCAGACAAAGATGATTAGGAGGTAGTGTTTAAACAGTACTCTACAGACTTCCCTTTTCTTCAGGCTTACTTACAAAAAAATGTAATCAAAATCCATCGTCTCACCTTTGCATATTTTTTGTCTGTCCAGAACGGGGGCTTTTTGTTTTCCTGTAATCATCTTTGACATCTAAATCCAACCAAGTTGTTTACTGAAAGCATTAGTGTGTTTGATTTATCATCAGGGTAAGTGAAAGTAATCTAAATACATTTTCTACAGGTGGTCTAAACATGTCATTTGTCATGTTTGTATGTCTAAATTTAAAGATCTATTTGATAGCTCTTGACTATCTTGGTGCAGTGACCAGCTTGGACGGATTTGGGCAAAAATTTTGCAAGAAAAACTTTAGTCTTTTATGTATTTCTGATTTAACGTATTTGTTCTTTGTTCAAATGTTTCAATAAAGGGGGCAATAGGGGAAATTAAAAAGTGAGATGTGATTATAACTGGAGCTTGTTTGCATTTTCCCTTTTAATTTCCTGAAGCTAAAACTTCTGGCTTAGAGACAGAGTCTCCCGCTATCTGAAGAAGTTCACAGGCCAGAGGACATAATCCTCATTTCCTTGATGTTTTCATACATCTTCTTTAGTGCTCAGGGTCCCCAACTCTGTGCAAGTTGGTTAAAAAAAGGTTGCTTTGGGATTGTAAGTTGTCTTCCCAAAATACTGCATTACAAGCAGCTCAACAGCTCAGCCTGTTGGCTATTATACAGGGAGAACATGTTTTTGTGCGGCACACACTGCATTGTGACAGTAATTGGTAAAGACCTTGACAGCTTAAGTAGCTGGTAGACTTTCAATGAGGCTTTATTTATGTTACAGCCCCAGAGAGAAAGAGCAGAGAAATGCCAAACTGGCCTCAGCAGGAGAGCTGTACGGGGCTGAAAACACTTTGAAGTGAGAGAGGGGCTCAGAGGATTGATAACCCGCCTCTGCTGTCACTCATTTCAGTCTCCAACTCAGTAAGATGAAATTCAAAGCTGAGCATGGCTTCAGTTTTCCAACACCCCCAAAAGCACTGATAATATAACTGAAACACCCATGGCCCATGTTGTTGTTCATGATAGGCAAGTTTGTTCTCCTTTATCCAAAATCCCTCACCACATAATTTTTTTTATCCCTCTACCAAGTTAACCGTGGGTGCATGGATATGTGCTTTGCATGAGGCTAATTGGGAAAGTGTTGCACCCAGACTGGATTACTATAAACTTCCTTTTTGTAATGATGCCTTACTCTATTTGTCCTGCAACAGCTTAACAAGTCTTGCAACTTTATTTCTTTATGTTGAATCTAAACGTCAGGACACAATGTCAAAGGTCCATCCAAATTTCCCTGTGATATCTTTAAACTTCTTTGCAGCATCATAAAAGACTGCTTCTCAGTGGGTCAGATCAGTCTCTTTCAATTGTTACTATGGACACCTGCTGAACTTCACATCTGATGCTATCTTGGATCTCGGGACTATCAGAACAGCAAATCTGAGGGATGTGATGCTACTGAAACCCTTGACCCTTGACCCTTGACCCCTGACCTTCCCGTGTAGTGTATATGACTCAGATCTGAACTCACCCTCTTCCTTTGAAACCCTGAGACTGAAAAAGCAAACAACCCCAGTCATGACGTTGTTTAACTAAAGGTCTTGTTTGTGTGTGGGGGTGTGTGTGTGAGGGAGAGAGAGAGAGAGAGAGAGAGAGAGAGAGAGAGAGAGAGAGAGAGAGAGAGAGAACCATCAGGTCATGAAGTTACTCTACTCTCAGTTTTTATTGTAACAAAACAGAAATGTGTGCAAGTTTTAAAGTAGACATTTCATCAGCAGTGCAGCCTCTTTCTAAGCATTTTTTCACTCCAGATGCCAATCTGATGAGCTGTGACTTCTTCCTTTTGCGTTTGAATGACCTCCACAGATTGCAGAGCCCTGCTCTCTGACTGACAAGGCATCTTGTGTCTTTTATCTTTTTAACTTGAGTGTTTAAGAGGGCCGCTGGGAGAGCTGACGGCTATAAAGCTGTATCCATCTGAAGCAGGCAGGCAGGTCTGTGATAGCACAAGCAGCAGAGCGGCATACCACGGCAGAGACTCAGGGTTGAGTTATAACCCTGTGGCTGTACAGACTTCCTGTGTTTCCTGCTCGCGGCTCCAGCTCGTCATGTTAAAGATTGATTTTAATTGAGCTTTTATCCTTTTTAATCTGCACCACTGGCACATATAAAAGTTCTTGCAAGAACATTGAATCTATGTGTTGTTGTTTTTTTTTGTTTTTCTTATATATAAATAAATAAATAAATAAAACTGAAAAAAATATGCTTAGGGATAAACTTACGTATCAGTCACAAAGTTAATCAAAACCTATGGGAAAGGTTTCACACCTACTACCAGAGAGTCCACAGCAGGGACACATTCTTGTCTGAACAGGATGTTAATGAAAGAACAACACAGAAAATCCAGGGGATTTGGTTGTCATCCACATCCACCACACAGAGACATGGTACAGAAATAGTGGAGGTCTCATTTTCTCCTCCACGATGTTAGAATGCATTACAGCCGTCATGACCAGTTTCCATGATAATCAGGCCGAAAGGTCAGAGGGACAGTGTATGCCTCAGGCTGGACTGATACTGACTGATATGAACTCAGTATCAGTATTCAGGAAACTAAACTGTGAGAGTGCAAAGGCAAAAAAAGCTATCAAGATGATCCCAGGAAAAAAACAGTAGAGTCATATGTTGATGAAAGTCTGCTCTCCTTAAACTGCACATATGAGGCCCAGGCAGTTCAACCTCAGCCCCCCTGGGCCCCCTGGCCTCTGTTAGCTCCCACTCCCCAACTCTCTCCCCCATTTCCCACAGTACCAGATAAATTTCTCATGTTGTTCTGTGAGTGACGTTATCTCTGTAGAGCTGCAGATGCTGAAGGATCCATGAGGTTGTATTGTTTGAACCCTGTTCTGTTGTAATGGAGAGCTCTTTTTAACTCACTGACAGCACAAGAGAGGGGTTACGTGATGTCTATTAAAAATCTAAATTTTGTTATTTAAAAATGTTGAATTGTATTTCCTGTGCCTTTTTTTTAAGCTTATGAACCCCCATGCAGTGTTATTTGTGTTTGTTTTCCTGCCTCACCTGCACACGAGCTTCAGTCAGGTCAGTTCTCAGTGCGAGCTGCTCCCTGGCATAAACATCGGGGTAGTGTGTCTTCTGGAAAACCTTCTCTAGCTCTTCCAGCTGGTAGCTCGTGAAGGTGGTGCGGTTGCGTCTCTTCTTGCCTTTGTTGCTTTCTCCACCATCAGCCTTGTCCAGTGGGCTGGCCAAGTCGGTGCCTGGCGACCTATCAGAGGCCGCCTTGACACCTTGATCCTTCACAGCCAGGTATCTGGTGTCCATTCCAGATGGGTCTGAATCTGGAGCCAAATCTGAGTCTGTCAGACCTGAGCTGTCTTTACCTGCAAAATTAGGAAGAACATGAAACCTTTTAAAATAGGTTTATGTCCCCCCCCCCTTATATTAAGACCAAAAGGCTGAAATAAAACAGATTCTGTCACTTTGTGACCATCCAACTAAAGCTTAATGAAAAATAAAATTAAACTTATTATTGATTTGGGTGCTTATCCCATTGGTGCTAATGCTATCACCATTGATTTACAATTAGGTTTTTACTTAGTTTGTAAGGACAGACTTTTAAATAAACATTTTGAATTCTTAGTGAGTCTGTCAGTCCTCTCTCTCCTGGTCTTCAGACTGATCTTCTGATTATGCAGGACCATGTCTTGAACCACTTTACGTTACTGTGCAGTCCAGCTTAGTGAAGTATTCTCTCTCTTTCAATTATGTGCTTCTCTTGGGCAGATACTGACTCTGTGGAAAACAGCCACTATTATATTAGTTCCTAAAAGACCAAGAGAACTGCATGAATTCAGGCCTGTTGCCTTAACATGCATTGTCATGAATTTTTTTTTTTGAGAAAATCATTCGCTATGAGATTGTTTTTTAAGTGCCTGCAAATAAAATCCTTTACAGTTTGCTTACTAGGCAGGTAAAAGCCTGGATGAAAGATTTTTATTGTGGACAAAGCGTATAAGCATCTTGAAATCTCCATGTCCTACGCTAATCTTTTGTTTGCTAATTTTTCTTCAGCCTTTACCAAGCTAGTCTCACATTTTAATCCAACAACTTCCTTCGGATTTTAAACTTCCATGACAGATCTTATTAGAAATATAAATTTTTTTTAACTGAACGAATTCACTGTGTTTTTGTAAATGTCTATTTGTCCACAATAATCATCTCAAATACTCAATCTCCTCTGGGTTGTGTACGCTCCCCCCTACTATTTAATTTGTACACAGACAGCTGTAGGGCATCCCATAAAGTAAGTCATTTTTTATCAAATTCTCCAGTAACACTGCCCTGTTAATATTGCTTCATAGGACAGAAGAGGGTCATGGTGGTGTTTTGTCAACATTTGTTCAGTGATGTGACAGTAACAATCTTTAAAAAAAAAAGAAGATTTTAGAAAAAGTTCTGACCATCCAACAGTCAACATCATTTACAGTGAAAAGGTGTAGATTGTCGATCCCTACAAGTACCTGGGAACTGTGTTTGACTCAGATCTAAAATTTGATAAAAACACAGAGGTAACTGTTGAAAAGGGTCAACAGAGGTTCCTCCAGCAGAAGCTGGACCATTTCTGAGAAGATTTGATGCAATTTTTATTATTCTTTTATTGAGAGTCTTTTAACCTTTTCTCTTATCTGTTGGTTGTTCTGTTTTTGTCTGTTTTGTCTGAAGACAAAAACAGGTTAATCAACATTGTTAAAATGTGTTCCAAGATTATAGGTGTCTGGTTGACAGAGTTGGAATCCTTGTATAGAAGACAGGTAATTAGGAAAGCCAGACTCATCACTGATAAACCAGGTCATCCTCTGTCTCTGGAGTTTTAACTTATGCCCTCTGGAAGGCACTATCTTGCCCCATGTCGGAAAACTGACTGATATTCAAACTCCTTTATCTGGTCTGCAATCAGACTCTTAAATGCTTCTGATGGCAAATTTTTTTATTTATTTATTTATTGTTTTATCATTGAGATTTTCAGCTGCTGGTATACATGCCCAAGCTGTTGTACAGTATTGCTGCACTGACACTTTCTTTGTCTTAGTATGTTTTCACATTTTAATGATTGGTTTTAAAGGTGGTTATTGTTGTTTTAACTGAGTACTGTCAAACTGAATTACCTTGTAGGGATAAATAAAATTGTCTTTGACTTGACAGCCAGCATGTTTTTTCTTTTGTGTTTTTTTTTTTCCTTTGTGTCTCCACTGCTTCTATTTTGTAAACGCAGACCAAAATGAGAGTGTATTGTTCTTTCTGCATTTTTCAATACATTAAAACTATCTTTTTGCAGCATTTTTACTGAGCTTTCTGTGTCTTGGCTACTGAAACGTGAATGCATAGATTATCTTGATTTTAAATCCAACAAGTCCTCAACATGAAATGACCTTAGGCCCTTTCAGAATCCCTTTCTTAAAGAATAAACATACTGGCAGTTTATTCTGTCAGTTCTATCTAAAAGCCAATAGAAAGGCAAAATTGAGTCTATGTCACAGGCCTCTGGCAGAACTGATGATTGATTTGGTTTAGGATCAATATTTTAACCTATAAGGTTTATTAGGGTGGAAAAAGGAATTTCTCACTCCATATAAAGAAACTCTCTTGTGAAATTTGTTGATGTGCAGCAGTAAGCTTTTATTTGTTTGTGGACATTCTGTATAACTAGTTGTGCTTTATAGATTATTCTGTGATGTATTGAGAAACAGAAACCCTGACAGAGAGTTGCAGAAGGTTTTTTTATGGCACACGCTCCGCCACTAGCAATATCCACTCAAGGATACACATAAATGCACACATAAACACCCATCTCTTTGTCTCTTTCACTCAGATGCTGTTTATCATGTGCTTGGAGTCTGTCATGCAGCTGCAAAGTCACCTGGCAGCAAGATCATCACAATTAAATTGCTGTGGAGTACTTTCCAGTCATGCAAAAGAGATAAAAAAATATCTTTCTCTTTCTGTAACACAGATTTCTTCATGGCTAAGTGTAACTGTAAAACCTCAGGCAGCTCTGTGATTACAAATTTTCACATTCTTGTCTCTGCCAGTGTTCTTGTTTAAGCTGGCAGCTCTTTTCGCCCTGCTGCATCCCATTGAGCTAACCAGTTGTAAACACATCTCCTCATTAATGCGCTTTCCCCATCATGAGATAGCTTAATGTGTGCAGGGCATAGCAACAGCCTGCACAGCGAGAGCTGTTTTAAAGTAGGGTTAACTCAGTTCAGCACCTTCCTGCACACAAATATCATCTAATTTGATGAGACAACAACTGTCTTTTAATGACAAAAAATATTTTCAAAACTGTGCTCTAAAGAGTGCATCCATTTTCCTTTAGGGATTCATTTAGGCTATATTAGAAAATTACTGATATTTTTTAATTTTTATTTTTTTACTTGAATTATTGTGATAATAATAAGAGTCAATACAATATACTTAATAAAGCTTCTTATCAAGTTCTTGCATAGTGAGAAATTGTTGAGTTTCAGCCTTTGAAATTATTTGGTCTAAACAACTGGTGATGGCACACATCTGTACTAAAGTTATTCTATTAAATTATTGTACTTTAGCTTTGCAAGAAAACAGAGCTTACATGTTCATAATTGTTCTGGAGAAGCAGGTAATAGAAAGGAAGAAGATTTCAGCCTTAACAGATTTACTGACGCTCCCCTGCCTAACACAGTTGGACTTGTGTATGACTAACACATCCTTTTGCAGAGCTAAATGTCTTTTTTCCCAGCAAACATTTCACACAATTATTTAACCTTATTTCTTTGGCCAGAACCCAGAGTCCCCATGAAGCACAGGTTCTTAGGCTGTTTGAAATCATGAAACCCCTCAGTGATCAAAGGCTGTTGTTTATATAGCAACACTGATGTTTTTTTGGCAGGCATGGGATATTGTGACAATCAACTGCTTTTTACCGGTACAGTCTGCTGAAGTTGTGAGTTTCTCTAACATCGCTCAAGGTGAGCAGCATCTGGCCCTCCTGCAGGGAACATCACACACATGGAAAGCAAACAGTGCCGGGTCCCAGTGGGCAAAGCCCACCCATTCACAAGCGTGGTCCTCTCATGCAGCCTTTTGATTTTATTATTTTTATACTTTCAACATAATTTTTATTTATTATTATTTAATAATTTTAGTGGTACTGTCATAAAAGGCTGATCTGCCACATGCAATCAGGCTCATCTACTCCACCTGGGTGTCATGAGTACTCACTCTCCTCACCTGTTTAGCACCTTTTTAACCTCCCCTCAGTCTCTGCTTCCCTGCCAGATGGTCATCAGTAATCCCTGTGTGATATCCAGGATTCTTGTCTTGTTCTAGATTCCTGTTGCCGACCCTGCTACTGTTCCTGTACTCCCCGTTGTCTGATTCCCTGCCGGACATGCCTGCTTACTGCCTATCTGGATTTTGACTCCTTTTTGGACTGACCACCGATCTCTGCCTAGCCCGTTGAGTATCCTCTTCTTGTCTAGTCGCTCTGACCATTATCTGCCTGACCCGTTTTACTTGGTGGACTGGATACCATGCTGTCTGTTACTGGAACCCTTTCCAGATTCTCTGTTCCACAGCACTGCCTGGACCCTGTCACCACTTCCGCCATAGAGCTGCTCCCTCACTGCTCCCGTTCTTCCCAGTGCTCAATAAAACTCTATTAAATTATCAAAAGTAGAATCAGTTCCCATATATGCTTTCTTGCACTGAGAAAACTTATCTCTCGAGAAATTTGTAAGTTGTGTAAGTGTTTGCATATTTAATCTATGTGCACTTGATCACCAAATCCTGTAATAATTTAGAGAGCATAATGCGTTCAAGTTATTGCAATATTTGGCACAATCATTAACCATCTGTCCATCCATCCACCCATCCATCCGATTATCTGGGGTCAGGTCATGAGGGCAATTGAGGCATTCATAGGCCAGCCTAGAGATGTAGTCCATCCAGTGTGTCCTTGGTCTTCCCCGGGATCTCCTCCCAGTGGGATGTGCCCAGAACCTCACCAGGGAGGCATCCAGGGGGTATCCTGACCAGATCCCTGAGCAACCTCCTCTGGCTCCTCTCGATGCGGAAAAGGAGCGATTCTACTCTAAACCCCTGAAGATCACGGCCAACAGAACCACATCTACAATAAGCAGAGACCCAATGCTGAGGTCACCAAATCGGATCCGCTCAACATCTCGGCTGCACGCTACAATTCTGTCCATTAAAGTTATGAACAGAATCGAACAGAATGACAAAGGGGAGCTATGGCAGAGTCCAACCCTCACTGGAAACAAATATGATTTACTGATGGCAATGCAGACCAAGTTCTGGTACTGGTTGTACAGGGCTTTTGACCACCTCAGCGACCTCAGCCCCAGAGATAGGAGAGCCCATGACAGGGTTCCCTGACTCTGCTTCCTCGTTGGAAGACGTGTCGGTAGGATTGAGGTCTTGGAGTATTCCCTCCACCGACCCACATTGTCCTGAGTCGAGGTCAACAGCTCCAATCTCCACTGTAAACAGTGCTGATGGAGCACTGTTTCCACCTCCTGAGCTGTCAGATAGTGGACCACAATCTCCTTGAGGCTGTCATTCTCCAGGGCCTCTCCAAACTTCTCCCATGCATGAGTTTTTGCCTCAGCGACTGAGAAAGCCGTGTTCCGCTTAGCCTGTAGACAACCATCAGCTGCCTCCAGAGTCCCACAAGCCTCATAGGACTCTTTTTGCTGCTTGATGGCATCCCACACTGCTGGTGTCCACCAACAAATTCAGGGATTTCCGCAGCGACAGGCATCTACGAGCTTAAAGCTAAAGCCCCAGTTCACTGCCTCAACTATAGAGGCATGGAACACAGCCCACTCGGACTCAATGTCCCCTGGCTCACCCAGGACATAGTTGAAGCTCTGCCGGAGATGGGAGGTGAAACTCTGACAGGAGACTCTACCAGATGTTCCCAGCAGACCCTCTAGTTGCATTTCTCTAAGACGAACTTATGTAAACTTGTGCAGGTTAGTAACTTACTGAGTGTTTCACCACGGATTCTTATTGGATGGGATGTGCAAGTTTATTAAGTGGCTAAAGCATGATGAAAACATCTGCGTTGTTGTTTACGTTGTTTTGTGTAAAATTTGATCCATGGGTCCAAACATCTCTCACATAATGCTACTCTTTAGGCTTTTTGATTAACTGATCTTGACTTCGGACAGTCTGTCATTTAATTCTAAAGTCTGATTATTGGTTGAAATGACTACATTGGCTCTGTTATTCATAAATTTAATGTTCTATTTTCTGTTAAAACTTTCCTGTTACATTTTTTGTCTGCAGGATCTGATTTTAAGTTTAGTAGTAATTTTTTAGTAATAACTTTGTGTGTTGTGTGTATTCTATACCTAATGTGCTTTGACATGGGTCAAATATTAAATAATTTAACTGGAATTTGTCTTCTTATAAAATCAAAATTCATTTGCTATATGTTGCCTGCCCAAAGCGATCAATTACCCACCCTGGTACTTTTTCCTGGTGCTGGGACTGCATGTCAAGATATCTTTGGAACGCAGTAGAAAGGAATGACTGTGAAAAATGTGTGGTATCAAAACTTGACATATCAAACTGTTCACAAGTTTGACTACCTTGTCCTTTGGATATATAAAAGACGTCTTTACAATTTCACCTAATGCCTGTACTTTTGAGTGTGGTGGCTTCAGCATTAACAGGTTCCAGTAATCAGCAAATTCACAAAATGCTATGTAAAGTGTTTTCAGTTGCAACCACAGAATGTTCTATTTTCACTGCAGTGGATCCAACAGTCAGCACAAGTTTTGGTTACTGTGCATAGTGTAGAGAGATACATCTGCAGCTCTGTATCCACAGAGAAAGTTCTGCAGAAAGGAGATGCACACAAAGAGTGAAGAAGAATCCAAACCAGAATTTCTAGGAGAATATATCCACCTGACTACACAACAGCACAGGCTGGTATACTGTCTATGTTTTCATAAGCAACAGTTTTAAATATTATCATGCAATAATATCACTGTACTATTGTGAAACCATGTGAATATCAGTGCCAACGTTCTTATGGGCCAGACAGCCAGCGCGGCTAGACAGCTACACGCCGCTGCTCAGTTGAAAACAAGGGTGCAACATCAAAGTGTAATTTAACTGGCTGTAAAGCGACAGGGCACCTTCCCTGCCTCTTTATTGACTGGGATGGCTGGGGTCAGCTCACTGTGTTAAGAAGAAACACTATAAATTACATGTTGGTCCAGTTGAAAAAGAAGAATATAGCATAAAAGGAGAGAAAGAAAAAAAGTTAAATAAAAAAATGGATGAAAGGTAAATTTTAAGTGTATTAGCTGTTTTACAGACTGGGGTTAGATGTTGAACTTTAATCTTGATTGGCTTCAATCAAGAGCCAGTCAAGTCCATGATACTTGATCTTATGAAAGCTACTGGACAGTCACATAAGGACTTCTCACAAATTACAAACCAATTTAAAATCAGAAAGGGTTTCTAAATAAGTACACAGGTATTACACTTTACCACGCTACAGCTATGTTTCTACTTTCTACAAGGTTCAAGAGACATCTAAACTTATTCATTAGAAATTCCAAATATTAGTAAACTAAAAGTAACAACAGTAGTTGTTATTTATAATATTGTGAGTGAAGCTAAAACTTCAGTGCTGCTTATTTGTAGTCGCTTATAGTTTCATTTTAAGAAAATATACATGTATAAGGCAAAGTGTGTGTCTTAAACCCGCAGAAGTTCTCAGCACATTTTGCTTTTTAATCTCACAAAGTCACTAGAAAATTTAACTGTACTGATGACTCTACATTTTGACTGTGAAAATATAAAAAACATAAAGTAAAAAAACAAAAAAACAAAACTCTTATTCACTTTTTTTCCTCACGTTCTCCCTCTCAGTGACTTTCCTCCTCCCACAAGCTCTCTTCCAAATAATTATTCTAGTCTTCAGAGAAAAACACATTTTCCACCATCTCACATTTTTGTTGTATAATTGAAACACAACATATTGCCCAGGTGACAAAGACTCATTTGTGCATGTAAAATGAAAACTGTGTTGGTGGAAAACCTTACAAGACAACATTCATGAACACTTCTTGACAAAAATATTTAGGGACTGAAAACTGCTACTAGTTTCCTTCAGCCATCTTAGCTGAATATATCAGCTCCAGCAACGTGATCTGAAATTCCAACTTATAATCTACCACGCATGGAAAAAAGAATTTTAAATATAAAAAATCATAGGTATATGTGGGTATTCATACACACTATCTTGTTAAAGGAGCAATGGCTTCAGGCCAATTGATGTAAATACAGTAGATTAAAATATTGTGTTCACAATTTATGCAGTATAATAGGGTTTTTGTAGGTACTGGTACCATTAAACTGCACACTTGACAAATGTTTAGTACAAACTAAAATAAAAAGATAGAAACTGAGAAAAGCTGATTGGCTTTACTGTACTATCAAACCTTAAAAGCACACGACTTTCTAACATGGCGATGCTTATCCAAAGCATGCCAATTTGGGCTCCTTTTTAGGTAATTTCTGTGCATAAAGCTTTTACCATCTTATTTGATGTTAAGAATAACACAGTGGCAGTCTGGCTCTTGCACATCTAATTGTTAACAGTTTAGGTAAAAGTTCAGGGTTGGGTGCCATCTTCTCACAGTGCATAGAATGAAATACTATGCAAAACTACAAATAATGTACTTTCATAACACACAAAATGAGATGCAATAACTGTCTTTTTATGACAACAGTCTGTAATAAATATATTTCCTCAAAAAAAGGGTAAAATTATGCAACAGGGAGGAATGTGAAACCACATAACTGTACACAAAAAGATAATACTTCTATATATATATATATATATATATATATATTACCTTGTTTGAGTAATTTGAATAAATAAAGTAGTGAAAAAAGTCATCTCACTCCTCATTTCACATGAAACATGAAAAATATGAGTCTCTGAATTGGACTGTGGCCTTGACATAGTCATGGTACTACAAGTGTTCAGTTCACACAATGCAATGACAAAGAGACTAAAGAAAGTCCTGGAGTTCATGAGCCTTTTTTTTTTTTTTTTAACTGGCTGCTCTCACTCGGCCATGCAAACTGAGCCTAATGTAAATTACCCTGCCAAACTTTAAGCTAAATGGTAAAATGATCCTAAGTCCTTGTCATCTCCACTCATGTCATTGGCTTGTTGAAGTGCCGATGTCCGGACTGCATGGCTGGTTCCCATTATGGCCTGCTCCAGCCAATCTCCACAGATGGCCATTATCAGAGGCTGAAATGGCTGTGCTGGGTCAAAAGTGGTGAAGAAACAAAAAGGCCAAAGAGTGACAAAAGCAGTGAAGTTACACCTAAACATTGATTCTGTACTAAAGGGTGGAATATGAATGATTGCTGGGTAGCAGAACTGAAAAAAAAAATCAAACTGGAAGAAACAGCAGCATTTTACATCTTACATCAAATGCACTGTGTCATAAGATAAATGTGTCAAGTAGAAGCAATAATTCTGTTATAATAAGGCCAACAATTCAATATGAATGCAGCACTTAGTCTTAATGGTATAGTGGAGTCCAACTCCAAATGTTGCAAAAAGTGCTGCTTTGACACCAAAGAGCTTAAAATGGGGGTTTCAAATGGATTTTCTCTGCTGTGTGCAGACAGGAGGACTCTCCCTATTTTCCAAACAGATGAGCAGGAAAGTCGAGTCAAAGGTCAGCACCTTCAGACACTGAGAGAAGACACGGATACATCAAAAGAGGAAGTCTCTGGAGGATCACAAAGACACGTAGGTGGCTGCTTTAAGATCACAAAGTGACTGATGGAACGGTCTCTGGGGACTATTTTTTCAAATACGAAGTTTTGTTTTTTTTGGTTTGTTCTTTTTAAGTTTTGTGATCCTTTACCGTTATGGTGTGTTTCCATTATATGCAACTTTTTTTACTTTTTAATTAAAGACAACGTTTTCCATTTAAACCTTCTACAACTTTCAATTTACCACCATAAACTCTGACATTGTGACTTGGTATTGCAAAAATTCATTTTGATAATTAGGTTCATTCTCAGAAATTTGTCGATGGCCTCAGTGCAAGAATTTTAATATTTGAACAATTGCAAGCTATTCTTACTAAGGGAAAGACTCCAAGCTCTAACAACTCTATTTTTTTCTCTCATTTGGTCATCTGGTTTTGATGCCTTTGACATATTTAAAGCCCCTTACAATCTTTATCAACCACACTTCTCAGTCCGCCCTTTCCCTCATATATTTTCTTCCAGTTTCTGTCAGTCTGTCAACTCAGCCTGAACTCATAGCTGCCCAGTCCGCATGAGCTGCCCTGTTTATTTACTGCATAATGATTGCTTTGTTTTTTGTTTTGTTTTTTAAGTGTAAACAATATGTTTGTGCTGACTATAAAGTGTAAATGTTTATTAGAAGCTCTCTATCAGCCAGAACTGACTCAATTCTGGCAGACAACTCTCAGCAGCCTTCACATCACCTTTGACTGAAGGGATCAGACCGCAAATTACAGCAACACAGCAAATCTCTGACAATTTGAAAATACCATGAGTGTGCATAATACAGTTTTTTCCAGCATTTTCCAACAACAAACAGCAGGAATCATTTATCTTTCTTTTTTCTTCTGCAAGCAAGTTTAGCATATTTTTCTGCTGCCTTCAATTTATATCGAGTCAGTCAGAGACGTAGAAGTCAGTGAAAACCCTTCAATCAGTAAAAATGACGAGCATAATCAAAGCAGCCTTAACGCGGAGCCTTGTGCGAATTTAATTTCGTTTACGCATATGCGACTTGATCGTGATTATAATCGCATTTAAAGCAGGAAATCTTCTCTTGCAAAGCTGAGGAGGTTTTGTCTGCGTTGGTCAAGTCAGCGTGAGCAGGGAAATAAAACAAGCAGATAAATGTGGCATCTGAGTCGTATTAACGGCATCGCTGGGTGTGTTTTTTTCCTGCCTTCTTTGCAGTCATTAATTCGCTCTGTTGTAAATCAAGGATATCTAACGATCTGTATATACATATATCCCTTTTAAAAATGTATTTCTACTTCAGTAATTATTGAAAAAAAGAAAAGAAAAACGGACTTTTGTGTCATTTGAAGCTCCTAGCCTAAAATTTGCGCTCCAATCAACGATATCAGGGTTTTCCTCTTTATACTAAGCAAATAAATAAATAAATAAATAAATGAAAACAGTTAATAGAAGGAAGCTTTCTTTTCTTGATTCTCAATTCTACATTTTCCCTCATCACATTGTGATAGTGTTCAGATCAGTTTAATAACTGGCTTGTTTACAGCACAATATACGTTTTTATTTCATCTCGATTTACCGGATCTATGTCAGGGTTAATAGGTAATAAAAACTTAACAACCATTTTAAAAGGCCCACATAAGCTTTGAAGAGATTGATTCCCGCTCCTGACATTATGGAGCCATAAAGCGGTTTCCGAGGCCGAACTGTCAAAATATCATTAAACTTTTCTTCAAATTCAGTGTAGCTCTCATGGACAAAGATGGTGCGCTACAACCCCAAAATAAATAAAATTTAAAAAAAGTGTGAGGATTTGATGTTTTAAAGCATGACATGAGATTAAAGGATTTGTTATTAATTTATTTTAAATGCCTGTTTAAGGCTGCTTGTTGTTATTGTCATTTTGTGTCGAATATTGTGTCGAATAGACACATTTTTTTTCCTTTTTAATTGTAAAACGGGATGTTGCTTTTATAGTCTGCAAATTTTGCACAAACCAATTTAGCAAAATTATTGTAAATAGTCTTTTTTTTTAATGAAGACAAACGAACACTATTTTCTTTCTTTGTTTCCAAATTTTTATGGCTCTGTTCATTTCAAGTTTATTATGTCTTTTCTTTTGGAAGGCTAGTTCAAGTCCAGTTGTATACAATTAGTTTACATTGCCAAACACATTACTACTCTGTTCTTATATGGCAAATCTCTTAATGTCATGTCAGTATGCAGAAAGTTGTTTTCAGGTATGAAAAAAGCGACTTAATATTGTTTAAAAGTGGCCGCCAGCCTAACCAGGGTCAAAGTTTTATTCACACCCTCATCATTCCCCAATTACAACTGTCCCTTGGTACAATTAAATCTAATTGGATCCAATCAGGCAGCTGAAATGAAAATATTATCAGTTTGGAGCTCACTATTTGTACCATCTGAAAACCTGTTAATTCAATTGTCCGACTCAACTCCAATGTTAAGGATTGTAATGTAGATTATCGCATTAAATGTGTCCTAATTTAATTCTGATGCCCAAAGAGACAATCTGATAGTTAGGAAGATTATTCATCTTCTTTACTGCGCTACGCACACAGCCACAGGGCCGCGTCTTTGCGAGATGGGGCGTCCTGCGCCCTGCTGCTGCGCAGAGAAAGTTTGCCGATGTGCGAAGGAGTTCTTTAGGGATGCTCAAAGCAAAATACCTCCATCTGTAAAAGTGATTTTGGGAAGTTGTTTATACGGCCTGATGAAGAAAATAAATTAGATAGCATTTTCTGCGTCTGTGCTTTCTGCTGTCAAATGTCCAAAACCTTCTGGTGGGTTTAGAACAAATAGAAAAATGATTTATGATCGACAGGATCAAAACACTGACTCAGCTCAAAGAAAACACCCTGACACTAACTAGAGTGTATTACTATAATTTACGATGAAAACACACCTCATCATAGATGATCTCCACTCACCATAGCACGGGATGAGCGCTCCGTTGTGTCCTCTCTCCTGGTGCAGCTTGTCCTCATCGGGGGGTGTTTTGCTAGACGACCTGTGCATGAAGAGGTGGTATTTGCTAAAAGAGCCTTGCCCAGCTGCGGCGGCATCCAATGACTGGCACTCCTGCTCGAAGGGGCTCCGGGACTTTTCTCCGTAAGCCTGACCTTTGTTGGACAGGAAGGCGGTGGGGCTGTATTTGGTATCAGTAGCTGGGAATGTCCTAAAGTGGTCCGACTGGTGATCCCTACCTTGCGCAGCAGAGGGGCTATAATATGAATCCATGGATGTCATATCGCTGTATGAGAGGCAGGTCTCGGCGTTCATGCCTAAAAAAAGTCAACGGTAGAACAAGACCAAACTTTTTTTTCTCCCTCCCTCTCTGTCTCCCTTTTGGAAAAGGAAGCGCAGAAACCCCTTCCTCTCCCTCTACCTCATTCAGATGAAAACACACACGCATGCACACATGCACGCAGAGACTGCAGCCCACACCAGACTGCAGCTGGGTTTCGTTATAAAACGATTCAGATCTTTTCCAGGAACCACTGCCGTTGACCAAACACTCCAAACTCCCCCTTTGGTTTGAGGAGAATTACACAAACCCGTCTTTCCTCAGGAGGATGGGACCCAGATCTCCTGGTTTCAGGACCTCTCCCAAGTGATTATGCTGCTGACATAAATGAGTTAGGTCGCTTATTTACTAAAAAGGAAAAAAATGGAAACATGGGCGGGAAGGAGGCTCCACACGTGACATTAATGCAATTTGGATATGAAAAAAACCTATGAGTGACGGCGATGGGGCGGAGAGGGCACACATTTTATGCTTCATTCGCAATGGTTCATCAAGGGCAAATCAGCCATTTTCAGCAGATTGTGTTTCCATCTAACTGTGGTTTCTGAATGAAACATGTTTGAAAGTCTAACAGTCTTTCATGCACTAATTATGAATTAAAAAGTACTTCTGGGGTTGCTTGCATCGTAATTACATAAAACACTTTAACCTGAAAATTTGCCATTTTAAAACGCAAAACATATCGAACGCTAATTTTATATATATATATATATATATATAAATAAATAAATAAATAAACAAACAGATAGTAAAAACGGTTTACAGCCTGGACAAACGGGCATCTGTCATTTTAACTATTAATTTGGAAATGCTGCTTTCATTCACCTTATGGTTGCTCAAAGCACACACACGGCAGAATTGTGAAGGTAATAAATGACAGATTATAGTCTCTCAGATCAATGCGCGTTAGATTAAATTAATTTACTACATTTTAGAAGCCCCGTGTGTGAATACTATTCTATATTTTCGGTTATCTTTCTTTGTAATCAGTTGTCACGGGGGACCCGGAAATTAAGCCACACACACACGATGGAGTTTTTAAACTAGGAATGAATTTATTGAAACTGGGGAATCCAGGGCAGAATCTGGAAACAGTCCAACAGAGCGTGGCGAGCAGTTCCTAAAACGCTGTGGGGTACAGGATCCTGAAAAAGGCTCCAGACATGAATGGGGCAGATCCAACAATCCAGAAGAGTAGTAATCAGACTACTTATCAGAGACAGGCAGGGCTTTGGTCAGTCCAAACATGGGTCGAAATCCAGAACAGGCACGGAAAAAAATTCAACAGGGAATCAAGCACAGGGAAATCCAGGAGATGTAGC
Source organism: Rhadinocentrus ornatus (assembly GCA_037177495.1). NCBI lineage: Eukaryota > Metazoa > Chordata > Actinopteri > Atheriniformes > Melanotaeniidae > Rhadinocentrus > Rhadinocentrus ornatus. The sequence continues at coordinate 17,209,522 of JBAMHW010000001.1, forward strand.
AAGGTCGGTACCAGGCATCTACACATGAGATACAAACGCTAGCTACCAACAGGGTAAGTAATGTTGCCCATCTGGCAGGGAAGCAGAGACTGGAGAGCGTTTAAATAGGGCAGGGAGCAGGTGAGGAGAGTAAGTAATCAGGGAAGCTCAGGTGGAGCAGATGAGCTTAATGAGGAAGTGGAAGTTTTTGCAGGGCAGTAATCACTGCAGAGCAGTGATTATAACATTCTTGTGGAACAATGTATTTCAGGTTTTACTATTGTAAATGGACAAAAATCTCAGCTATTTTTGATACTTCCACATAAAGCTATAAACCTAAATTCCTATGTCAAAACATGATGATGGGCCATTTTTGAAAATGTAATATAATCTGAAATAATTTCACCACTGCCACTGCTGAGGTTGACAGAGGAGATCAATCATACAAGAAAACTCATTCACCTTTATTTGTCTCTCAACATTTTGTTAGCTTAATGTTTTGCTGTTCTCCAAAATTATGCTTCCCATTGTTGGCAAATCTGTTCCATTTTCATTAAATGTCCCTATATTATGAAGTAGATATTTTCTATTTTAAAAAAAATAAATAAAAAAAATATGAATGAATGTTTTAATGTTTGAATGAACACTGAACCTTTTAGTGGAAAGTGAATAAGAACTGACCTACTCAAGAGAGCATATGAGCAGCAGGAAAACAATGATAGCATCACAGTGAGAATCCATTTGCCAGCACATTGCAGTAAAAACACAAACGTATTCACACATGGTGGACATATGCACACATCCAAGCCCATGTGTGGAAGAAATAAAAGGAAGAACATGAATGAGTGAAAGAAGAGTAGAAATCTGCTGCAGTTAGTTGGTTGGATTTTAAATTACGTCAATAAGACTCAGAGGTGTCCATACTTGTCATGTACTCTGAAAACCTGGGTCTCGCTGTAAATGACTGTCCCTCAAGGCGGCGGGGGGATATAAATGTATAATTACTTTGAACTATCTCTCCCCATATGTCAGTGGCTTCATTTATTGCAGTGAACCAAACTTAATGATCACTTTCAACCTGCTTGAACACTTTCTGTCTGTGATATTTAAAAAACAAAACAAAAAAGATGTTACTGTTGGTGGCAAATAGAGAAAATGACAAGGAAAAGAAAAAAAAAACATTAAAGATTGCAGTGTTTCTTTTTTTTATATATGGGTCTGGGATGTGTTTATCATTTGCTTTTGGCAAAAACTAAGTAAGTACAGATTATCTGTATTGTAGCTCCAGGATGTCTGCAAGTCCTGGAAATAAAGACAAAAGATTGTGTGCTTTACATTTTTCCTGGCATGTTTTGAGTTTTGTTCATGATTTAGGCACAAACATAGTTTGAACTTTTACTGAAAAGGAAGAAGAATCCCCAGTTTTGCAAGTTTTATTATAAAAAGCATGCACAGTGTCTTTTTATTTATTTATTTATTTATTTATTTATTTATTTATTTATTTATTTATTTATTTATTTATTTATTTATTTATT
>JBAMHW010000001.1:17211135-17221529 GCA_037177495.1 Rhadinocentrus ornatus
TATTTATTTATTTATTTATTTATTTATTTATTTATTTATTTATTTATTTATTCATTTATTTATTTATTTATTTATTTTTACCGCCTGAGATGGTCAGAGTGGGAGGAACTTGTGGTCCTTAGTACAAAAATAATAATTCATGTGTCAGTATTTTTTGGCACATTGAGGGAAAGCGTCGCTCCTGACAATAGGTCCACTTGCAGGGAATAATGGAGCTTTAAAACACACGTTCACTCTCACACTACTGGAGCATCCATTCAGGCTATAACACAGAAAAAAATAAAGACATCATATTTTACCACCAGAAACACAAACTGTGCATGCTTTGGAAATGTTAAAAATTTAGACAAATTCCTTAAGAAAGACGTCACCACGGATGAAAAGGTTATTACTTTTCATCTGCTGGTTTTTAAAAAGAAGGGTCAAGAAAGACAAAAATTAAAGATGACAACTGTTCTTTAGTCTATCATTTTTATGTAAATTGTATGATTTCTGAAAATGTTAAAATTCTCAGCTGAAAGGCTTCTTCAGTTTTAAATAACTGGTTGTAGCTTACTGGAGAGTCAAAAGATGCTCTTTATTCCACACACTAAAACTCTGCTCAGAGAACACAATCGATGAGGCCAACAAATGAAAGGAAGTTTGATTACGTCTCATACAAAGCACAATATTCTCCTCGGGAAGAGAACATGTCAGCAGACAGTTTGCAACTTCTTAAATATTTATCATCTCCGGATGCATCTAACTATGACTCTACTGATTCACAGCCATGACTAATTTTTTAGGAAGGCCTGTGTAATTATCTTTTATTTGATACATTTTCCGCTCTTTCTGTAAAGTACATAAAAGCACAATAAGCAAGACTGTTGTCATAGTCACTGACCCAGCAATGGCCCTAGTGTGTGCTGTTTTTAAATGCCTTGCTCTACCAACCAAACTTATGAGATATTTGTGAATGTAGGGGTTAAAAAAAAACACACAAGGGCATGGAAAAGACATGAGCCCACATCCTTGCTGCACTGACAGCATTAAACTTTAGCCTCTCCGGTTTGACTTTAGCCTGTGGCAAAACAACTTGATTGAGGCCTTTGATGGGCATTAATACACCGTGGAAAGGCGGCTTTGTTTGGGAATGGAAATGAACATAAAATGGAAAGCGTAACAGGAAGGAGAGAGGCCCACAAGCTGATCTTATTTAATTTCACATAAAAGAGACATTCCATCTTCAACAAGGCTGTTTACGCACCTCAGAGAATGAAAACACAGACTTTCTCAACGTACTGCAGATCAAAACATTGTGTATGAGCAGAACAAAGGTTTACTGCGAATTTCTGAAACTGAAGCAGCTCAATCTGTGCCATTTTCAACAATTTTGAACAATATTTCTGTGTCCAAATCAGGGCTGAAAAATATGTCAAGCAACTACCTGGTATAATGATGAGCAGTACAGCCCACATCTGTAAATAGTCTTTTCCACATTCTCTGTGTTTTACAGTAAAATTAGGCTAAGCTCTGCTCCAGTGGTTAATATTTGTGACATGCAAATAACTGCAGAGCATCTGCCTGAATGAAAGCTTAGTGTCTTACTGGGACAAAACCTCATCAGTGGCATCGGTCTTTGACTACTACTTGACATAGTAGCTTTAGTTCTTTTTGTTTGTTTTGTGTTTTTGTTTTTTGTCCAAGTGTATCTTTCTTTTTCAGTAGATTTTTATTTTATTAATTTTTTTATATATATATCGAATTTGATCTTATATTTTGCGGTGAATGTATTGTGTTTTGGCTTCTAATTTATATGTGTTTTATCCATAAAGAAAAAGTATTATTAGCTATGTTAGTTTGCTGAGCCAATGGCTTTATTTGGTATTGTAAATGAGTCATCTGAATCACAAATTGATGCATTTTAGAGAACACACTAAGCATATGCGTCAATTTGCTTGATTTTTATGTGGTAAATTCCACCAGAAGAAAGGTTTGTAAAAAAAAAAAAAAAAAAGTTATAAGGTGATGTGTAAATGTGTTAAAATTGTTGACATCACAGAAATACACTAATAAAAAGAATATTACAAGATTTGACATGCTGGACAAACATGATGAGATGTTTATTCTCTCAATTCAGGAAGCATAAAGATGGAAGACAAATCAATTAAAAATGTAAAGCGATGCAATGTTGTGAAGATAATTGAAAACGCAAAAACTTATAACTTCGCATTGGATATGTGGCTACTTTTTTTCTTACATTTTTTAAGACTTATCTCTTTTAATTTTAGTCAGTGTTTGGTAAGGTTTAAAAATGTTGTTTTTCTTTGTTGTTTTTACCATGTTAAGGTTAGCATCAAAAACACTTGGCTAGCAATAAGAAAACACATTGTGTAATATAATGTAACATGAGTAGACTTGTATTAGCTGGGAAATGATCAACACTTACTATTTACTACATGAATCAAAATTTTCTTTTCTTTGTGTTATTACCACCTTCTGGGTACTCATCATACTGGAGACCTTGGAAGCTGCTCTGAAAGATTAACACTATATGTTGATGACGTCACTACATGCTACAGTCTATGAAGAAGAAACTAATCTTCCTCAGTACTAACACAAAATTTTAATGTAGTATTTTTTGTTTTCTACATTACATGATGCCAACATGTTACACACATTTAATTTATGATATTGTTGCTATTTCATGGTTCTTCAAGTCATGCCTACAGCTGTAAAAGCTCCTCATGCTTGGTAAAAGAGTATCAATCCATCCATACCCACTTATTCCAATTCAAGGGTGCAGGGGTGCTGGAACCTAATCCTAGCAGTTACCCGGCGAGAAGCAGGGTACACTCTGACACGGTCACCAGTCCATCGGAATTGTTTAGGAATATAGGGTTTAAAGAAATGGATCTCATGCTAAATCTGATCTTTTCCTTACCTTAACAAGTACCTTACTGAAGTGTGTGAAAAGAAATTAAAAAACTGAAGGCATAGAATTCTTTCCCCTTCTTTTCATCTAATGGATTCAATGCTGACGACAGTGGACTCACACTGAGAAATGTTTGACAATTTACTGAAATGCCATCTTTCCAGCATCCAAATGTTTCGTGTTTAAAACATTGCAAGTGCTGGTTTAGAATAAAACACATGCTTGGGAAAAATCAGTGTGTAATGAAGTGTGTTTTAATTTAGTAATCCTCATTTTGGTGTGTATTAAAATGCAAATGTGTATGATTCAGGCCTATCTGGTATCTTAAAATTATCTTTTTATCAATCCTACATAAAATTCTAACAATGCTGCTGCTTTGTTTATGTGCAAGTCATGTTGTGTATGTTGTTAATAATTTTTACTGCTGAGGTCATTAAAAGTGTGAATTAGCCTCTCTGTGTTGCTGCATCAACAATGGTAAAAAAAAGACCAGTATCTAAGTCTAATTCAAGGTTCTCCCAAGTGAGGATGAGTTAATGATCTGCCTGTTTGTGGCTCTCCAGCAGACTTTTATGTGCTGCTTTAAATTGGTTTCACATGAATGAAGAACTGACCTGCGTCAGCACATTTTCTGATTAAATTAAATAAAGGGAAAAAAAAGTAAAAAGGGGCTGCATTAAAGCTGAATTAAAAAAAAAAAGGCCCGAGGAGGTAAAAACAGAACAAGCATCTGTTATTTGGGTTGGTGAATGTGTTTTGTGTGCACTGTTTAGAGCTGCAAACAATACCAGTGAAACATCTGGACTTCCTGTGGTCAGAGCTTAAACATCTGGCACTTTAGGTCAGGTTCAAAGCTAACAGGTAGACTTACCGTGAAACCCGCGTTTCTGGTTCATAAGCACAGAACCTGATTACCAAATGTGTTTTCGTGGTTCAATAAATTCATTGCAAAATAGCACCATTATTCAACATTTCAGTTGTTCTGCACTTCTTGCAACCTTCCATCAGAGATAGCCTTGATTCTGGGACTTGGACTCCAGTTTCACTAAATTCACATAAACACAGTGACTTGGACTCACATTCAAAAGACTAAACTTGACTCACCTGCAATTCGAGACTTGTGAATAATCTTTAATTTCTTGTTTTCTTCGTGATCTCCTGTCCGTCTGATTGCCTGTCTGCTGAATGGGATTCATTTCCCTAGATTAACACTGACCTCATACAAACACAGATGTGCATACAAGTAAGCACAAACAATAAAAAATTATCAAAACTGTTACAAAATGCTGGACAATGGATGAGTATGGATTTTAAATTCTTGTGATATTACAGTGCAGTGTTCCAAACCAACCAGATGGCAGCCATTGCATGGCAGATTACTCATTACAACTAAATGTGACTTGTGATTTGACTTGGACTTGAGATCAAAGATTTGATACTTGACTTGGACTTGCAAAGTGTGACTTGTGAACATCTCTACCTTCCACACACATAGGTCATATGAACACTTTTGATGTTTTTACAGGTGCAGGTGCTGCTGAAGCTCTTTAGAATCAAACTGGGTTTTGATTAGCCTTTTCAGCAGTCATTAGAATGGCTTTTTCTAAAAAAAAAATGAGGAAGGAACTAACTGAACAGTCACCTGTTATCTCTTTGTAGTACTCCAGCTTTGGTTAATCAAGGTGTGAGATCACAGTAAAGGTTATTTAAGAAGTTAAACCTCTTTAGTGCGTTGTATCAAAGAAATGCAGATTGTGGTGTAATCTTAAATGTGGAACAACCTGGGTCTTTTTTAAAATAGTGTTTGAAAATGTTACCCCTCTTGTTTATTCGCTTTGCATCTGTACTCTGTGTTGTGGCATGTGCTTGTGTGTGCAGTATACATCTATGCACAAGCATTGATGTATATTAAATGTGCACGGCAGTGCAGATTGTCTTGACTTATTTCCCATCTGTCTTCTTTAAAAACACCTTGAATTTGGGGCTCCGCAGTTCTTGGAGGAGGCCTGGAGATGGTGCCCAGCCCATCCGGCCCCACAACATACACATAATCTACAGATGAAAGTTTATTAGGATCTGGAAAAATGTGTCCCATATGTGACTATCTCCAGAATCTGGTGTTGATCTTGGGAATCCTCCCTTACTGATATGATTGGTTGAGGGAATTATCCTGCTTTATCAAATTCAGAGCACACCCAGCTGGCACACAAAGGATGCAGTACAGGGAGATGTGTGTCTTTATGTATTTCTTGGGAGAAGGTTTAAAGGTAGAGCTAACATTCTTGCAGCAAGACAACCTCTGGAAGACATTATTGATCCAGCTAAGAAGTTTCACCCAGCAGTTTTAATTTTCTTTCTGGCCTGTATGCTTTGCTTTTCACTGTAGCATCTCTTTCTTCTCATTTGCAGCTTTATATGAAAAGCCGGTTTTTAGGAAAAACAGCATGTAGCTAAGGTAAAGAATAAAAACTCTTTAGGCTTAACAGTGACCTTATAATGCTCCTTTTATTTAAAAGATTCATTTATCAGGCTGCATACAGAGCTGTAAAAAGGTTATCAATGAGGTTATCACCTCCAATTTTTCAATCTTTTAAACAAATTCTATATTTCAAGTTCGTTTTTACTCAACCATTTTGATTTTTTTCAGGGATGGCACTTAAACAATTTGACAGTTAAATCAGACGTCATGCAAGTACGTACTGGCTCTACCAGTCTGAAAAGAATTCTGCAGTACTTGGTTTGTCTGCGTTGTTAGTGGATAAAAGTGTGTAACTTTTAAGGCAAATATATATATATATACACATGTATATATATGTGTGTGTGTGTGTGTGTGTAAAAGTTGGGACAGTCTTTTTATCTGAAGTTCGTCATTACACTGGTGATTAAATTAGGGAGGAAACGTGTTAAGGCATGCAGCTTCCTTTTAAATGTAAAGTACTAACTGTCCCTGCTTTGTTAATGACCCTTGTCGCCATAATCGCTATCTTTGGGAGCGTTTATCTGTGAGTAATCTCTTCATCATGCACTATACTTAACCGTTTTAATGTTGTTTTGTTGTATTAATTTTCATTAAATGCATGCATGTGGTTGAAAGGCGGCATTAATGAATGAGTGAACGCCAAAATTAATTTGTTAGTCAAGTCAGTGTAATTGCAACTCAGTTATTTTAATTCCAAGTTTGATCTGCTAATTTAGATTTCTATATATATTTGAAAGTTGTTTTTTTTTGTCAAATTTAGTAAGAATACATTGCATGAGAATGCTGTTGCATACTTAAATATGTACACACTTGGGCAGGAGCAAGTAGTGTGCAGTTCAAATTAGTGATGTGCCATGCGGTAAAGAGCCGATGCTTGGTAGTGAATCAGAAGAGCCGGATCCCATCGAGTGGGAGCCGACTCCCAGTTTTTTTTCCTTTTACTGTTTGCTTAGCTCTCAGTGCTCAGCCTTAGCTCTGCCCGCACTCCTTTGTTTAGATTGGCCCGCATTGGCAAGCGGCCAATCACATGTGAGGATATAGGATCATACCATTATGTGAAAAATGAAAGCTGATGGTGGGGGTTGATGGCACTACATTGTGTGAGACAGCAGACAGCCAATGAGGAGAGTACATGAGTGAGTGCGTCATGTCATCAAACCCTACTCAAACAGAGGAGAATCCGGATCAGTCCATCCAAGATGAGGCATGTTATTTTTCTGAATGCCAACCTGCACTGAGGACATTAATGCTGCTTTCTAGAGTTTGGTTCTCGTTTTGTTTTGTGGATTTGTTTGCTGTTTTTTGTCCATTTGCGCAATATAAGACTTTTGTTGAACTAGTAAACAAAAGTAAGTGCTTTTGTATCAGAAAAAATGCCTAAAAGGAGGCAAATATAAGGCTTCTCGTAAAAATGGTGAACACAAATAGGTTTTCAAAAAATAATTCATTCATTTTTGCGAAGTTAAGGTAAATAATGGGGCTAAAAAAGATGCTAAATTAAGAGCCGTTCAGGAGCCAAAAGAGCCGGCTCTTCTTTGGGAGCTGAGCCAAAAGTGCCGGCTCCCTGAAAAGAGCCGAACATCCCATCACTAGTGCAAATTGACAATGTCAGGGTGAACTAATTAAAGGGAAAAGTGACTATGCAAAAGACTTGTTTTGCTTTTTTGTAAACGCTAGATTGCAAAGCCTTGTTTAAACCTTCACCCTATTTTGTACCATGCAGTAAAAGCAGAATTGTTATACAGGTGCTTGATCACTATCGTTTACATCATAACAGTGTTTCATCTGTCAGTCTGTTGCCATGCCTCTACGACGACTGTGACTGCACATTTCAGTCAATAAATGCTTTATAAATTCACTTAACACGGACCCATACTCAAACAGTTACACATAAAGGAAATCAGGAGGAATCCATATCATTCATTTGTCCTATCTCTGTGGATTTAAACAGCCATTTAATGATAAAACTCTTCTAAGTCATTTAAGGATACACATTAAACAACATGAGATGGTGGATTGGCCATTCAAAAATTGTCACTATCAAACAAATGTGTATTCCTCATTCAATGCCCACAGAAGCAGAAGCCATCCAGAAGGTGACATCTCGGCCTTTAAAAACGAGATAGTCTTTAAAGATAACGACAGATAACAACATTGCAGGGTCAACCTGAATCTGATGAAGCTGGTCCTTCTCGCTGTTTTGCTGAGCTAAATATGTGATCCTGTTGACGCTGGTTATGACACAGGAGGATTGCAAGCTTAGTTAAGGAACAACTTGGCTTCTTTGTTCTTGAAAATGCACAGCATTCTTCATGTTTCAGAGTTGGCTGTACAGGACATAGCTGACAATTTAGTTGAGATATTCTCACTCTCAAAACCTCTTGTTAGAGACACGCTTATCAGTGTTCTAAGTTAGCATGATCAGTCTATCAGTGATAGACTGCTTAATGAGTTAGTGGAGGCAGTCACAAAGGCTAATGTGTTTGTTAGTGCTACCATAAAGAGTGCTAAGGTTTCTACTGCTAAATGAAGAAAAACCTTTGCGAGAAGCCACTATCCTCTTGTAATGCCAGTGCAATATACTGTAGATTTCGGTGGGCAAAACATAGTGTATGTTCCAATATTACAAATGCTGCAGAAGTTGTTTAAAAATACTGATCTTCTTAACAAAATTCAAGAAGTCAAGCCATCATCATGTGGAACATGAAGATGGGACATATTTCTCAGAAAATGTGTTTTTTTCTGCAGCAGGAGAGCTAAAGTTGTCTTATAAATTGTATGTGGATAATATTGAGCTAGCTAACCCTTTAGGCACCACTGGAAAGATCCACAAGCTTTGTGCAGTATACTGGTTGCTTGCTATTCTACCCAGCCAGTATAGGTCCAGCCTACATGTCATACAGCTTGCACTACTGTGCAAAGTGTCTGACCTGCAGAAGTGCAGTTATGACATTGTTCTGTCACCTTTGTTGAAAGATTTACGCACTCTAGAAAAGGATGGCATTTTCATTGAAAGTCTTGGTGAGTGTGTCAGGGACACTGCTTTGTGTGGCAGCTGATAATGTGGTGCAGGTTCTGTTGCTGTACTGCAGACCAAATACAGACTACTGAAGTTACTGGAGGAGAATTCAGCATGAGAACAAAGGTTTCAAAATGTGTTCAAAATGTGAACTGTGTTGGGGTTTCAGGTGATTGTGCTCTCAGGAAAGCACTTGAACATTTTCATCCCATGACTGGTTTTCCACCTGACATACTGCATGATCTGTTGGAGGGGATTGTGCCTGTTGAGTTGGCCCTTTGCATTGGCAAAATGATTCAACTTAAATATTTCACTTTTGAATATTTGAACATAAACATTCACCAATTTCCATACCAGCACTATGACAGGCTTGATAAACCACAGCCAATCCCCAAATATTTTGCTGCCAAACTTAGTATTGGTGGAAATGGGCATGAAAACTGCGCCTTGCTGAGGTTGTTGCCACTTATGATAGGGAATAAAATCCCTGAAGGAGATGACGTATGGGCCATTTTGATGGACCTGAAAGAAATTGTGCAGCAAGTGTTGTCTCCATATTTTACAGAGGAATCTATCCAGTACATACAGACTAAAATAAGTGATCACAGGCAGACTCTTAAAGCGGTGTTTCCAGACTTCAAGCTTTGACCTAAGCACCATTACGTGGAACATTACAAAGTGCTTTGGTCCTCTAGTCAACCTGTGGAACCTGAGGTCTGAGAAAAAACTTTTTTTTTTAAAAGGGTGATTCAGGATACAAAAAAATTTTGAGAACATTTTAAAAGCACTGGCTACCAGGCATCAACACATGATGGCATATCACCTCAATGCACCATCATTTTTCAAAGCCCACACACAAGCCTCAAGCATTACATCTGTACAGGTTGCAACCCTATCTCAAGTGGCAAAAGACTTTTTCAAAACCCTGACAGACAGTCAAAGCATCTATAGCACATCAAAGATGAAATGTTTGTTTCAGCAGGCCAGTCAGGAGGACTTCCAAAATTAAACAGGATTGAACAGCTACCGCTTGTGAACAACTCTGTTTTGTTTTTTTTGCAGAAACTACGAGTGCTGGTACAGTGAGCATCTTGGTCATTGGAGCTGACATCTGTTCTGTCCATGAGCTGTCACAACTAAATGATACAGTAAGCCTCACAGCATATACTATTGATGGACATCACCCCAGGAGTCCGGGGACAGTCCCCCCCCCCCCGAAAAAAACCCAAAAAAAACCAAAACAAACAAAGGCACCATGCCAAGGAGGACCGGGCCCCCCCAAACATCCGCCCGGCGAATTTATGATTTTATTTATTTATTTTTTATTTTTATTTTTTTAACCTGTCTTGTCCAGCATCATAGCAAGCAAAATGGTAGTCTGGTTGCTGTATTCTTCCAAACAAATTTGCTTTGGCAAGGGGAGGCTTATTAGTATAAGACTCCTTATAAGACTCCACTTGAAATAGTTTACATATTTCTGATACTGACTTTGAATCTAAAGTATTTAAGCAAGTTCCTGTGTCATAGAAGTGATCCTTTAATAATATTATTTGATTTCTCTGAGTTAAAGTGGTTTTATAAATATCTTTTGTTAGAAGGAAAATCAAGATGCACAATTATTTGTGGCAATGCTAGTTTTTTTTTGATAGGAACTTCATGATGTGGGAGGTTTTGTGTCAGACTGTTGTTATAACTTTTAAAAATATAGCTTCTTGTGACAGAAGAGAGCAGAGTCTGTTTCAAACACCATTTTGCTGTTGGCTGTTCCAGTTCTGATGTTATTCATAGAGGCCTTTGCAGGTTTTTCTGAAATTTTGTCTTTTCAATTGCCAGACATGTTGCTGTTTGGACCCTGTTTATTGTTACTTAATAAACTGTCTTTATTTATTGTTACTTAATAAACTGTCCTCCTCCCTGAGCCGCCACCTTAACGTGGTGGAGGAGTTTGTGCGTCCCGACGATCCTAGCGGCTATGTTGTCGG
>JBAMHW010000001.1:17241376-17257214 GCA_037177495.1 Rhadinocentrus ornatus
GGTGTTCCCATGACGGATATGGTAAACTAAACTGAGAGACCTTGGTCTGTCCGCTTGAAGTTCGTACCTCTGGGCTCACAGTCCCCCCCCCCTCCCCCCCTCCCCCCCTCCCCCCCACCACCACCTCCATGCACCCTTAACCCTCCAACATTGACTCACCCTTTCCAAAGAAACCAATCCAGCCTAGAGGCCTATGTGCTCATGTCCTGTTGAGGATTTGTTGATTTCTCTAATCACTGTTCCAGCTCTGCTTGCGTTTGTTTGTTTTGTAGAACAAACAGCAGGCACAAGTGCTTAAGATTGTCTTGTGGAACAAAGAGAAGTGAATGCTCTTGATTGCATCTTTAAGGTCAGGGATGTTACTGTACCCATTGTAAATTAGACTTTGGTAAAGTAAGCAAAGCAAAGCAACCAAATTTGTAATGCAAAGTCCTGCATTTTGGTTTTTGTTTTTTTTTTTCTTCTTCTTCTTTAATCCAGCACTGTTTCTTATCAAATTTAAGAGGTTTATTGCAAATGTCTGTCTTTGTAAATTTTTTGTCTGTAGAAGATTGGGGTAAAGATGAACAGGACGAAAGGAGAATGTTAATGAGAAGGAAAACCATGAGGAGGAGGAAGGACTGTATTTTTGCTTTTCATAGTATTCTCTCTTGAGGAATGGGAGGGACAGGGATAAACAAGCCCTGCTGGCTATCTCCAGGGCTTGGCCTTATTTCACTGACAGGAGAGTCTGCATTCTCTGATCCCCTTTCCATTCCTCCTGTGGCAAAGAACCACAGCTCTGTTTGTATCCCTGAGGATCTACAATTGTACCCCCTGACCTCCAAAGATGTTTATTAATATGAACTGACCAAGCATGATGCAATTTTTTTATATTTAGCAACCAAAAGTCTTTTTGACCAAGTTGAGAAACAATTAGCACAGAGGCAGCAAGTGGCATCTTATTTTCAAATATGTGGTCTAAAATAAGTGAACTGACCTGAGTAATAAACATTAATTTAAGGACACAGCGGCATGGGGAATCAAAAGCTTCAGCTTTAGCACCAAAGCCAAGTGTCACTGCTTTCACCTCCTTCCCATAATGACAAAGAGCAACATGAGGAATTAGCCACAATGTAATACAAGTCAAAGCAAGACAAGCCCACCAGATGTCACATTTGACCACAATACCACACTGTAAACACATACAAAGATTACCGCACGTGCTAACAAGCCATGTGAGTCTGCAAGTATAATAAACAGACCTGCTTACATATTAGCAAGTCAGTAGCTTATACTTAGCTTAGATACTTATACTTAGCTTAGACTGCACAAACAAACAAAAATATTTAGCAAAAATTTACAATTATATATTTTTTGTTTAATGGTTCAAAGCATTAAAGTCACCTATGTCCTGTGTCCAACTTTTATGAGCAAAAACAATTTTTTGTTAGTCTACTTAGTCGTCGTTTGGTCTGTTTTTACTTTTGATGCCATCTTAGGTGGATGTTGTGTTGATCTTCCTTCATATATTTTCGTTTGCTTCTTTTCATCTAAATATATTTTTTTCTTAGGGTCAAGTTGGCTTATTTAGTTTAAAAATGTCACAGTTAAAAAGTCCTGAACACTTACTAGGTTAAGTTGAATTTAGATTCTACTCATTCGAGTTTACATGATAATTCAAGTTCGCCGAAGCCAGCTCATATTTGAGTGTTACTATTTACACAAATTTCTGCCTTTAGGTTTTGCTTCACAATAAGTCACATGAGGCTGTCTTTGAAAGTTCTGCTGAGTTATTAATTCTAAAATTATGAGTTCAACATATTTTTCTCAGACTTAAATTCATTTAATGGCTAAAAATTGGAAAATAGCCAAGCTCAATTTACTGTGGTCTGTTTATGTTTGTTTTTTTCCACCTGATGTAACATAAATCTACTGCTTCACAATGAATGCACAGTCACACCACCAGCGGTATCTCTCAATCTGTATCCTAAACTACATAATGTGTTTTTCTTCAGATGTCAATCATATACTCTCTTTTTTTTTTGCTTGTCTACCTCTTTTTCATCTGTCTTGGTAACAGTTTTTAATATGTATAAATAATTATGTTAGTGATTTATTCCTATACTCCTATACTTTTTTCCCCAAATTAATTTAAATGGAAATTATCTTATTTTGTCGTGGGTTTCCATTCCACACTCATGGATAAACAACTTCAAGATATATTTTTCAAATAAATAATCTTACATTGTGTTACAGTCTTACAGTCAGTGGTTGAATTAAAGTTAGATATTGTACCTCTGTGCTTGACAAACTTTCACCAAAAGGAGCTGGTGTCTTACCAGAGAAACAGGTGAGAAAAACAAAAAACAAAAACCTCTTCTTCAGCTCTGATCCACGTCTGTAATTATAGTTGTTTCTATTTAAAAAAAACATAAAAACAAAAACAAGATCAAGCAAATAGCCAATAAGATGAATGCACCTTAATTTTGATCTTATAATACTATGCAGGCCGATCAAAATAACACACAATGCAAGCAAGACAAGCTGTTAACTCACCAGTTCAAAAGAAAATCTGCAAGTTCTGCGACATGTTTCTATCCTTCACAGCCCATCATCTGTCTCCTGCAAAGAAAAACTATATCCAGTTCCTATCTTTCTTCCTGAACTTGGTCTCTTTGTGTTATAGGGTGGTGGTCAATATAATGATCTCTTACCAGGAGCTAATAGCCTGCAGAACTGCTTCTTGTTCTTTTGTCCAGTCCAGTGCAGACTTGATACTTTCGTGACTATAGCCGTGCAATATATAATATATTGATTTTCTATTTAGATACCAAACAATCACAAAAACAATAATATTTACAAAAAAAAAAAATTCTTGTTATCAATTTTGCTTTATTACGTCCCGCTATTTTGCTACTTCCAAAGGTGCATCCCGCAAATTCCAAAAGTAGACCAGCAGCCATTGCTGTTAACACTGTTGCCAACTTAGTGATTTATGGCAATATTTAGTGAGTACTTAGACCACAGAACGCAGAGATTCCAGATTAATAGATGGCTGTGCCTAGTACCACCTGTAGTCCATTGTTGTCTTTGTTAAATTTCTTTCTAATATGTTTTGGGTCCACTAAGTTTCTAGTGTAAACAGCACCGAGTTGTTGTTATTCATGATAAAGTTGTAAGGTGGGGTTGTTTGTGAAATGTTGCATCCATGTGTTTGGTTTATTAATCATGATCACCAAAATTGGCTGTTATTCTCATAGTGTACGTTTTTACAGTTGGTTTGTGATTTTCTAGTTTTATACAGCATAATTGAGACTTATAACTTGGCTATTTCGGAGGCGTCCATTTTTACCAAGTTGGTATGCAGGAACGTAAACTGAGAGTGGGTGATGACATCACCTACTCTAGGGCACTCTAAATTATCTAGAACGCACCCCTGCCCCTTATCTTTGGATTCAAACCTTGGCTGAAAAAACATTAACAAGATGTATATAAATAATGAAAGCTATGGGGTTATATTTCTTCAAGGTCACCAAAAATGTCCTTTTTACACATGTAATTTTTTGATGACACATAATGCATCTGGCAAAGACATCAAGCACATATTTAGTCTGTTATGACTAAGAGGGATATATAGTTTTCTGTTTCTTTAGAGGCAGTTTACATATGTGATTAAGACAAAGAGACCTGTGGAGTTCAGGTTGATTAAACTTGCTGTTGAAGTCAAAATGCCCCTGGTATTATTACTGTAGAGGTATCTGTGCGTGCTGGTGTTTGTTTGCCTAAGATGAAGTCAGACGTTGCTTGTTACTATATGTATAAATCCACATACTGTGACAGATGTTTAGTGCATAACATTCAAAGCCTGTCTTTTTTTTAAATGTCTTCAGGTTCAATCTAGACTCTGACCTCAGATCATCAGCAGAGCACCTGCCACGTCAGTGTTTCATCAAAATAACTACACCCACTCAGTCACCAGCTCCAGACAAGATGAACAAGGAGCAAGACGGAGATGGGTGGGAATAACAAGCATATAACTTCTTGTTGTTCCCATCACTTGAAATAGCAATCAAAGTTGATCTAATTAAGCCAGTCTGTATAATTAAGGTCTGCAGGGAAACACTGACAGGGTCCAGATATTCTCTCCCTCTGTGTGCCAGAAGCAAAGAGCATTCTGGGATAAAGACTAAAGACAGAGGCTTTTGTGGAGGATGTAAACCAGACGTGTGCCGCCTGTGTGTCCTGATGTTGCATGAATGCTTATAGGAAACAATCATGCATACATGAGAGCTCTGCACTTATATAAAACAGTTGCGCATTTCTCATTGTCCAGGTCTGCACTTTTTGGTTTAAAGACTCACTTGCAGTATGAGGTTTGTGTATTTAATTTTTTATTTAGGCACTGTATTTCCAAGTCAGACATATGGGAGTTTCTTGCACAGATCCCTCTCAGCTCATGTTTTCATATGATCTGGCATCACGTGTTAAATAAGAGCAATTTATAATCAGTTCATTTCAGCTTTAACTTCTCTCACTTTTGGTGTTGTCAATCCCTATGATCCCTATATAAATTTAAATTTACATTTACATTTTACAATTTACTTTTGGTACAAAAAAGGACTTTTAATGGACTTTAGAGGAGGTCAGACATTTTTGTGACCACTCACAGTTGGTGGTTGATACCATCTTCAAGGTCGGGCTGCATCCAAGTATGTTTTCAGTTTAGCTTGCTTGGATAAAAATTCACTTTTGTTTTGGTTTTCAGAAGGGATACATTTCAACCAGTGTAACAGTGGAAGTTTGAGATTCTTCCATAACCTTCAAAAACACAGACCTAAACTGGCGGCTCTTAAGCACAAGAGTTTGGGTGTAGACTTTCATCCAAGTATCCACACAGTGTAAACAAGATCAAGGTAAAAGAAAATGGACTGAGTTTTAACGCAAAAAAAATGTGCTGTCACATGTTAAGAATTTACAAAAACTTAGCATGACCTTGACTTCTCTTTGTGAAGCCTTCTAGTGTTTTTATTTATTTATACTATTATCTATTCAACCGACTTTTAACTAATGGCGACATTTTCAAAGCATTGCTCTAAATAACTTATGATTCCTCATTAAATTTTTTAACTCAGAATTGATCCAGAATACTCAACTAAAACAGTATAAACATTGACATTATTACATTACTGTTACTGTCAATGTTTTGTACTTATAAACAATAGTTGTCCAAAAGAAATAAAAAATGTATCATTTACAATGAAGTTGTTTTAAATTTTTTATGTAATTTCTTTTTACAATTCCTATATAGGCAATAATAATATTTAATAAAAGTTTAGATGTGACAACAGGGGAAAAAAGTATGCAGCCTTTTTTTGTCCTGTATTCATAAACATGTAGAGATGGTTCAGTCAAGCTACTGTAAACACATTTGAAATTAAATATAGTGAATAAAATTACCTCAAACTGTTGAACTAAACATAACATTGATGAGACTAAAAAGAATTTTCACAACCACTTCCTTGTGAACTGATTTCATTTAATTTCTGACACAAATTATTGTTATGGCGCTGTGGACCCACCCAAACTAATGTCTATGACTGGCAGATGTTATTCCAAATCTAGTTTCTAAACTGAGTCTCTGTTGGTGTTTCATCTCTGAACTGGCTTCCCATGATACCCTCTGGGCCAAGCTCTGTAGGACAGAGGTGTGAGGTCTGCTCTGGTTTCATGGCATTGGATAAGACCAGTGTGTGGGTTAGATTCCTGTCACTGAGCAGACCAGCTTAATGCTTATGCAGTATTAAGGTCAGCCAGCACTAGTCACGCAATACAGAATAGAAAGTTAGAGAGCATGATATACTTCGCAGTTTTGTTTTGTTTTTTGCCTCACAGCAAACCATACAGCAAGAACATAAAAATGCCCATGTATCTGTTTGTTTTGGGGTTTTTTTCTTTGAGAGGCATCTTGAAAAGTAGGAAGGATATCTTAGTTATAAAAACTAAGTAATCTATAAAATATGCATTTAACCACATTTTAGCAAGAATATGCAAAAGAGTAAATGCAGTTGCTGTTGACATTTTACAGCTGACATTTTATAGAAATAATGTTTACGTTTTTTTCTTTCTTTTATCCTCTGAAATACTATATATTATACCTGACAACACAATTACAGGAGCAAAAACAGTAACAAAAAACAAAGATGAGTATGTCATCTTCTTGTGAAATCTATTTTCTGTGTCAAAATAGTAAAGTATGTAAAAAAATTGAATAAATACTTTGAAAGACACAGTAATAAAACCGAAGGAGATTATTCATCATCAGTTGCAATGATGTCAGAGCATAAACAGAAATTTTAAAAAATGGTAAATAAAATAAGTCTAACTTTCTATTAAGCCTTATTTATTGGCTAGTTTTGGAGTATAATTCCTGTCTTTCTACAACCTGAACTCTCTCTTTTATTACCCATATTTTTGGAACAGCAGCACTTAAAATACACTAACTGTTCTTTAACCGTGTAATATGTAAAGCATCCCCCTTATTATTTTTATTGTATCATATACAAACCAGCTGCACAATAAATGGCATGAGAAATACATGACAGGATATCATATCAGTGCAATGACTTTTGATGCAGAATAATGAATGAGAAGAAACTTACCAAGCAAACAAGAGGAAACTGGGGACACCTGCAACTCTGAAGAGAAACCTTTGTCTTTCAGAATAAAATTGGTGATAAATAAATCTGACTTTTAGTGTATATTTTTTTCTTTTAGTCTAACAAATTTGATCCACATTTATCTGTTTACATTTATTATAAATGTTGCATACCATCTGCAGACACTAAATAATGACTGTGCATCATTTACTGTGCATAAATGTAAAAGCATAGTGTGCATATGTGTGTGGTTGGGGAGGGGGGGTTACAATATGCAGCAAAAGATTTACATTTTAATGTTATACAGTTCCTTATGTTAGAACGTTGGTATGTTTATAGATGGAAAAGGCACCACTTAACAGTAATTTCTAACACCTGTTGCACACACTTATACAACGGTCTTGTTAAATGTGCCATCAACAGATGTGTTTATTCATTTGTGCTATATATAACTGAAGCAGGGCTGGATATCAGTACTCATGGAACTCCAGAGGCCATACAGTAAAATATTTTTCTTGCTGTTGATTATTAGGGGCCAGCTTTTCATGCAGACACATTCTACAAAAATGGTAAATTATCTACTCATTTTCTGGTTGCTGTAAATGTTCAAAGATGCTTGAAGTCACACTTTCTCAAACTTGATATTGTAATTATACTGTCGGATAGAGTGAGAGAGAGAGGAAGATGTCTGGGTTTGAGACATGCTGTAAAAGGATCAGATAATGAGGAAGACTAAATACCAACGAGCAAATGTATAGTATTGAGAGGCTTTCAGCGGACCAAGTGCTATAGCCCACAATGATGGATGTTTGCCCTGATGGGTCTCTATAGTCATTACCAGAAGGATTCTTCTGTTACGTTACAGCTTCAATCTCACATTTTGAGTGAGCATCTTATTGGAGCATTGATTACACTCAAAACAGACAACACAAGGGCTCACAGCCTTGTAGAGCTATAACTTTGATCCCCAAAGGCACCAGTGGCCTGATCTTATAAATGGAAGGCAATGCAATTGGTTTTAAAATTTTGACCAATTTTGCTTTCAAAATTATTTATTTCTTGTAGGGTCACAAACAAGCCCACCTTTGGATTAGACACCAAATTCAAACCTACGTTACTTGAAATGAAATTGCATGATAGATGATAATTGTGATAGTTAAGCAAAGATCCTTATTGTCAGTCTGCACCACATGGGTCATAAATTATTAATGTCCCCCATATTATTGAGGAGGGCTGGTGGGAATGGAAAAAAAAACTTTCCTTCCAAATGTCTGGAAACAGCCAAGATCCTAGTATTGTGTTTCTAGTGACGAACAGTATTATAAAATAAACCAATAAAATGGTATGGTTAGGATAAATCAGAGTGAGAAAAATGTACAGACAAAAACATGTAAAGATGCATAGTTTGATAGGTAGAGGGAAAACAGAGATGGGGGAGCCAGAGGGGGTTGCAGATGAATTTGTGCGCTTGCCTGGACTGCACTGCAAGAGGTGTGGGGCCAAGGTGTTTGTGGGTCTCTGGTGGTTTTTCAGCCAATAAATCCTCGGCACATATTTAATCCAGTCAGATGTGCAGCAGGAGAAGAGCACAGAAGGATGTACGGCCATTACTCGGCAGCCCACATCAGAGAGAGGCGCTGAGGATCTCTACACCCCCACCTTTGTGGTTGGAGAAAGATTCAGATGGGACAGCCAATCAGACACAGCAAGTATAGTAGAGGTGTAAGAACTAAATGTAAAAGTTAATTAAGAATATCTAAACCTCTTAGTTTTAAAAATATAAAATCACTGCTTAGTATAAAATATGAATGTCCACATCTTTCCTCTTTCTTTTAAAGAATGTTTTTGTTTTTTAATTACTTACTTTATTTGTGTGATGAGATAAAACCATCAGACACAGAAAACGGGTCTGCTGAAATACAATATGTCTCCGTGGGCACTTAAACGCGACATTTCCTGTTTTAAGTTTTGCTTGGACTAAAATAAAACCTGGCAGATTTGAGTTTAAGACATTCATACTAAATAAGCACTAACCACATTTTTTTGGGGGGGTGGGGGGGTGGGGGGGTGGGATTTGTTTAATTTCTTTACAGTTGTTTTGGTCTTCTTTTATTCACTTGTCACTTTAAGTTCTTTCATTTCAGCAGTTTGTGCTGCTGTGCACACCTGCACATGACTGCTGATTCATGGTTACTCTGAACTAAGAGAAAACTACTGAAAATAATAATAGAATGGGTTGAAAAACCATCTTCAAAGCAAGACAGGATCAAGACTTCCTTTAAAAATGGTTTTTCAACCCATTTCAAGTGTAACATCTTTTCATTATTTGGGACACATGCACCATCTACTGCTCATTCTAAGCTATTACATGGAATATGTTTTCTAACGCTCTGTTAAATGAAATAGTTCTTATGAACACAGCCATTATTGAGAGCTGCCAATGAGGATACTGATATGATGTCCTTTGTCTTTTCTATTTTTCTAACTATAAGAGCATCCTCAAAAGTTTTTCAAAACATTGAGTCCTTGTAGTTTGATTCTTGTATTTTAGATTTAATTTATTTACATTTTAACAACACCTCTGTGTAAAGTAATAACACTTTAAATGTCATCAGAACTAGTAAAGGAGAAGAATTACTTCTGTGTCCTTTTTTCTATTTAGACTGTACACAAGTCACTCTGACCATACCTTTTCAGCCAGTATGTTATTATCTTACTCTATCGTCATCATTTTAATTTTCATCTGGAGGAAAAGTTAAAATAGTAAACTGTTCCTGGTTTTCATGCATGAAAGTGGGTACATTCGTACATTCGGGCTCCACTAGCCAAAATGGCATTTAGCACAAAACACTGGTGTGAAAAAGAAAGTACATCATCTTTCAATTCTAACGCTTGATGTATCAGAACACCATCATTTTTTAAAGTCTGCCCTTTACCAGTTCTTGAAAATTGGATAAATACAACCTCAAGCCTCACAAGATATTAATTTACATGTTATTGTTCTTATTTCACCAAAACTATATTAATTTATTTATTCAGCCAAAATGGAGAAGCAGTGTGTTAAAAACTAACTACACCCTTACTGCTGGTATGGGAATTAATAGAGTAAGTAGCAACCAGGCACTGCTAATCAAATGCACTTTATTAACGTATAAGCAAGTTCGAGCATCTCTACAGACACAGATGTTTTGGGAGTTTTCTCGTTATTATTATCAAGTGTGTGATAATACCATACTAAGGAGGCAAGACATCAACATTTATCTTTAAGAATAAATAGTTGCTGCCCATCAATCAGTGAAGGGTTGTAAAGCCATTTTCTAACAATTTGGAGTCAATCATTGAACAATGAGAAAAATTGTTCACAAATGAAAAATCTTTAAGATAGATCATTCATCCCAGGAGTGAATATCCCCACAAGTTGACCCAGTTGAACTCCTTTGGACAGATGAGACCAAGTTGCAGACATGCTACAGCCATAATGCACTGCACCATGTCTGGAGAAAAGAAACGCAGCATATCAGAAAAATGCCTCATACCGACTGGTGGAGAAGTGACTTTGGGCAACTTTTGTCATCACAGGACCTTGGTATTTTGTAATCATTGAATTGACCATGTGTACCTTGTGTACCAAGGCATTCTAATGTCAGATGCAGACCCATCTGTCTGAAAGAGAAAAAAAAATCAGGAAAAGGCAAAAAAGGAAAGAGGAACAAAAAGAAAGACAGTCTTGAGCTTAGAAAAGTGATTCTTTATAAATTGACTAAACGCTTAGAGTTAATTCTACAAATGGTCTGTAGAGCGAAGCACAACCCGTTTCCCGCATTAACACTGCCGTAATTTCCTTAGCAGAAGAAGAAGTTAGCGCAGGGGTCCTTGTAGCTGCTGTTAGCTCAGCAACAGCTAGTCAGCCATTGGCTGGTACGATCCTAAGCATTTGGAAAACGCACCCTAAAGTAAATTATACGGACTGTACTCAGCGCTGCACAGCTAACGAGAAATCCGAAATACAAGAAACTCTCTTTGAAGACAAGAGTATAAAGGTATGGGACGCTTGGCATTAGCGTCAAATGGCTATTTAACCCGAATTTGAGTTATGGGTCTTTTGTCATCTTAATCGAGTCGGCTGCAGAAAAACGAGTTGTCACGTCGTCCCAGCGCGGTCTTGTTTTTCTCGGTTAAAACTAAATGTTTTGGGTGGCAAAAGTGTTTAGTACAAACGTATTATAACGGCTTTCACTTAAATGATCAGCTAGTTTTTACTGACATCCGGTGAACTTGGGGCATTAGCCACATATCGTTGAAGAACATGCTATGAGCTAACAATGGGACATTGAGATTAAGAAAATTACAGCGCTTATTAAACTGATTTACTTTAGCTGGTCCTTGTTACTCTAATGACTTTTTGTTTGTTTGTTTGTTTGTTTGTTGTTTTTAATGAAAGCCTATAATTATAACCCAGCTATAAAAGTGGAATTTACAACGTGCGTTTTACGCGTCGGTAGGATCTGCCAGCAGGGTTAGCTTGTATTTCTAAGGGAGCTAAGGTTAAAGATTTCAACTTTGAATAGCAGGCCGACATTTTAAATAGTGTTAAGTTTCTCGACCAGTTTTTAAAATTAACCTAAACATAAACCCTTTTTATTCCGGTTTGACTCTGAACTAGCGTAAGCCAACAACTTTGTGATCTGGCTGAATCTCAGAGTAACAGGAATTTGTTTCAGCTGTTTCTTTGCCTAATTAAAACGTACAACTCATTTAATTATCTCTGCCATCTGGCCCAGTGTGCTTGGTTTTGGTCGAGGTTTACCATTAGACAAAGTTGTAAAAACATCGAATTCTGTGTTAAAGCAAAAATGAACATTCAACATATTATCGTGAAAAAGAAAGTACACTCTTTTTCTCTAATGTGGTTTTGTGTGCCAGCAAAGAATTAAAAGAAAATGATTAAAATAAACCTAATCATATCAGATTAGGTAGGTTCAACTTTAGTTTAACAGCAGCACATGACGTATTGAGTTGTATCAGTGTTCATTTAACAACTAAGCCAAACAGTAATTGATCCACTAAATGCACTGCATCATTAAGCAGGCTAGTAAACCGCTTCAGCACCAGTAATTTGACCGTTTTTCGTTTGATGCCATCAGTCATATACATCGTGGTTGCCAACCCGGGATACTGGACCCCCCAAGGGGTTTCCTAAAGAGCACACGGGGTCTCCAAGTCTCATTCAGAGCAATTGTGATCAGTGTCCACACAGTGTTCCTATTTTAAGAAAAGAAAAGAAAAAAATTTAAGGGTATACGTGGTTAAATTAACTTAGGCTTTGTCTAAGACAGGACTCAGCCAGAATCTCACTTTTGAAAGCATAAAACCAAGCATGCTTTCAGCACAGGGTAGGGCGGAGGGTCCATGGCTTTTTACTATTTGCAAGAAGGGGGTCCTCCGCAGCCGAAGTGTTGAGGGGATCCGGTTTGGTGGCCTCAGAATTGTGTCTCTGCTCTTTGCGGATGATGTGGTTCTGTTGGCTTGATCGGACCGTGATCTTCAGCTCTCACTGGAGCAATTCGCAGCCGAGTGTGAAGCGGCTGGGATGAGAATCAGCACCTCCAAATCCTAGACCATGGTCCTCAGCCGGAAAAGGGTGGAGTGCTCTCTCCGGGTCTGCAATAGGGTCCTGCCCCAAGTGGAGGAGTTCACGTATCTCAGGGTCTTGTTCACGAGTGAGGGAAGGATGGAGCAGGAGATCGACAGGCGGATCGGTGCCGCGTCTGCAGTGATGTAGACTCTGCATTGGTCTGTTGTGGCAAAGCTCTTGATTTATCAATTGGTCTACGTTCCTACTCTCACCTATGGTCACGAGCTGTGGGTAGTGACCGAAAGAACAAGACCACGAATACAAGCGGACGAAATGAGTTTTCTCCGCATTGTGGCCGGGCTCTCCCTCAGAGATAGGGTGAGACGCTCAGTAATCTGGGAGGGGCACAGAGTATAGTCGCTGCTCCTCCGCATCAAGAGGAGCCAGATGAGGTGGCTCGGGCATCTAGTCAGGATGCCTCCCTGGTGAGGTGTTTTGGGCACGTCCCACCGGAAACAGGCCCTGGAGAAGACCCAGGTCACGCTGGATGGACTACATCTCTTGGCTTGTGGCTGGGGAGAGGGAAGTCTGGGTTTCCCTGCTTAGGCAGCTTCCCCCGCGACCCGACTCCGTATAAGCAGCAGAAAATGGAAATGGATGGATGGGAGTCATGGACACAAATTAGGTTTCTTTTTTAAAATGTCTCTTAATTTCCTTTCATTAGATGCCTTCAGCAACAGTTGGCAACACTGCTGTCCAGTCTGCCATTCCAGACATGGGAGTTGGAAGTCACTCTGAGGCCATGAAGCACATTCTTGGTGTTATTGACAAAAAGGTCCGCAATATGGAAAAGAAGAAGGTATGTCATCTTTGAATAATTACACTTATTTTGAATGCTATAACAAAAGCTTGATTGAAATTTACCCTTATGGATTTTCAGCATGATATCGGTTTTATTTATTTATTACATAAGTGTCTTGTAAATTAAATTAATTTAAAGCCTCTTGTCTTGTTATTACCTTTTTATAATAATTTATGAGATTTATAATTTAGCTACTTAGAGTTTTTTGTTTTTACATTTCATTCTTTTCATGGTTTCACAGTCCAAACTGGATGACTACCAGGCAAAAAAGAACAATGGAGAAAGCCTGAACCCGGATCAGCTGGTAATATAAGAAAATATGCAACAAAGCCATACACTTAATATTTAAATAATGAAACCTCCATTCTTTTCTTCCCTGATGTTCTTGAAGGAGGCCTTGTCAAAGTATCAAGAGATCAACAACAATCTTGATTTTGCTCGAGATCTGCAGAGGAGCTTCTTGACAATGGGCCAAGAGGTGAATAAGAAGAGCACTTTTAAGTTGGTGATCAATTGTCATGATCATCCATTGTGACTTTTGTCAGGATTATGACATTTAACTTAAGTTTTTATTTATAAAAAAAAAACCTCTGTAATTGTATATTGTTACATTGCTTATAGTTATTATAATATATTCCAATAAAAAAAAACACAGAAGTATATTCTAATTACTGCCTGGTTTAGTAAAGCCTGAAGGTTATAGAGGACCAAACAGCAAGTAGAATTGGTTTACCTCTGATCATTGAAAGTTTTTAGTGGTACTGAGAGAGATTGGGATTTGTTTGTAAAATACATTGCACCAAAACATGCGTGTTTGTGCATTTAGATTCAAAAGGCAGTGAAGAAGTCTGCGCGACGAGAGCAGCTGCAGCGGGAGGAGATAGAACAACGGCGGCTGAAGACAGTTTTGGAACTTCAGTATTTACTGGACCAACTGGGAGAGGAAAGTGTCAGACAGGACCTTAAACGACCTGATGCATCTGGTTCCTCTCTGCTCACCGACACTGATCTTGCATCACTTGACGAGTTTTACAAATTGGTGGGACCTGATAGGAACTACGAAGTTAGGTATGAAGGTGCCTGTTATTTTTCATTGACAAAAACTAGCAGTTAAGGATATATAAATTTTTTTTAATCACTTCAGCCAGTTAGGAAATTGAAAAAGATGATCGCCATCATTTAATAAATTTTATTTTCCTTAATTTTCAGATTGACTGACCAGTATGAAGAGGCTTCGCTGCACTTGTGGGAGATTCTTGAGGGCAGAGACAAAGCTGTGGCAGGAACCACATGTAAACATTTTCATACCTGTAGTCACAAATACTAGTTTTTATAAAGTATATGTAGAAACCAATACTCTAGGTGCACTTGTACACTGCATTGAATTATTGGCACATACATTGTTCTATACAGCTTGGAAAATATGCAACACCTGTGTAAATATAGGCTGGCTCAGCTGCTTTAACTCGTCGTTGAATCACTGACTTATTTATATGTTGATAAGAGCGACACTAGCTTTTGCAGGATTTCATTTTTTATGTGGGTTAAGTGGTTATTTAGGAACCTGGCTGTGTGCTTCATGTTTTCTTTTCCTGTGAGGGAGGGGTGGGATGGGAGTAGATCATAAGCCTCCCTTGCATGTTGGATATTATTTTAAACATCTTAGGAGACAGTTGCACAGCATTGTAATATTTTTCCACACTACTTCTGTTCCAACTTTATATTTGTTCCAGACAAGTCACTGAAGGACACTCTGGATAAAGTGCTACTGAGTGGTTACTTTGACAAAGCACAAACTCATCAGAACGGGGCATGTGAGGAAGAAGAGGCACAAGAGGAGCAAACTGCAGTGGCTGAGACTGCAGTGGCTGGGGAGCAGCAATCGGAACCTGGTAACCAGCAACACAATTAGCAGATATGTCTCAGCAAAATTTTATTTGACTCTCATAGAAAACTATTTTGACTTTGCTTATTTTCTTCCAGAAGGATTAACCAGTGAAAACTACACAGAGCCAGTTAAAATGGAAACCACAGAAGTGAGAATTGTTTGCATTATTAGTGCAAAGAAATCTCACCATCTGCTGCTTTTGCTTTTCCTTTTTTAAATAAAATTATTAATGTCTTGTCTTTTGTTAGTTTAACAGACAGTTCATTCCAGAAACTACTTACACTAGTACAGACAAAGACCAAGTGGAAGAGTGGACCATGGAGGCCCAGGTATACTCCACTACTGGATCACTTTAGTCTCCAAAGCCTTCAAACACTTTAACTGCATTTTAAAGTTCTCTTAATGTTCCTTTCTTGATTAGATTGTGAGTTCTCTCCAGCACCAGCCTCCTGCACAGCTGACTCCAGAGCCAACTGTTCCTGTGAACCAAGCCGCTCCCTGTCCTGCCACCGATCCAGTGGTCAGAAAGCAGGTAGTGCAAGACCTCATGGCCCAGATGCAAGGGACGTACAACTTCATGCAGGTGAGCAGGCGCTGCACATGCGGTTTGTTTCCTGATGCTTTTGTTGCTAAAGAGTTGTATTCATGATCGGATATGTTGATTGATTAAGGTGAGGTGTTCAGTGTTTTGTTTTGAGACACATAAGTTAAAAAAAATGTAATGGAATTAGTTGGAGTGGGGCTGTAAGATTTTAAAATCAATAAAGGAATTTTTTTTTTTTGGGGGGGGGGGGGGGGGGGTAGGGGGTTCAATCAAAAACTCAACCCAAATCTTTGAACTCAAACAAAGCCCCCCCCCCAGTTTAAAAAACCCT
>JBAMHW010000001.1:17257224-17273855 GCA_037177495.1 Rhadinocentrus ornatus
CCCCCCCCCCCCCCCCCCCCCCCCCCCCCCCCCCCCCCCCCCCTCCAATCACAAACTCAGCCTAAATCTTTGAATTAAAGCAAAGTCCCTACTCCAGTGTAAACAGCACTGCCCATAAAATTTGACTTTTGATTAAATGCTACATTATTTAATTACTAGGGCTGCCAAATGATTAATATTTTAATCAGATTAATCACAGCTTTCAAATTAATTAATCATGATTATTCACAGCTTTAAAATGGATCACAAATTTCAAATAATTTCAAAATAATTAATCACCGTTTGCAACTATACCTGAAATCTGCCTGGGTAAACTGATGTCCAGTGGTCAGTAAATGCAGCATGTAATGTACTTCTATATGTTGTTCTAAATCATCTCTACCATGTTCTAGATCAAAATGCAGAATTCATATAGCACAATCTCACCAACCGTCTCCATGGTAATAATTTCTGTCATAAAACCAGCAGATGTGACGACTGACGTTAAACAGCCAATATTGATGAAGAAATTGATGATAAAAACTGACGATCTAAATAAAAACTGGTTTTTCCTTTAATCATTGAAGTGTACGTGTTTGTGCAGCAGTGATAAAAGTCCTACAGCAGCATCGGCTGTTTGTTTTACAGGCTTGTTCACTTTTTTTTACACTTTTTCCTGCTCAGTGCTCCTGCCTGGCACCCATCAGAACTTTTGTAGACCCGTCCCTGCATAGCTGAACGCAATGACAGAAAAGCCGATCAGCTGATCCCCGTCATAACTCACAGAACATGAGAGGAGCAGCAGCTACTCTCACAAACAGATGACCAATATCCAAAGCGCTTTACAGTATACATATTCACACACTCACACACTCATGGCGGTAGCTGCCATGCAAGGCAGTCACAACCCATCAGGAGCAATTAGGGGTTCGGTGTCTTGCCCAAGGACACCTCGACATGAACTCAACTTGGCCGAGGATCGAACCGGCAACCCTCGGGTTACAAGAAGACCGCTCTACCTTGCCGAGCCACGCCGCTCCGGACCACGGAATATGGACCACGGACCAATTTTTTTTAAAAACGGGAAAAGTGTGTATTAAAACACCCCCATTCTCCACAGAGGCGACGTCCATGGGTTGCTCCATTAACGCTGTTTTTATTCTCAAGTCCATCTATAGAGCCACCCGGCTAATCTTTCCCATTGTTCTTCTCCACGTCCTGCCATCATAATAGAGAAATGACAGATGTATGGGACTTGTCATGCTGCACATGTGTTAATTGCATTATGAATTTTAACGCAATAATTACATAAAGTAACGCCATTGGTGCGTTATTTTTGACAGCTCTATTATTTACTAGGGCCCGACCGATATTTATTTTTTTTAGGCCGAAACTGTTTTACGATATTTTGCAGGAAAAAATTCCGATTACAGATTAATTGGCCAATTTTGAAAAATATAAATAATGAATAAATTAAATTTTATTTTTGGTTCATTAACGCTTACACCAACAAAGTATGAATTACAGGCAGATCATTTACCTGTTTCACAATATTTTGTCATTTTGTGTTTAACTTTACAACAGAAGAATTTCCAAAAACATGCAACAAAGCATTAAATAACTGAAATTAAAACGTATAACCGTAAAAAAGTCAATCAATAAATGAATTGTATAAATGAATAATGAATTAATTAAATATATCTTGTTTTGTACTTCTTGCTGATGCAAATTAGAAGTAAGTTAAAGTACAGGTAGAAATATAGATGAGGTGTATGCCTTATATAACCAACATGAGTGAAGTTATGCAGCCTTCTGATGCCCTTTAATGTTAAATTATATTTTCTTTACTACAATTTCTTTGTCATGAAATATATCATGGCATATATCATATATGAACCAAAATAAAAACCAGATATACTTTTTTCAAATGTCAAAAATATGTGATCTTTGATAGAGTTGTATTTTATATATAATGGTCACAAATGGTCTGGCACTTGTAACATACAGTGAGTCGCTGTTACAGCCTGTCACGTTAGTATTTTCTTACAAAGTAAAACTAAGGGAGACATGACATCGTGATTGTGGCTGTAGACAGACTGTAATAATAATATGTTTTCGGTGCTGCAGTGAATAAACCTCCTTCCCTCTGCATTCACATCTCTCCTCCTAAAATACGCCTCAACCCGCAGCTGACTGAGTGATGAACGCTCGTTCTATATTCTGATATATTTTGTACGCTTACATTATTTGTGCAGTTACTGGTTACTTAGCTAATGCTATGCTAGGTTGAGATAACAGCGATGTTATTGCTAACATAAACGGGTGTTATGACTGGCTGTTAGGAATAACTTAACCACATGATATGTAAACTGCCGACTATGCTACTACGGCGTCAAGGTTGCAGTGCTCTAACATTTTACATGCACATCCTGTTCCGGTGCTTTACACTTCAAAATAAAAGTTCCACTTACAGCAGTTAGGCAAAACATCACAATGGGGAGTGCCTTAAGCTAATTTAAAACAACTTTAGCAACGCAGCGTAAATAAAAAGCTGACCAACACAACGAAGCACACGTCACTCGTCATTACATATGGCAAACGGCTAAACTGAAACTGGAGACATGTGGAGTCAATTATTTCACAACATTATTATAAACTTACCTGTTGGGAAGCTCTACCAAGACCACTGCTTCCTGGCTAGCTACAAGCTAACCATGTTTAAAAGACAGGTTGATGACTGTGAGATTGAATGAAGTCAGAGCTCTATCTATAGGACAAACGCAGCAAGGACTTCATTCTGCAGACTCCGACACTTAACAGCATTTACTGTTTTTATGAGAAAGTAAGACTAAATTGGCATATAATCGGCAAAACAACGGCCAATATTGGCCATTTTGAAAAGGGCTAATATCGGCCGATTTAATCGGCCTGCTGACTAATCGGTCAGGCCCTATTATTTATATATTGTTCTTGCAGGATTCCATGTTGGAATTTGACGGCCATGCTCTGGACCCAGCCATCGTGTCTGCTCAACCAATGAAGCCTGTGAAGACTGTTGACCTGCAGCAGATGGGTGGTCCTTCAAGTAAGTCGCTTACTGTGACTTAACAGATTGATTATATTGTCTGGCGTCACTGCTGATATGGGCTCACTATCCTAGGTAGTGATGTGCCATGCGCGAAAGAGCCCGCTCTGAGAGCATGGCACCCACATGGACAGGCAACCAATCACATGTGAGGATATAGGATCATACCATTATGTGAAAACAGAAAGGTGGGGGGTCGTAAGATGGCACTAAATTATGTGAGACAGCAGACAGCCGTGAGGAGAGTCCATGATTGAGTGTGTCATGTCATCAAACCCTACTCACACAGAGGAGAAACCGGATCAGCTCATCCAAAATGAGGCATCTTATTTTTTTGAATGCCAACCTGCACTGGGGACATTAATGCTGCTTTCTTGAGTTTGGTTCTCGTTCTGTTTTGTGGATTTGTTTGCTGTTTTCTGTCCATTTGTGCAATTTAAGATTTTTGTTGAAATACAAAACCAATTACTTTTGTTTGCTATCAGAATAAATGCTTAAAAGGAGGCAAATATAAGGCTTCTTGTAAAAAAGCTGAACACAAATGGGTTTTCAAAACACAATTCATTAATTAAGTTAAGGTAAATTATGGGGCTAAAAAAAGATGCTAAATTAAGAGCCATTCGGGAGCCAAAAGAGCCAGCTCTTTGAAGCTGAACATCCCATCACTAATCCTAGGAGTGTAATTTACCAATTGTTGATACGTCTTTTCTTCTTTTTTTTTAAATGTGCATTTTTATTCTTTCTCCTTTAGTCCACTCGGAGTCCAGGCTTCCTCAAACAAATACAGTGTCTGGACCACAAGAATCCTCACAAGTAAGTGGAAATCATACCAGAGCGTGGTTGATAAAACCTGGATATTTTGAGCAGTCTGAAAGCGTAATACAGCCAGGGAATAGCAAAAGTAGTAAAAAAAATTCTTGAAACGGATAGTAAAATTATAGATGGATTAAATGTGTTGTGCTCTGACATGTCCTGCTATCTACTAAAATTTCAGGGAATTCTTTGATCATTATAAGAAAATAAAATGTTGCATTTAGGTGAATAATCAAAGATCGTGTCTCACTTGATGACCACATTCCTTGTTTCCTTGCCTTCCAAATGCTCTCCCTATTACTTACCCAGTCCTCTATGTCTATGTCATCTAAACAGTCTCCTGCCCCATGTTCCTTGTCCACTGCCTTCCCACCTGTCTCCAAGCCCACCCACTCTGGAGGCATCAATGTCAACGCAGCACCTTTCCAGTCGGTGCAAGCGGTATGCTCTGGGTCCATTTTAGTAATGTAACAGTGACCATGTTTGGAATGGTCAGCCTCTATACTTTTTCAAGTTAAGGCTTAGTAAGGGTTAGTCAAGTAAATTGCATTTGAGGCCAGATAACATATTTATTGTAGCAAAACCTGGTTGATTATTGGTGTATCATCTTCACGTGTATCAATTTAACTTTTCCTGCGTCTTTGGACCTACAGAAAGTGATGCTTGGTACATAATGGACTACATTTGCAAATATATTTTTTAATTTTAGGTATTTAATATGAATGCACCTGTACCTCCACATACTGATGGCCAAGCAGACCCTCTTAAGCAGTCCAGCCAGTTCCCTGGCGGCTATGGACAGAGCTTTAGCAACCAGTCAGAGAATGAGCAGCCTGACATCTCACAGGAGAGATTGCAGTCAGGTAAGGGTAGATGTATAGTTTGAATATGTTAAAGGAAAATTCAAAGTGACTCAACATTATGTATAATCATTATTATTAATATAGTTTGTCGAAATGCATTTTGCATGTTAAAGCCAAACTGCATAGGTCCCCAGTGCATCATAGACCTCTGTTTCAGTTGTTGGTGGGTTCCAGCCCCAAGACCAAGTCATGTCCTCAGCAGGAGGTCATGAAGATTCCTCTGCAGCTGCAGGGTTTGGACAGTCTGGTCAGTCCTTTTACAACAGCAGGGCTGCACCTAGGGGTGGGCCCAGGAATGCCCGTGGCATGATGAATGGATATCGGGGCTCCTCGAATGGATTTAGAGGTATGAGCATCAAACTTTCACAGATACAATAATAAATTGACCTTGATACCAGCTTAACTATTCACTTTTAACATCTTTTATCAGGGGGATATGAAGGCTATCGCCCTCCTTTCTCAAATGCCCCTCCCAGCAGTGGTTATGGCCAGACCCAATTCAGTACATCTCGAGACTATTCCAGTAGTAGCTACCAGCGGGTAAGAGTCTATTCACCAAAAACTTCAAGCAATACTGTCAACTTATTAGGTGTACAGATGTAACAATTTCAGTTATAAGATTGCTATTTTTGTAAAACCTTGCTTATTTTTAAAGGAAGGATATCAGCAAGGCTACAAACGAGGAGCTGCCCAAGGGCCTCGAGGTTTATCTCGAGGCAACTCTCAAGCAATGAGATCATAAAGGATCCTAAGGACCGTCAAGATGCGCCACGTTGAACATTCAGGATTTTTGAATGTGTTTGCCCCGGCTCACTTTTATAACTTTTTTTTTTCTTTTTCAACTCTTGGCCTACTAATCAAAGTTAGCTTGCTTTGGTCTGTCTAAACCCTCTAAATGTCACAAAACGCTGAAGTTCATCACATGTAGGATTCTCAGCAAGTCTGTGTGATGTAAAACTACAAATAGGTATTCCTGTAAACTTGAAAGATTTCATTAATTTATTTTTTGTACAAAATAAATGCAAAAAATACCCTGCCACTGTTAATCTGATTCCATGAGAATGATTTTCTCCTGCCCTGTGCTGTCAACCACTTGATCTTATAATTTTCATAAAAGCATTTAATTTTTTTTATGTTTTTTTTAACCCATTCATCTCTTGCACCATCACACATTTGTATGCTGTTACTGGTCGAGACCGTTTCAATAAAGTTGTATCCTATAAGCCCGTGTTATTAATACTGTTTTGCTGTTTTTAATCTGTGATTTTACTTTTATGGTTTAGTTGATTATTGGCAGTTGTCTGGTCAGATGTTGGTTCTGACTTATAAAATTATGGCAAGTGAGGTTCCAGCATTTTTCCCTTTTAACAAAGTGGTCACCAAGTGTATGCAAACAGGTCCAATGAACATTGGTACAGCCTTTGATCTAGCATCCAGCCTCTTCATTGTAAGACTGAGTTTGACATTAACTAGTAATAGATGTTCTTATGACCTGAAGGGTTACATTCCACTTGTTTCTTGTGCATGTTCTACAACAAAACAAATTAGTTATGCCCATTAGTGGCATGCACCATCCAAGCACTGCGTTTTGTATTTAAATCTAAGGACGTGCACTTCCTAAAGCCTTCCTTGGCACATGTTTCAAATAAGTTTTATTTTTACTTATATATTTATCTAAAGTTAAGTGAGCAAGACAACTTAAAAAGGTAAACAGTTTTATTATCTTGAACTGAGGTGTACTGTATTGTCAAATGACTTGTACCAGTGGCAAATATTCAGAAACACCACATGTATATTTTGTGCAAACAATGACATATTTGAAATGAAAACATGGCACGTCAAAAGATTTTTTTTTTTTTTTAAAAAAGGAACATCTGTTAAGGTGTATTTTTTAGTGGCTATTTGTTCTGCAAAGATGTCACACGTTATGCATATTAAGCCTTCTATAAAAATAGCTCTAGGTCAAACACACCTGTTTGTTAATCAGCCAGCAAGGAGACTCAATTCAATTCCATGAAAAGCAGCCTGAAATGCAGCTAGTACACCAAATGTGCAATTTGTGTAAAACTTTTCAAATTAAGACTAAAGTACATCTTTTACCCAGACATGTATAACGTTTTTGGCTGCTGCACAAAGACTCCTCGTTAACTTTAACTGAATTTTAGGATAAAATCAATCTCAAAACTATTTTAATAAACATTAAAAATCATGATCAAGTATGATCCTTTCATAAATAAGCATGGTACGTCTGTGCACCAACAACCAAATCTGAACTGGTCAATAAGCTGTGTAATACAAATGTAATATTTCAGAGGGCCACCAATTACTTATTTTTTACAAGCAGGTTCTTAGACAAAATATTAACGGAAGCATGTTGTAGCCAACGTCATGCTACTATACAAGATTCTCTAGAACTCAAGAGTTGTAAGGAAATCTGTTGTGAAAGCGTTCCCTCATATATTTATTTAAATTTCTACCACCTTTATTTAAACAAAGCCAGCTGCATTGCAGCTCAAAACTGACCACTGTCATGTGCTTTGCCTTTTAGACAGAGCACATACTTACAGTTGCGATTGAGAAAACTACAAAAGTCTGACAGTACATTTGAAGAGTGGTTCTGGTAAACATCTGACAGGAAATGAGAGCAAAGCAAAATTAATAAGGGTGTTATAAGATTATGTGAACAAAATTATGATGGAAACAATGTTTTCTAGATAGGTCTACAATCACTGTAGATCGATTATTGTTAAATTATACCTAGATGCATCAACATTTCTTTACTTTAAAAAGGTTGTGGGTACAACATGAAAATACTGTATGCTAGTTCATATTTCTTTCGTGCATTCTTCATTCTATTTTGACTTAGTACATTAACTGGAGACTTTCAAAATGCCCATTGCACTCAGTTTCCAAAGTGGTTTGATACAGTCCAGAAGCACATTCAACCAAATGTTTTGTACTTTTTAAGACGTTTGAAGGTATAAAAGTAAAATTAGTTTTTACACCATAAACCCCTCAACAACTGTACTGTACATACTGTATCCAAAGCCCTGTTTCCACCGAAAGGTGCGGGGCGGGTTGAGATGGGGGTTTTTTTGTGTTTCCACACACTAAAAACAGGAAGGGTACCCTAATATCCGACCCGTCCTACTTTGTTAGGACACATCCGTAGTGGTATCAATCTAACCAACCTGACCGGAAAAGGTGGAGTTTGACACACTGCAATCCGTTGATTGGTTGAGAAAAAAAAGTCACTCCATGTGCGACCTGGCATAAGAACAAAGCAGGAATGGCTCCTTGTTAGGAGCAACATTTTGGTTTTGATGATTAAATTTTCATTTAAAATAGCACTACAAAGCACCGCCAGGAAGAAAGAAACAGTTGGATGACTGCCATTCTCCTCCTTTTTTTCTGAGTTGTGTTTTGGTTATACTTTAAAGTAGATGCTGCTTTATTACTTATTTGAGGCTTCTATTGCTATCCAACTGATACTGTCTCTGAAGCAAGGTTACGGTTGGCTGTGGAAACACAATGAGATAACAGTTTACAAACCATATCCGCATCCTAACCACTGCGTCCGCACCCACTGTTGGAATTTAGGCTTTACAGACTCTTAGATCAACACTTGCATCCTCATTTGTGCATTTTTGAATACATTTCTATGGTGGGTGATTTTAAAATGATAATTTTCTTATGTAATGCAAGGATTACAGATAATAAACACTGGGACCAGGGATAACAGAGATTCCAGATATGCCTTTCTTCTTAAGCTCAAGTATTCAAAATTTGTATTCCTGATCATACTGGTCAAAGAGGTCTTATACTCAGGTGGGGCTGCTCCTTTGTACACAGGACTTTAGGTGCTGTAAAGTCTGGTTATGAATTTTTGACAGCATTGTTATGGCAGGTAATGCAGGTCTTGTGCAACTTCCTCGCGGCCTGGTGGTGCATCCTGATGTGTTTGGGGGAGACCTTGCTGGGGAGGATCTTGATTTTGTTGTTCATGATGTTCCTGAGGCGTTTCATGTGTGGGTTGGGGTGTTTCTTCATGTCCTTGTGGTTGCGCCTCTTGTTCAGGATGCAACTGATTGTCAGCTGCATGTGTTTCTGGGATTGCATTTCTTTCAACTGTAACACAGAACCGGTTTTTAAAATCTCTACCCAGTCTGTAAATTCAAACAACAACAAGGAAAATAGTTCAATCTGCACTCACCGTGCACCTCTGGAGGGGGGTCTATTTTCTGAGACTTAAGCCGTTCCATGTGCTCAACTGCCTGTAAATGAGTTACATTTCATTACATTAGTTACATTTTCCTAAATTTGTACAGGGCATATTGTCACATTAATTTGACAGCTCAATCAAAACATGCATATCTTTTTATATCAAATCAGTGTAACTAAAATAAATACATTTTTAATACATTTCGATTTCTCCTGGCATTGATTATACTCTTAAAATGATAATCAAAATTAAATAAAAGTTTTACGTCTTAGGTAATTTTAAGCTCATTCCTTTATCACCTTAATGTGACTTTGGTGTAACTCTACATCTTTATTTAACATGACATGATTTATAAATATGCAAATAAGTCCTGTCCTTATCTCCACAGCTCAGCAGACAGCGGCTTTCCACCCCTGACTCGATCTCAAGCACTCCACCATCTTTGGCCTGTCCATGTTGATATAGTTATCTTTCTGTTCCTACATGCTTAATAATTGCTTTTAAATCAACAACTGTGACAAGTCACATTATCAAGATGGTTGTATATGAAGCCCTGGCTGTCTGAATGCATACTTCTGTTACTACACGGCAGTTCCAAGGTGGAAATCCTAAGCCTTTTTCTAGAAATACTGTACTGCTCCCTACCTGCTGAAGCTCCATTTTTTGCGCATTAAGCTGCTCCTGCTGTTTCTCCAGCTCATCTCTTTGTTTCTGGAGGTCAACGGATCTCTGATTGAGGTCTTGTTCTTGTTGAGCAAGATGCTCCTCAAACTCTCGCATCTCTTCATCTGTATAAGCCTGGTTCTGCTCCAGGGTCTGACAAACAAAGTAAACAGAACATCACTTATCACATTTCTTCTTCTTTTAACATCATGGTTCCAGGGTTGAATTATTCCTAAATCTTGGCAGTGTCACATATATAGCGCCTCACCTCCCAGCTATCTGGCTCCAGGAATTCTTTTTTCTTTGTAGCAACCAGGAATTCATCTAAGGAAACCAATCTGTCTTTGTTTGTATCCACCTATGACAAGGACAAGACTTTACACATTATACTCAAGATCATGGCAAAGAATAACACCTAGTTTTCTTTCAAACACACAAATGCAAATCTGGGTACAAAATAAATCAAGTATGTTTTTCCATTCTGTTATGAACATGCAGTCATGAAGATGCTTTACATTTTCATAATTGGTTATGCATTAAGGGTACAATTGGATCACCCATTTTCCACAAATATCTACATTCTATAGAAGAAAGTCTGTCTATCCTCTTTTTGCAAAAGTTTTATGTTTTTCTTTATTTAAAAACCTAGAAATAGAAGAAGTTGTCTATTCAAAAGGTCTTGTATTATTTGCAGCTCTAAACGAGTTTTATCTAGCTGGGATGAGGGGAAAATGGCTCTGACTGTAAAGGTTGCAAACCCCTGTCCTAAGTGGTAGTATTTCTGCCGGACCTGTTCTCATGTGGTCAGTGGACTTCATCAACGTCAGGCTGCATCTGCGAATATTTCTTCCATTCACGCTCATTGACCGAGTTGGAAAAACTAAACGGTCTGATGTTATTTACCTTATTTAAATGACAACTTTTCATTTCAGACTGTACATACTTGCGTGCTCACAATTTTCCTCTGCCCTGATCTGCAGACAGGTGTGCACGCTCATGTAGGTGCGCACACTCCCACCAGCGGACAGACAGAGAGCATGTCTCCAAAAATATGTGGCATAAATATCAGGTAATAACCAGGCTTCACAAGCTTACCCTCTACTCCACCGACAAAACTAAGGTACCAATTTTTACAGCTACAGTATTTACCAACGTCTATGTGCTCTATGGGATCTAATGCCGGGCTTACACCAAGCGATTTTCAATATCGCAGACTAAAAACGGAAATCTTAGGAGTCTTAATGGAGTCACAGCGTGCTCCCGTGATTGCGATTGTTACGTTTAAGTTGATACTCCGCTCTGAGTCATGTTAATCTTTCCCTAATCTTGGGTCTGCGACAATTTAAAACATGTTTGAAATTATCGCAAATTGCAGTGACGAAACACGATCAAAAAAACGGACGGAAAAAAAAAAAAAAGAGAAATAGACCAACAAGAAGCGGTGATGAAACGTTGTAGGTGGACCATCCAGAAAGGGGAGCGGGTGGTTATTAAGAAGTAAATGTCTGCTGTGGATCATTTATGTGTTACAGTAAAATGATCTAACAAATGAGAGAAGAAAAGAAACTCATTCATCCCTCCAGATTCTGATGAGTCGGTGTAACACCTGGTGGAGATGCAAAGGCACACTTAATAATGATGTAATTCCCTGTTGATCCTGGAGGGAAACTCACCCCTTGTTTGCTTTGCTGTGGGTCAGCCCTGTTCCATATCAACTGTCCAACATATCACAGAAAATGCTAAAACAATCTAGTCGCAGACTTGTAATATGTGACCCTACAAGATTCACAGTCTTTGTCAAATCTCAGTCTGAGACTAGGTTGAGACTTAAAACTCTGAACGTTTGTCTTTAGATGTGAGCTGGTAGTTTTTGAGAGTCTTTTGCTAATCTTTTCAAAGTCTTCAGATGTACGCCCAGCATAAAGAGTCGATCTAAACTGCAGCTGGATCTCAACTACAGCATTTTTTTAACGCCTGCGCTCAATTTCTTATTGGTTAGTAAAGCGTTTCAGAGCTACGCAGTGTTCCTCTCATACCACTGGTAGATGTGTTCAGCATAACAACATTAGCGCACACATCAAGTTATTAAACTGGCTCTCCTTTTTATTCTCACAAAAACTCTGCATGCTGGAGATCCGGCACAGAGCTGGAACAAACTTTCCCCCTGGCCCATTTTTTTTAATTTCTTCTAGTCCGCTTGTTTGCTTTCTTAATGGCTAAAACTGTTTATCTTGAGATTTTCAACACAGGCTCCTGACAGCAATTTGATGAGTATTTAATGAGATAAATGTCAGAGTTTAAGTAGCACAACCAAACACTTCCAGCTTTTAAGCCAAATTTAAAAGAAAAATCTAATGACTTATATGGCACTCTGTGATTAATTCCAGAAAAAAGGGTATAACTTAAATACTACTACAGTACTACTACTACTACTAGTAGTGACACAATAGTGGCTTGTTAAAAAGAACGTCATAAACATGGCAGCTGTAGCTTAGAGTTTGTTTTACTGTACCTCATTCATAACATGCTCTCTCATTCTTAACCTCTCTTCCTCCATTTCCACCATATCATCCTCTTCATTAGTGGGGTCATAGATTTTTTCCAGCTGTAATCACAGACGTCAGCAGTCAGTTTAAAGCCATTCACTCAAATACCACAGGCTTTCACATGTTACAGCTTAACCTCTTTGGTGAACAATGCCTCAAGTTCCTGTTCGTCAAAGAAGCCATCTCCATTCGTGTCTGCATTGTAACAAAAGAGAAAACAAATATTTAGATATTTAGGTTCATATAATTGACAGGCTCCCATTTTAACAGGTATTGGTTGGTGAAACTCTTACCATGTAGGTTGAAAAAGGTCCTTGGATCAAAATCTTCAGGATCAAGGCCATCAGCTTCCTCCCACACCTCTTTCAGCTGATTCTGGCTGCCCTGCATAAAAAAGAACACTTAAGAAATAGGAGCATTGCTGCAGATAGTAACAAAATGTTAATGCTGGAAATTATTACTTCACCAAACTCGCACTGTGAGCATAATGTTTTAACTTTAAATTCAAACATTTAAAAAGTGAACATGTGAACCCAGTCTTATTTTTCATGACTGTAAGAAAACTTGTCACTTCTTCATGTCATTTATGTCTCTAAATTACTTACTGGGTGATTGACTTTAGGGTGATCAGCATGTTTCTTCCTCATCTCCTCATAGTGCTCTTCCTCTTTTTTTCTCTCTTCCTCGTCCAGAGTTTTCAGGTGTTCCCGTCTGTCATGCTCCTTCATCATCTCATACCTCTTGAACTCTTCGTGTCTCTCTTTGTCATAGTTCTCCAGATCCTTTGTGGCCTGGATGCAGGTAAAAACATTTGCAAGGTTTTACAACTGGTTGAATTTAACAGTTCAAAAGGGCAACGTCTTCTTCTGTAGTTCAACTAATATAACTGTTATTTAACTTATATAGCTATATTGTAATTTATAGAAATGTTTACTTGCATTTCAAATTTCTGAATTATTTGTGATATTGTTTTTTCTATTGTTTCATCCAGCTAAGAAAATTGTTTATGAATAACAAACTAGGGAAAGAAATGCTACAACGGAAAGTTACTTGTAACGCTTCATTGACCTGTCAGACCTGATTTGATTCATTAAAACATCCTCAGAAATAACCAGCTGACACTGACAAATCTGCTTGCTCACAACAACACACTGACAACCTCTTCTTAGCAACTGAATGAGGATCTGACTATGAAACCTAATTGTGCTTATGAAGTCAAGGAAGGCTATAAAAAAGATATGAAAGAGCTTATGACTTCAATTCAAACTGGCCTAAAAAAGACAAGAACTAAATGACCAAGAAAACTTTTAAGATCAAACTGTTTGTCTGCTGGGCATAAAGGTAAAACCAACACCATGTTTCACTGTAACAGAGCTGCAGGAAGTATTAGCTGACAAGGGTTCTCAGCTGCTCCTTCACTACAGGCCATCCCCATTCCCACCATGATTCAGTGGACAGGTTTACATGCCCTGAAGTCCAATCAAGAAACAACAGCTGATTATTCCACTGCTTAAACACACACAACCAGACTGCCACCAAGTGGAAGATGTGATTTGGTGCCAGTAGCTTGTTTTGACATAGAGACAGTTGTAGCTTGTGTTAACAATGGCCCAATCCCGATTCCTCGTACTTGATCCTACCCCTGTATACTATAGAGCTCCTTTCAACTGTAGTGTTGGGGGCCATGATCCTAGATCATCAAAAGAAAAGGGGCCCCTTACCTCTGGAAAACAGAGTGATATAGGGCCAAATGGAAAGAAGTGAAATGAGACCATTATCTTTTTTGTTCCATGATCTTAGAAGGCCTTACTGCTACTACTGGCACTAAATAGCTCATGCATCTTCCTGGATCATTCATGAAAATTCTTCCATCATTTCTATGTAAAAAAACAAAGAAACAAAACAAAACAAAAAAAGAAAACAGCTCCATGGTCTGACAGCAATGCTGCACAGTCATGACAAAGAATTTCCGTAATGTGTGTCTCAAATATTTACCACGACAAAGTGTGAAGTAGCAATGGAATTTACCGATTTAATGAGCCGATCCAGGTCATCTACTTCAAATGTATGCGGGTTCATGTGGTTTAAATACTCAAACTGCTTTAGGAGAGCCTGGTGGTCCACCGCTATATCTGCTCAGGATAATTGTTAGCAGACATTAAAACAAAGATATATTATAAAACATTTTTCTGACAAAAAATAGCAAAAACTTTCATACATAATTCAAAATTATGCATAAATTGTATTGAACAACATACCATTCCCTCCTTCTAGGTCTTGTTTGGCCTTAATCAGGGTCCGTAGTCGGTTTACTTCCTGCCTTTTTAACTCATCTAGTTTTGTTCTAACATGATGGCTGACAAAGTCCAGCTCTTTAGCCAGCTTACCTTGCTATATTATAAACAAATTAGGCAAAGGTTAGTTTTGCTCGGTACTAGAAAATAAGCATTACTTGCAATCAAAAGATATTAAACAAATTTTGACATTTCCTTGAAATGTCATAATAAAATATACTTCATACAAAAAAAAGATATTAAAAAAAGCTTGTATTATGCTATCATTTGTCATGCATTAAGCCGCTGTAATAAAAATAAGTGAAAAGCTGTAAACCTTAATGTCCTCCATATCTGTATTGTGTAGCTTTTCCCTGAAATGCTGATCCTTCTCAAGAAAATCGATTACTTCTCTGAGGTAGCGGTCATAGTGGAGTCCAGTGTCCTATAAAAATGGTAACAGGTAAATACTTTAATCTTTATTTAATGTAATACAATTTATATTCTATGTCTACTTAAATCTAGATCTTTACTTTTGTGTCTTTGAAATAACATAATCACCTGTTTTTATTCATTTTAAGTGAGTGACTAATTAAAAATGCACTACTGGCTAAATAAATGTATCTAAAAGTCTGATCCAGAAAGTTTTGAGTTGTCATGCAGACTGTGTTACAGACTTATTCAAACCTTAAAATCTTACAGCTGCTTTTTAAAGATCACTTACTTATCCAGTTAAACATTTCTGTGTATTTTCACATTAAAGAAATAAAAAAAATCGGCATGGCAATTTTTCAGCTTTTTTAAAAAAAAAGACTGTTAAGCCAATATGTAAATCTAAGAAAGCATTTCTGAGCCAGGGAAAAAGACTTGCAACTCTAAATTCACAAATCAACACAGTCTGTATCTACTTAATTATCAATGACATGGACAGATCAAACCACAGGTTTGATGAATGACCTGGGGGCAAAAAGTATTTTATTTTGGTGAAATGTAATTCCATACTATGTCTCATTTAAACTAGTCTGTGTGCTGTTTCCAATTCATATAACTAATCTTTAATGTAATTATCATTAATAAAGTGTTGTTTAATATCTAAATAGTTATTACTACCATCAACTTGAAACCATAAGAACAGAATTACATCTAACTAAAAATGACATCGTTCATCAGTTATTAGTCAGCATATACAATCTGAATTATGCTTGATAGCTTGTGTAGGAATGATACTTATTCTTACCACACTCGCTGGAGGCTCCTCGGGCTTTTTCTCTGGTTCTTTGACTTTTGTCTTATCGATACTGATAGGAACTGCCTCTAAACACAGCAGCAGAGCCCAACCGGTGAGAAAAGCCCGGATCCAGCACATCTGGATACGAACACAATTAGGACAGGTATACTGTTTTAATTATACCATGGTTTCACTCTGAGTTGAGATTGACGTGAAGCTGTGTGAAAACCACTTTTATTGCACATTTTCCGCAAATAGTCATGTTCAAACAGCTCTTATAGTTTTTACTTTGCATTAGTGCCTAGCTAATAATGTCCAGAAGAAGCTGTTGGTGTTAGCTTTAGCTCTGTTACTGACAGACTGAGCTAATAAGTGCCAAGCACCAAAGAGCCTGGTATTCATGTTACGTTATGGAGATCGTGTTAGCTACAAAGCTTAAAATACGTAACGTTTACCATGGCACTTAACGTTACATTAAAAGTTTCAGCAGGGAGCACTGCTGTTGTACCACTTGTTTACTCACTTTAATGTGAATCCTGGACCGCATATGTTCCGCTTTCCTTCTGTCGGTACCTCTCAACTGGACTTACATTAGGAGCTAATTCGCTAGTCAGCACGGTAGGTTGCGGCGGAGGAGGCATTAACCTGAGTGGCCAATTCAGCCTTCGGTCAAACAAACTAGCAGGTTGCGTTGCATTGAATTGTACGTGGCGAGATGACGACAAACAGGTGGGCGGTCCCCCTTGTTTCTAATCTAATCGATTCAGGGGAAGGAAAATCTGAAATTATTTTCAGACAATAGCGTGCAAAACTCCCCCTTTATATTTATTGATTCAACATCAAACGATATTTCATAAACTTTTCAGGCATTTACATGTTTCATCTTTCAAATCAATTAAGTAAAAAGAAGGTTGTACTATGTTTCCCTTTAATATATATATATATATATATATATATAT
>JBAMHW010000001.1:17274142-17302377 GCA_037177495.1 Rhadinocentrus ornatus
ACACACACATATACATATAGATACACACACACACACACATATATATATATA
Organism: Rhadinocentrus ornatus; assembly: GCA_037177495.1. NCBI lineage: Eukaryota > Metazoa > Chordata > Actinopteri > Atheriniformes > Melanotaeniidae > Rhadinocentrus > Rhadinocentrus ornatus. Next base: position 17,274,194 of record JBAMHW010000001.1, read on the forward strand.
CACACACACACACACATATATATATATATATACACACACACACACACATATATATATACACACACACACATTCTTTCTAACATTGGAGTTGACCAAGCCTCACACTGAACACATTGTTTATTCACTGTGTTGTGTAGAGGATGCAAAGAACTGTTTATTATTTTCAGTAGCTTGTTCAGCATTCTTTTCTTGTCAGCGCTATTAAGTGTAAATAGCACCAAAAATACTACAATTAAAAGTATTGCATGTGAAAATGTGGTATCAAATGTAAAAGGCTCATTACACAACTATTATTTCCATTACTGTGATCATAGTACAGTGTCATTACTGATACACTAATGTAACATTTAAAGTCACTAGTTAATTTGGTTACAAGCATTTTTACAAGCTGATCACTTAGGGTAAAATATTTTAATCTTCAGGGAAGCCTCTTAAAATGTGGAGGGGCCAGTATAAGCTTGCATAACTTATGAATGAGAATGCTTGTTCAAAGTACCTCAAAAATACATTTTAGTTTATGAACAAATATATATAGTTAACTTGATAGCAGCATTATGCAAGTTCCAAGGTCATGTGGATGTTTCAGAACTAAGAGTTCAAAAAGAAAGAAAAAATCTTTTCGGAATTTCTTGAAAATATAGCTTAAGGGTACAAAATCACCCAAACTGCAGATCTGCCTCAGCGTTTGCTCAGCTTTGGAGCCAGTACTCTATGATTAATGGGGCCAAGTCCACCTCTCACTTCAGTCCGGCTTGGTAGCCTCATGGGAGGGATCTTACACTGAACCTTGTGGCTGTGCTTACAGATTATCAGACTCTTCTCAATGCACTCATCATTGTCTAGGTAGATGAAAAAGAAGAAGTCGCTTTGGAGATGGCACAGCTATGCAGTTTTACAATGTTTGTCCTCAATAGTCTCTTTAACAACCAAATACATCAAATCAAATTTCATATTGATCTCTAGGATCATTCAGCCTAGCATGCAGTATGTTACAATGTAACTGGAGATTCTCATGTAAGATTACCATCTCTCCAGAAGAGGGTGGTATTGTGATGTGTTAGCAGAGTCCATCATCGCCATTGTTTGGACTACCTAAAAAAGATATTGTAGAAATGTATTTTAAAGCTCAACTGCTCAATATGCTTGAGAGAATAACACTTAATGATTACTTGATTGAAGTCACCTAATTGTGTATTTGATTGCACTCATACTTGCTGTTGCTTAGTTAATGTATCTTAATTACATAAATGAAATATTATAATAAATAGAATTAAAACCTGATTCAAGAAATTGCAACACTTAAAATCAGATAGTTAAAACAGGTAAAATAAAAACTGACACTTGTTGGCTGGGAGCTTTGAAACAACTAGCTTTCTACCGGAGTTACCAGCATTAAAATAAAACAAATGCAAAAGACTATTTATGAGCTTTGACAAGTACAGCAGGACAATGAATCTAGTTTCTCTCTGGATATGTGAGCTTATGACTATATATAACATTCCTGTCCTGTAGATGTCAGTGTAATAGTTCATTGAGCTGGAAGGCAATTAATCAATGTCTGAAGATCATAACCAAATTGGAAAGTGAGGGAAAGCTCCTGTGTATGGGGACGATCAGCATCTCCTTTTCATTAACTCTAATATGATGATTAAATGTGCTGCATACTGAACAGGAGGCCACAGTCTATAAACATTTACCTATGTTCTCTCTGTGTAGATGTGGCATTTATTCAGGTTCTCCGAGACACCTGTATACACTCATTTACAGTATTAATCTTTCATTGCTGACATTAAAGGTCACTTTAGAAATAAGCATCTCAAAAAAGATGGCATTGATTTCCTTTATGGGCTTCTGCCAAATAGATTAGGAAGGACCCAAACAGGTGGAAGAACAGAACAAAGTCAGAGTAAGAGAATCTTTATCTCATTTTATGTTCAGCACCTTTAGTGAGCTGTGATTCAGCGGGAGGAGTCTCTCTAAGGAGAAGATAATAACATTGAGTCACCTTGCTGCATTGTGAGCCTCTGGCAGCCAAGAGGCAGGATTCAGCAGCAGAGGCTACACTGCAGAGCTGCACTGGACTGCACAGTAACTATGTGTGTATTTGTTTAAGTAGATTAGTATGTATAAATGGATGTCTTTTATAGTGGAGATGATGATAAATCATAGCAAGGTCAAATAACAGTAACTGAGTGCAGCAACGAGATGATTACACTGCAGTATAACATTCTTGCTTCTCTGCCCTTCGTGTTGCAGAAAGATTGAGGAGAACAACAAATTGCATGAAATTACAGCAAACAGAAGGTGTTGGTGGTATCACTGATTCATTTGGATTCTGAATAATTCAGAGTTTTATTAAAGAAGATTTCTACCAAACAGAGGACAGCTTCCCCCCAAAACATCACATTCTTATCCAATCTGATGCACTTGGGTGGTGCTGCTCTGATATCGTGTCAGAGCAATAAAGCATTTAATGTCTATTAAATTTGGTTTTTCTTTTAGGGTAAAATACAATGTGGAAATAAAGAAAAGAAATGTACCATACATATATATTTGATGGTAGTGTGTAGAAAATGCCTTTTATCCAGGATTAGGTCAGTTGACTGCAAAGACTAAAATATGTGGCTTAATCTGAAACACATTCACTGACCCACTGTGCCTTGTTTAAAGAACACACGTGTTTCTGCTTTTATTCATCCAGCTCTTGTATCTGAATCACTGCATCTGTGTAGAGCTAGGATAGGAAACCTTTTTTATACTGACCTTTTTGTGATCAAATTTAAGAAGGTTTACAGTGAACTGCTACTACACAGCTGTACTTTAATGATTTTTAAAGGAAATGTTTTATCCCCATCTATCTTTGAAGAACATCACCTTAAACCACTTGAGAATATTCAACAAAGCCTCCCCAAAGTGTAGTCTTGGATTAGATATGTATAATGTTGACATATGTCTGTTGACCTTTGTTCACTAACCCCATAACACTTTACAAAAGACACTCGATTACTGCAATCTACAGTTCCCAAGAAACCATGGATATCGGTCTTTTGTTTTGAATTTGTCGAGGTCACCAGCATATCTCCTACCAGTTAAAGCACATGATATTACTTAGAGACGATAATATCAAAGATATAAGATATATAAACTGTAAGAGAGCTCAGTATGATGAAGTGAAACCTTGCAGCTTGTGTCTTGATGCTCAGCAAAAAAACTCCTGTGCTAACTCTATTGTGACTTTGAACATTGTCTGCCCTGAAAAGAAATTTATGGGCACTAGTGTTAAATTGGGCAGGTCTGTTGATGCAGTGTAAGCATTATTGTAATGTGTCATGGTCAGAGAGACTTTCTGTCCTCAGTGCGTGACTGCTGTGAAGGTGATGTGGGCCTGACAAACTTTATCCAGAGCTTCCAGTCTAATTAATGCATGGACACATCATATTCTAATACATCATATTCTAACTCAGATACAGACAAGGTTCACTCTAAGAACATATACTGATACCTGATATATTTCTTTCTTTCTTTCTGCTTTCTTAATCTTTATCTTTATTCTGTGTTGTAGTAACTAATGTGCATTAATGTGTCAGCTGCAGGGTAAATACAAATGATAGAAACATAAATTATATAAAAGTATTTTCTACCTGTCATCAACTAATCCCTTTAAAGATATTGTGGCAAAGAAAAAAATCAGTACTTTATTAAGATTAATTTGATCATTCTTTGTAAAGTTTTTTAAAAAGAATGTCAACAGAAGAGAGCACATTGCAATGCTTGTGTCCAATCAATCATTTACATGTTGGTACATCTAAACTGCTGACTTTATTTGATGCAGATGGATGTATGAACGATTCCAAAATGTTCTTATTTACATCATTATAATATGTTGATGGTATCCTGAAATAGGTTTACCTCCATCAATGTTCAGCAAACATGTTTTTGTCATATGTTACATCGCTGCAGCATGTCTTATCATTTTTTTTAACTCTCCATTTTAACTTCTGTCTTTTAAGACCCCCCCCCCAAAGACCCTCTTTGCTCTCACTTATAAGCCAATTAAGCAAAAATGGCTGCATACCACATCTGAACTTGTGAGAAGTGTCGCTGTGGCTGCCAAATTGCTCTGAATGAGGCTTCTGACACACTCACATGGTAAATATCAAAGTTGTTCTTTCATAGATAGAAAGCTCTCACACAGTAATATCGGTAATTGTAGGATAAAATTACCATAGTATCAATTTATGTTTCTGTACATCTTATAGTTTTTAAGTAAAAATTTCAGAGTTCTTAAAATATAAATACAGGTATTAACAATGTCAGATTTTGCAGTTTGCAATGTACAGCAAGTCTTCTTAAACCAAAACTCTGCACAGCCTTGCAGTTGAACAGGCGTTTTGTACATTGTGCAGTATAAAATGTAAACTAGAATGAAATGCCAATAGTAAGTAGGTGAAAATTTTAACTCTGAAAGTGATTTATTAGTTAGCTAAGTTCATGTTAAAGAATTATGAGAACAAGCCAGGGGTATTCAGTATTACTCTTATTCCTAATTTAACCAAGTGCCCTGCTTATATGTCTAGTGTCTGATACAAACCAAAAAGCTTCAAAATCAGTTTAAACTTTAGAGTTATGTTCATAATAGTAAAATTTAGGGGGTTTTCCACTGACATTTCCAGGCATTTTATTTTTTCATCCAGAATGTATTTTCCAGAGTAAAAGAATTCCTGGTACTCTAATTTGTGTTGTTGCATTTCCACAGCTCCAAAGATTTTAGAAAAAATGTATTCTTGTCATGCTGCATCAGTGATGTAGCAAATGATGCAGCATCACTTTTTGGTATGGTGGTCAGACCCACTTCAGCTTTTGTGGTTCTCCAATTTCTATAATCTTGTTTCAGTTTTTTCAACTCTTCCTGATTTGTTTCTGTGTGTACCTTGAATTTACCTCTGCCAGCCTTCATACCGTCAAAGGAGCCTATACCTCATCGTTAGTCCACTTGTCAAAGCTCCTCATTTTTGTCTCCATTTTTCAAATAATCAACAGAATCTTTATTGTTATTATTGTAGCAATGAGACATTGTACAACTAAATTACGATGCAAACATTCAGTGTCTCGAGTAAAAAAATTTAAAAGAATCAATAAATAAGAACATAAAAACACGTCTATATACAAATGTACATGCATATTAAAAGGCATATCAAAACATTAACACTTTAGTCGGCTAAGAAACATTAATCTATGTGGTGGGTATGAATGTGCACATAATCAGATAGCATTTAACATTTATGACTGGTGTAAAAACCTGTCTCTGAATCAGCTTCTTAGTTTTAATGGATCTGAAATATCTACCTGAAGGCAGATGTTTACATCCAGGGTATGAAGAGTCTTGAAGAATCCTCTTGATGCTTTTAATACATCAAAAGTCATGCAGGTCTTCAAGTGAACAGAAAAGGCAGTTAATTAGCCGCTGAGCGACCTGTATGACCCCCGTGATGTTAAGTTCTTTCTTATGTACTACTGTGCAGCTGGAGAACAATGCACAAAGACAGTAGGTAAGAAGAATTTCACCTGTGCAATGATAGGACACCAATAATTTCTCTGGTATATTATTTCTCTTGAGAACCCTCCCAAAAAGCAGAGGCCTAAGACCCTAACCACGCAGTCCCATTGATGCTAAATTGTCAGATATTATCTAGCTTCTTCTTGAAGTCTACATGAAGTTCCTTGGTTTTTGCTGTGTTGAGGAGAAAGTTGTTATTACTGCATCACTCTGTCAGCTTCCGCACCTCATCCTTGTAGGAAGATACATTCTTCCCAGAGATGAGCCCCATTACTGCAGTGCTTATTTAATAATGATGTTACTGTGGTGGGCAGGAGTGCAGCCATAGGTGTACAAAGTATAGAGCAGGGGTCTCGGCACACAGCCCTGCGGAGAGCAGAGGGGCAGAGGAACTATGATGGAGGAATTTCAGGCAGAGAGGGACGGTGGACTGGGACAGAAACCGGTTGAATACACCAGTGAAGATCCAAGCCAGTTGGTCCGTGTAGCCTTTCAGCATCAGGACCAGCTGCCTTCCGTGGGTTGACAGCCTCGTAGCGTGTCCCTCACCTCTTGCTTTTCACTGTGTAGGTGGGGATATTATTAGTTTGTGAATGAGGTTTGGCTGCTTCTGGTGATTTGTAATTCTTTATTTCTTAATTAGTCTTACAGTTGGGAAATTCTTTCTCCACATTTTGACCCATCCTAGTTGCTAGGAGATTCCCAGGTTGAACCCAGGTTCTCCAGACCTAAGCCCACCTCTGTAACCACTAGGCTACCACTCCTCCTTAATGCTTGGGGTGGACTCAAACCCTTCAAGTGTTGTTTTTGGTAGATGTGCCCTAACCACTAAGCTACCTCACAGCTTTCAACTTAAATCTGGCAAAGAAGTGGTTTAACTCTTCTGCCAGTCTCATCACCTCCTACAGCTTCATCACTGATCCTGTAGTTCATGATGTGCTAGTTGTTACCTGTCTGCTGTTGTTGATGTCCAAATAGTCCTCAATCTTTCTCAAGTATTCTAATAGGGCACTAATGGCACTAATAGGGCAAACAGCATTTAGTGTGTTTAGATGTCAAATTCCAAACACATAGTGGAGTATTTTGCATCTTGTATGTCTTACCAAGAGGCGCTGATGATGTGGCTGCGGTGACATGCCAGTGGCAGAGTAAGTTAATAAATCTGGCTTTTATAAACTTTGGCAGAGATGCATTGGTCAATCCCAGCTGTTCCTGGTGAAAGTTAGTAAAAGTACCAAGTGATGCATTTGTGATGATTCTCAACTCTCCATCTGTTTGGCTCTGCATAAAATCAATACACTATGCATCCACTGATCATAGTAACTTCACTGACTTACTGCATAGGTCCCACTGACTTCCGCAATGCAGTTTTAGCATTTTACAAAATGAATTCATGACACCTAAATACACCATGTTTATGCACAGTCCAGTAGTAACTGCAATACAAGACTGTTTGGCTCTTCCATTCTCTAAGTTGGTGTGTACTCCACTGTCTGTGGTGCCATGGTTCAACTTTCCTCTTCATAAAAAGAATCAAATTACTCTTCATCTTCTTATTTCTCAGCCCAGCTTCTGCAAATTTAGGCAACCACTGGCTTGTTGCCAGATAAACAGGTGGAATGAATGGCTTGTACAAGGCTAATTTATGTGAGGCTATTTTAACAGTAGTGTAAAAGTTAGCTTTTACTTCACTGAAATTCCTACATAATGGAGCCCCAATTTAACAGTTTCCCTAGAAAAAATTGTACTCCAAATAAATGAAATACAGTTTAATGGTCTAACTTCTTTTCCTACAGCATGGGTTCTGGTTTTAAGCAACTATTAGGGTATATGACATGTTTCCATGCAAATCTCTGAATTTGCTTTATTAGGACTTTAATACTTCTTTATTAACTCACATTTTCAAATATGCAAATACAGCCTAATGATATTCAAAATTTATCATATTTCTTCTGTTGTTTCAGTATGTGATTAAACCATTGCCATGTTGCAGTTATAAAGTTAAGTGCTTTAGCTAAATCCATGCTTTCTAGGAAGCCTCGCTTTTTCTTCAGGCTTAGTTTGGGGGTGCGGGGGCCTGTATCGTTTAAAATAATCCACCAGTATTTGCTACTGCTTGTATGACTCGGCTGCTTAGACAAGAGTCTTGCAGGGAGTCTGTTGCTCACTTTGGTTTTCTTCCCCTTTAAAAACCACGTAGCCCTACTGCTGGTATTATCTGGGCTCTCTGGAAAAAGTCTGCGGAGCGGGCAGAGAGAGGGGGGGAACAGCCGACTCAGAGACGAGGGATCATGGCGGCACCTCTCGGACGGGACACCCTACCTGACCACTGGTCGTATGGAGTGTGTAGAGATGGACGGGTCTTCTTTATTAAGTGAGCGGCTTTAAATCTTTTACGCTACTTTACGTGGCATTTTTACCACGCTGTGGAGGTCTCCTTTTGCTGTTTTATTATCGTTCAGTAACAGGTGTCTTTCTTGCAGCGATGGAACTCGTAGCACTACTTGGCTACATCCACGCAGCGGTGAACCTGTTAACTCGGGACACATGATACGATCAGGTACGCGACAAATTAACTGATTTGCGGAATACCAGCGGGACATAGTTGCTGCAGTGTGTTTTCTGTCTGTGGTGGGTCGTTAAGTGTGTTCTTGTTCGTGTTATAGATTTACCAAGAGGATGGGAAGAGGGCTTCACGGAAGAAGGAGCCAGTTACTTCATCAAGTGAGTGGCTTGTTGGCGTTGTTGCATTGTCTAAAATCATCCCATTATAGCCAATTGTCCCGTGTTAAGGTGTTTTATATGAAGTGGTTTCCGATACCCGCTAACTACCAATGATTTGTACGTGGTTTGTAAAGACAACTGTTTATCTAAGCAGCTGTACAGGGCTCATGACAGAAACACACTAACGTGGATTAACATATGGAGATCCCATTGGATAGGTGAAACCAATTAACTGCCTTCACTGTGAGTGGAAAGTGACGGAGCCTTGCAGGACAGAAAGAAAGCTATTAAAATTCTCCTCACATCCTCCATGCAGGACCTCTACTCTCTCCATTAGATAGGTGTGCAGCCTCGGTGTGTGTGTGTGTGTGGTAGTGAATGTGAGGGAGAGACTGTAAAGGTTGCAGGAGAGGGGTGTGAGCATGTGGTGACAGAGATGTATAGCATGATTGCATTATTGAAGCAGAGAGCACAGAATTTTCAAAGTCACACACAGGTCTGTAGACTTTTTCTTTGCTAGATTTTCACATCTCCCCTCTATCTTTTTGCTTTTGGAAATAAGGACACGGCGCTGCACCATCACAGATGCATTTGCTTTGTTTACACAGAGGCTAAGTCAGATATATCTGCATCACATTATCCTATCGATTTTGGGCTTCTGGTGTTTTGTACAGTGCCTCTGATGGAAATCAAGTTGCTCAAGTCAATCAGATAAGTCAGGCTAACAGTAACAATAAGAAGTCTACTCAACACAGCTAAGTAAAGCCATCAGCAGTGGATCTGGATCATTGTCAATTACAGACTCCCACCATTGCTTGTTTAAGGTCCAAGTCCTGTCCATGTTCCTTTAAGTTTGCCTAATTTGTTTCAAACACAGAGTCTGTATGGAGAGTTTTATATTCACAATGCCACAGTCTTTCTGAGCTACTAATAAGAGGCATTTGCAGTGTGGCATACAGTACCATGCAGACATCAATTTGTTTGCTCTTGTTAAATTCATGCACTTAGAAATTAGTACTAAACTGCATATGAACCCCAGCAACTAAAGATGCTTTAAAAGCAGGCTTTACAAGCACAACAAACAAAATGGTTCCAGATCACAAATTTGCTTTTGCTGACACATACTGTGTGTAGAATAAAGACAGTCTTTGTGTTTTTCTTGTTCACTCACTTTTTATTCGGAGAAAGCAGGAACAATATGAGTGTAAAGTTCTGTGATATACTGCATCCTAAATGTCAAGGCTTTGAAACAAGTTGGCCAGATATCACCCATTTGGCTTTACTAGAGAGATCCTAGTTTGCTCCTGTTCCTTGCTTGTCTCTTTGTTTTCGAAGGAAAATGTCTTGGAGTGAAACAGTGGAAAAAACACACCAGGACTGTTCCATTGTACCAATGTGACTGTGTTGAAATCTTCTGTGCCATTTTGCAAGTCAAATTCTGTGTACACGGGACTGTTTTATGTTTATTTGGATGATTTTACCAGAAAATCTAGTTTGTATTATACTTTGGTACTAGTGTATACTCACTGTTTCATAATGTAGGACTTAGTTGCTATTGGTCAATTTGATTTGTTGCAGATAAAGACAATGCCACATGTCTGCTTTTGTCCAGTATGTTTACCGTGTAATTATAGATTAAAAAGTATCCTAAAAAACAACTGGTGTATTTATGAAGAATAAAAACAAGTTTCGGTTGAAGGTGTTTGTCCAGCTTGCCTGGCTTATTGCTTTAGCACTGCAACCAGTGGTGGGTACACAGCTTTGGATAATTTATGATTACCTTGTTCTTAAAAACCCAAGTTTGTTTGGCAGATTAAAGGCTAAAACAGCCAACTTTGCATGTCGAAACAACATTGGCACAAGAAACATGTGCTTTTTTTATTTTAGTAATTTTAAGATTTGCTTGTATTTTTTCATTTTTTCTGGCAAGTGCAGTTAAAGTACAGTGAAGATGGACTCAGTGGCACTGCTCCCTACAATCCCATTTTTATTATTCTAGAAACTGTAATGGGGCAGAACAGCTTGGGTTGTGGGCTTATTTCAGACACTTGGAAGTAGGGCTAGGCGATGAATCGAATTTTATTCACAATTACGATCTGGGTTTTCAACGATCATGAAATGGTCTGATTATTTTGCTCCTTCGCAGTTTACTCTTGTGCTCTTTTCAGTTGCAAATCGAGTGCCACTGGCATTGCTGCACTGCGCTCTGTTGCAGACTCCTCCCACAGTCCCAGCCGCTTTGGTTTAATTCAACTCCAGATGCAAATACCTCTCAAGTTATTGGCTGGACACACAGGAGGCGTCGTCGCTCCTTCTCTATTAATTTTCTATGGAACTTGTGCGATGAGGCGGAAATCGCTGCCCTCCTCCAGCCAAGCGACAGGCGACATTCGTGCATGTAAAATGTTGCGCTCGTTCATGTAGACGTGTACACGGGGGCTTACGATGCGACACAAGGAAATAGAAAAATGTTTAATATTTATGAGTCACGACTAAATAATCCACCAGCTCCCTGAGACAGAGAGATAACAAACGTTATAAACCAACATAACTTTTTTTCTCGCCAAAGACCAGCGCTCAGTTAACACAGTGAACAACCCGGGATTTAAGAAACTCATGAACACTTTGGACAAACGGTATTACTGCCATCTCGTCACTATTTTAATCGCGTGTCTCTCCCTGCCCTGTATGATGAGTGTCATGAGGGTGTTGTGAAGGACGTGGCTACAGTCCAATGTTTCGCCACCGCTACGGACCTGTGGTCAAACCACACTGTAGAGCCGTATATGACGTTGATTTCAACGTGAAAACAAAAAGTCAAATTTTTTCCAGATCACACAGGGCAGAACATAGCTGCTGCTGGTCTTAGACAAACAATAGCTACTGGGACCTGGTGGAAAGAAACTAGTCTGTATTACCACAGACAACGCTTTGAATGAAGTTCTCTTTTTTGGGAGGTGATCAGAAAGTTTGCACAAAACATTTAAATTGTATGACATAAACATCTGTCCTGCTTCTCTTCATATGCATTAGTTGTCCAGGAGGTGTACAATAACAGACCCAAGCACCAAAGTCCACATGTTGCTGCCGTGACAACAGTCAGTAGATCTAGTGGTGTGTTGATGGTGGAATTTAGCCGAGCTGAAGCACAAAGGATGTATTGTTCAAGTGTTGCGGCTGTAGCCAAACTCACGTTAGCTCACACCTCTCTTTAGGTCAACCTGATACCTGCAGACCATAACTGTTTAATGGTTACCAGTGTTAAGTTTAAATTATAGAACTTGTGAAGATTTAAGTCTTGCTCTGAGGTCTTAGCTCATTGCAGAAAGATATAAGAGGTATAAAATGTCATTTAGATAAAATATTTTCCACTTTTGCAGTACTTTTGATGCATTCAAATTTACAAATCAACAGACTGAACTGTGGAGGAGAAAAAGGTTGTCATGTGTGGCAGAAGATTGAAATAGAGTGTGTCTGGCTGCCTTAGCTCTGGCAGATCTCCAAGGAAGTGACCCAATTTAAAAATCATCTTCCAGAATAATCCCATTTCAATCCCCGAAGATAATATTACAGATGAAAGTGGTCCGTTCTGCAGGTCTGTGGGTTGAGGTTTTCACTTCTGACTGGTTTAGATCAATAGAAGTAAACAAATGGAAAGAAAAGCTAAGCAGAAAATTTAAAAATAAAAAGAAAGTTTTACTACATAAATGATGTTATACTACAGTATTTATGTAGAGTACATAAACTATATTAAGCCTTTTTTAACATATCAGTGAAGTAGGGACCTTAATTGTAAGTATTTAGATTGTAGGCTAAGCCAAGCCAATCTTTATTAGCAAAATATAGTTACAAATAATTCCTGAGTAAAACTAGTGAAGCATAGGGCAGTAAAGTTTACCTTCTACACATCACTGACACTCACCAAGCACAGGAAATGTGCAATTCTATAGCTCCCTGTGGGAAAAAATTACCCCGCTGAGGTACAATAGTGTCCTGTTGAGGACACAGTTCACATTGTTGAATGGCCTCACGATAGTGTGGGACAGTCCAGCATGGAGTGTTTGATATACACAATAAAACTCACACTTTTTACACTGAAAAAGGCCTTACTCATCTTCTGTCTTAACTTCATGCAAACATTCTGCCCATATTTTATTGTCACTCAAGAATTTTAATGACTCTTTATCTTCATTTTGTCCCACAGCTTATTATGTATTCAGGTTGTGCTTGCATTTTTTTAAATAGCTGACTGTTTTGACCAGGACAGAGTAAGTTAATTAGCTATGAGATGTTTGGAGAGTTTTGATCAGGGCTCTTTAACATTGGATAAAAAAGAAGTGAAGTATCCCTCTAGGCCAGTTACTCTAAGGCAGTCTTAATGAAGCTTTCTTTTTCTGCAAACACATCAGTTTCATACCTTATTGCTGAGTCCAAAACATCTTTGCCAAATGTGACAGGGCAAAAGCAAATCCAAGGTTGGAAATGGAATGATCTTTCTCCGTCTAAATTTTTATTAATCTAACATTATATTAATACATATGATTCAATGTTGGAAAAACAACTATATTATTTGACATTTATGTGTAACTACTTATCTCAGTTTTGAATGGAAAAAATATACTCAGTGCATGTTTGTTCTCCAAAAGAAAGCTTTTCCAAAGACTTTTGCTTGACAGGCATAACTTTTACTTGTTTTCCCAAATGGTCCTCCTATCTTTTGTGATGATACAGGAAGGCAGGGTCAGTGTGTTTTCTTTTCATCCAAACGGAAAAGAAGTAGCAGAAACTCTCAAGTGACAAATCAAACTCTTTACTACTTCAGAAAAGATCAATGCTGAGATAAAAATTCAGAATGTGGCCCTGAACTTGATCCAGGAAGCTTAACATTGCAATTAATCGAGATTAGGGTGCAATTGCATCAGATATGGTTGGTGACACTGGCATGCTGCTGGATTAAATGGGTAACCTCTTGTTTGCACAGAGGACTGTGGTTGTAAAGGGTCATTGTTTGGAAATGTTTGTTTAGTGCCATGGGCAGTAATGATGAACGTTTGGAATCACATCACTGAATACCAGTGAAATGAAACTCTCTTGCCACAAGCAGCAAACAAGAGTAGGGCTGGTGTAAAGGATTTGTATAAACAAAGATGTGGTGAAACTTTAAGGGAGAAAAATGGAGTCCATTCTACTTCTTGGGAGTTTCCCCATATGTGAACTGAACTCAAATGTTACAGATAGAATGGCATTGGTTGCGCTTTACGTCTTTCTATTCATGCTGCTTCTAATCACAGATGTTTAACTTAATAAGCTCCCATAACAGCAATAAACTGTATACCTTTTAAACACGAGTGAGCAAATATTAATACCATATTCATACTGTGCAGGTGTTCTAGTTTATCCTCTTACCATCAATCTTGTTGTTTTTTCACAACACATTCTTCTTATTCATACAGGTTATTGGTACCTGCTTGTTACCCACTTATATTGATGGGGTAAATATACAAAGCTATCTTGAGCAATACACTATTGCCCAATGCCAATTCTTCTTCATCACTGGGCTCTGCCCATCTGTCTTGCAGAGGTAAGGTGGCCGGTACCTTTCAAGGATCAAGGATTAGATGTTAATTCGGGGAGGGCCAAGGGAAGGAATTGGGATCTGGCTTAAGTTCATATTTGGAGGAAAGTGCACACAGTGCTTTAACTTGTGGGGCTGCCATTTCAAGACCATAAAGCAAATGTTTCTTTACTTATTAGTTTTCATTCTTTTTTTTTCCATTTTCCCTCACTTTTAATTTAAACACCAGAAGCACCTGCTTCAAATCTTCTTGGCTGGATTGGTGAAACATCATGATTTGAGCATTCTCTTGCAGCATTCTCATGAACTTACTAAAAGCCATTTTATTTATTCTGTTGACCTTTCACAGAATGAACCAGGAGGTACAGAAAGTACATACTGACCCAAATGAACGATGAGATTCCGAGCTGGTAATTCCTATTGAGTAGTAATGGTATCATTTTAATAAAAAACACAGTTTCATCTTGTAACTAAGTAAAATGTTGAGCTTAATTCTAATGAAGAAGCTTTAGCACTCTTTATTTGCTCTGCTATTTTAAGCCACAGCTGTGCTTGTTGAACAGGACTCGGCAGAGTACTGGTGCAACTGCTTTTCATGAAGTTGTGTTTGTAGATGTGTCACTTTCAGTGCTGCTGGAGCACATTTTAATATCAGGGTAATTTGTCTCCATTTACATCTGTACAGCACCAACAAAGCAACCCTGTTTGCACCATTGGCATCTTTACCAGCTGAAACAGTTATCTTAAACCTTTATGAACTTTATATGAAAATAAACTGAAATTTTCACTGAGCCTGTTTTACTGATTAAGCTTTTTTTCTGTAAAATTGGCAAATACCTGTGTAGCTCCTAAAAGACAGTTGATTTTCTCATGCTTATTTTAGTAGTATCACTTCCAATTCGAAGAATGGACTCAGGAATTTTATTTATGTATTTTGTTATATAATTAATGGGTAATATTTGCACATAATGAAGTCATTAGCCAGTTATATATAACTGAATGGCATGGAGGTCACTTGTGTTAAACTTTGAGGACATGGTCCATGCTTTTCATTATTTTAACCCCAGGACATTCATGTTGCTTCAAGTTATTTTTGCAAGTTTATTTCCTACTAATTAAGAATGATTCTGTTTCTACATACTAACATCGTCTATTGTAAACATACACTTCAGCATTCTTGTTTTGTCCTGGTTTAGAGCTTGTGTGCTACTTTTTTGCTACTTTTGGTTGTTTGGTGATAATGACTTTTATCTAAATATACATATTTTAGTAAAAGTAGCATAATTCTTGGCATATTAATAATAATGGATTAGATTTATATAGCGCTTTTCCAGGCACCAAAAGCGCTTTACATTGTATCCATTATTCATTTACTCCTCACTAATACCTGGTGATGGTAAGCTACATGTGTAGCCACAGCTGCCATGAGGCAGACTGATAGAAACGTGGCAGCCAATCCGCACCTACAGCCTCTCGACCACCAACGAACATTCATATCCACATTCATACACCAGTGATGCCAACACTGGTGGCAAGGAGGGTAAAGTGTCTTGCCCAAAGACACAACGACAGATGACTGAAGGACTGGGAATTGAACCGCCAAACCTTTCTGTTGCATAATTCTTGGCATTGAGTATATTAAGGGATCAGATTACTTCTGACCTGCATAAACATTTTTTTAAGCAACTTTCTCCCTTATTGCTTTTAACTTATAGTTGGAGAATCTAATTGTTCATTTAGTTATTCTTATCATGCATTTTATGCATCCCCTGCAGAAAGTAGTGCCTTGTATTTTCCTTTGTAGCAACATATTTCTAAAGGTTCTGACAAAATAACGGCATCCTAGCTTGTGATAGCTAATGTTCATTTTACTTCCAGTTTGTTGTACTACTCATACTGCCATTACACCACATAGTAGGTGGAAATGGTTTACTGAGCCAACATGCTTAATGCATTTCAAGATTAGGAAGAAGACCAGTGTGTTTTATTGCCAGTCAAGTAGTTATTGTATCAACATAACAATAGTTAAACATTTTGTTTGTTGGTATTAGACCCCTAATTTAATTATTTTACTTCCAAGGGGGCATACTTTAATCTTTTCAAGTAGGATGGACAAATATTTCTTCAGGCTTTTTGAAGGTTTAAAAGTTTGCAGCATTTTCATACGCTTTCACTTCAGTCCTTGTGCTCGACCATTTTCAGAAGAATGTGTTTTTGTTTGTTAAGCTACTGAAGACTGAGCAATGAGTCATTCATAGATGAAAAAGTACCTAACTCAAGGTATGAATCAGGGTTGTGGTGATGCATAACAGACAACAAAGATGCTTGTTTTCCTGGCACTATATGAAGAAATGTAGATTGATACCATACATAACTGTAACAGCGAATATGCTAATATCCCTTGCATAGGCAGGTGGAGGACTAATGAACTTGGTATTAGGACAAGAAGCTATGAATGAGCTGTTGATGAGGTAGCAAGTTTCAATCCTTTCCAGCTATCGTGTTTGTGCAGCTGTCTTCCACTCTTGTTTATGAGGTGGTTTGAACCTTCACTTGAGGTCAGAGCAGTTTCATAAACAGTCCCGTGCTGTCAATATCATGTCCAGAATGACTTATGATGGGACAATTAGGCAATAAATACTGTACTGTCCAGGCCTTCAAAGATGGCTGGAGGTTAAAGCAGTGGACTGATGACAGAGAATGAAAACAAAGAGTAAATTTAGTCTGTGGTACAATGGACATTTGTGTTGTGGGGTGGATGGGAAGCTTTCTATCAGGCCTTGTTTAAACTTGCAATATTTAACACAGGAAACTGCAATGAATGAATACATTAGGAGCTGCAGGGCTGAGGTACGCACTGTGTGCTGATATACATTGTCTAGAATGAGTCATTTGCTATCCAGAGGGCTTGAGCAGGTTGAGAAGTCAGAGCTAGAACAGCAGCAGTCAGATCAGAGTCGGGGCAGGGGAGATGCCCGAGCTAGGATGGGAACCTGCTGCTGCAGCTGTTTGCCCCTTGGCCTTGGGACTGACTCGGCTCTTCATGAAGCAGAGGGTGTTGTTGATCTGCAGCCACACAATCTGGGGAAGGAGGAGAGGCAGACTGAGACGAGGTAACTGATGTAAAATATTCTCAGAGTGAAATTTAAGTTGTGTCTTTGTGAGAAATTTATGTTTGTATCAGTGAGCGTTCAGTGGTACACAGCAAACCTGAATTAATCTGCATTTAGGTAGTTTTTACCAAAAATGCCTTAAAACAAAAAAATATATATCTTTCTATTTGTTTATTGAAAGTTTTCTCTATATGGTTTTCAAGATTGAAGCTCTGCACCTGAGTAATATCAGCTTCCTCTCTGAAGTCAGAAAATAGTTGTTACTGTTTTTGTTGTATATATTTTGGCTGATTGTATTCAGATGGCAGTACCTTATACCGCATTCTGTTAGAATCTGAGTGTTACTGGACACACTGCAGAAAGAAGCAGGTCCCACGCTGTCCTGTCTCACCAGATGGGTGAGAAGAGAAGGGATATGTTTGCTGCCAACAAAAAATCACGTATGGATATTGCCCCCCCCCAAAAAGAAGAAAATCTTTATTAAAAAGAGACCAGAAACCATTTTTTGTTATGTACACATTTTTATGTTGTGAAAAAAAGATACTATAGCATGTCTGGTTTAAAATTGATAGGAAAAATAAAGATAGCCAGATGTATATAAATTCTCCTGCCACAGATATAGGACAGTGGAATGACACTGATTTTCAGTGAAAACATTTTCATTAGTTGAAAAAAGAAAAGTAATTTTCTTGTTCAGTCTGAAACTGTAACTGACTGTTTGCTAAACCTGCTAGAAGCAGCGTGTGCATGTAACTCTTTATTGCACAAGTGAAGGGTTGAGTACTTTTTTTCAAATAGTCATAATTTAATTTCTTCTTCTTCTTTTTAATTTTTTAATTTTTGAAGTTTAAGCTTCTTCCCATTCCTTTTTGGACCATAAAATGAAATCATATATGTTAATGTTGGTTTTCCTTATTATCTGTGCTTGCATGTGGTGTACTGTCACCTGGTTGTTTATGTTTGCTTGTAATTGTTTTGTTTTTCAATTTTTTTTCTCCTTGACATGTTCAACATAAACCACTGACTAAAATAAGGCAGGCATCTGTAGGCTCTATTAAACCCCATGTTCACTACTCACCGAAAGGAAGACCAGACAAAGTAAACCAATTGGTGTGTTGGGCAGTTTGGCAGATACAACAATTCATTAGAGGAGCAGAAGCTACAAATACTAGGTACTTTTGTTGCCGGGAATTAAACCCTTAATAAAAATCAAATAAACAAATAAGTAAACAAAGTTTAATCTTTTTTTTATTTAAAATTTTTTTTTGCTTATATTTGCTACAGTTTAATTAAACTATTTTGCCATTTCTAGAGCTCATGTATTTCTGGAAAATGTGAGGCTAAGCCTAATCCTATAACACAAATACATCCATCCACCATGAATAAATCCCAGCTGCCACTGGGTAAGAAGCAAGATAGATCCTGAACAGATCACCATCCATCACTGAGAGATATTCAAACCAAGAATAACCTTTCAGCATACCATACATGTCTTTGGACGGTAGAAAAACCCACAGAGAATTGGGAAGAACAGGAAACAAGTGGATTTGAACCAGAACCGTCTTGCTGTGAGTGCACTACTACACCCTTTGCTCTTTGTGAGAGAATATTAAGAAATGTTGACAATTTCTCACAAGGAAGGTCTAAACACAGGACATCAGAAAGGTTATAGTCAGAACTTCAATCCAAGAATAGAAACCATACACAAGCATGAAAGCTTGAGCTAAAAAATAATGCAACAGAAAGAACAATACAGAACTATTTATCATTTTGAGTGGAAATGCTTTGCAACTTTGGCAAACAGAAGCTGGGTGACAGCAAAGGTGAGGCGATGTTATGTCATTTCTAATACATCAAATCTTCTATAAACATTTCACTTTTGTAACATGTGCTTATGTCACTGTTTACTGTGTGAACAGCCACCTCACCTGTGCTCTGATTTTAGTACCACTCTCTGATGTTAGTCATTTTGGGAGAAAGTGGGGAACAATTAAAACAACAAAACAAAAAAACAAACAAAACAACTTTTCCTCATGTGAAGACAGGAAATGAGGCAGTACATTAGTTGTGAATACTACACATGATTTCTGCCTTTAGATGCCCTTAAATGTTACATACTGGAACTAAAAGATATATAACCTGGGGCTAAGAAAACCTGACACTTCAATAAGCTTATTTTCAGCAGCAGATTGAGTGCATGAGCTCTGAAAAATGTTTCTCATCGTGGATTACTTAATTGAATATTGCTTTTCACATTAATGGAATATTGAGTGCGAATAAGATAAATGGATACAGTTATCTGGCCCATGCAAGTGAGAGCAGATGTGGTGGTCAGGATTTATTGAACACATTGACCGCACAGCTGTGTTATTCTTTCCAAAGCAATCTGATTTAATTAGCCTCAGCGCAGAGATGAAAGGTTTATTTTGAATACCCAACCCTTTTATCTTTTTCTCTGTCTGTTCTCTGTGACTAATCAGTCTCAACTATTCAATAACAATCACGTATAATTTGAATATTGACAACAAAGTTAACTGATTAATTTGAAATCATCACATTTCTGATGGAACAGTGGTCTCACTGAAAGTGTACCTCCTGATCTGTGGCTGGATGTGTTAGACCTGGTGGAGAACTGCATGAAAGAGTTCAGTGCTTTTCTTTCTGTAGCCACTAGATACTGCTGTTGAGTCTTTACTGGACAGTTTATAACATATCACACATTTGTCTATTTTTAATGAAAAATAACACTTCACTTCACTAAGCATGCTTGTATTTATTACTTGCCATGATGAAATTGATATGGTTTTCTCAGTATCAAAGTCTAACTCAGACTTAAAACTAATCTCTTTACATGATACATATATTCACACATTATTTAATTTCTAAACCACTCTTTCCCTTTATTTGTTGCATCAGTGATGTATTGAATGGTTTCGTGTCAGAAAGTCATGTCCCTCAGAGCAATTTTAGTTAATTAACTTTGCTGTATTTCTAAAGCCTTTTTTTAATGTTGATTGATTATGGATGTGCTAACTGGATTGATTGAGAAGCATCACACTGAGTTTATTTAGATGGTGCTGTTATTGCTGACAACTGGAATATGCCATATACTGTAGCCAGGATGACAACAGTGAAAGTAGGTGAGTGAGGTACGAATGATGACTTGGCTGTCCATTGCATCGACCTACACCACCCTCTTCCAGCCCCCTGCTCTTATCTATATGTCTGTCTGTGGATTATTGAACCGGCCCTGCAGCAGCCTGAGTCGCTACTCAGCTTTTCTCTCCATCTTTCATACCTCTGGCTGATGGGGATGGGATCTGATAAAGTTGACTTGAGGTGAGACTGAGGGCTCTGGTTGCAGTCAGAGACCAAGGTCAGCACTTTGCTGGACAACAGAGTGAGATGATAACTACTCATCTAGAGAGGAGTGGCTCCAGAATTACTTAGCAGGTTGGGCCCTTCCTCTTTCCTATGTCATCACCCTGTACCATGGAACTGAACAATTGAGGGATATCGTTGTGTTTCTCCTCAGAGAAGCTAGGTAGAGCTACATTTTGTAAATGCCAGCCGAGTAACTGTGTGATCAGAGTAGAGAGAGAGGGCTGAAACAGCAGATATACTATCTGACACTCCTCTGTATCCTTTCTAGCACACCCACCTAGCAGACAGTTTGTCTAGAAGTTTTAGTTTTCATATGTAAAGTTAGCTGCAAGGTTCCTTCCTTATTTGTCTTTTTCATGATCAGCACAGATTTGGACATTTTGGACCTTTGAATTGGACTTTAATTTTCACTAACTGGTGAGTAGATACATCCACAGAGAGAAAATTCCTTAGTTATCAGAGATACACTGGGAACATGTATGCTTCAGATAGCTATGGAATGAAAGTAGTAATGAATCAGTTTAATAGCTAATACAGTTGGGCTGTTTCACAGAGGCTGGCCATCAGAGTGCCAAAATGTAATACTCTGCTTTTTGTTTTCTTTTTAAAAAACATTTTCCTTATTAACAGTATGTGACCTTAAATTGTATGCATCAAACTCTATTTTTTTTTTGTAGTTATTTATCTAAATATGTATGTACTTCTTATGAACATAATGATTTTCATTCTCTCCTTGCATTATGTTATATTTCAGTTCTCATCTGTAGTTACAGTTTATTAAGCCTTATTGATTGGTTATGTTGGCAGTATTTTGAGTTTTTACTGAAGCAAAATACCTATAGCACAATGTTAAAATACTGTGCAAAAGTAGAAATAAATAGAAATCGTAGAAATCCTGCATTAAAAAACAAAGTAACTATTGCCCATAAAATATACTTAGTGTTTTTCCCCACGTTCACAGCCTTGGGGGCCCATGCCATGTCTCTATGTATGTATTTCAATACAGAAATAGAGATACGGTATCCTATATAATCTGTCTTAGTTTGTTTTGACTCTTAGTTTCTTACTCGTAACTTACATACAGGCTTAATAAACTAGATGTAAATATCAGCAACCTTGGAATCAGCTGAGTCATGCATTCATGAACTGTAACAGGTAAATTTCCCACAGCATTATGGTGGGAATATGACCCATAATAACAAAATAATTTAACCATCATCTGAAAGCTACATTTAGTTGTTAATTCACGTTGCATTTTCAAACCTTATTATACAACGCTAAGTCAAAAAAAAAAAAAAAAAAAAAATTTAACATTTTTAAATGTCCTGATGAAGACCTTTTTACTGAGTGGAGTTGCTCTAAATATTCTGAAAGTTCAGATATCAGATAATATGTTGATGTTAATAAAACCGTCATAGAATTTTAGATCCACCATAATGCCCCTCAGAAATGACGGTAGATCCAGCTTGTTCAGCTGTGCACGTTCCCATGATGGGCATGGTGTTCTCGGTGTAACCACTGTTCCAAGTTTGCTTTTATTTAGCTGTTTTTTGAGACATTTTGGAGGGATTTGGGGGTAAATGGGGTGCAGACGTTAAGCAATGACACATTGTATGAGGACTAAAAAAAAACAAAACAGTGATCACCTTCGGATTGCTGGCTCATATACACTCATTTAAATGAATGGACTTCAAATTCAAAACTCAGGGTTGCAAACAAAGCATTGCAGAATGATGTTTTCGTTAGAGCTGTTAGCAGCTCGGACATCTGGAACATGCCTCTGAATACACAAAGCTGTTAGGATAATGAAAGTTGGAAACCACTGATGAAATATTTAACATTATGTTACATTTTTTTCAAAGTAAAATAATGTTGTTTTTTCTATTGTGTAAAAAAGATTCAACTAAATATTTTTATTTTAAGTGTATGCATTTTTAAACTTATGTGCTCAGGTTACTTTCTTCCAGTGATTACTATCATACCACTGTATATGCAATATATTGTTCTGCAAAACCTAAGTCTGAAAAGTGGCTGCATAGTGAACGCTGCGGACTAAATATGATTCTATCTGAATCATAAAAGGGTAAAAAGTGGGGCAGCTGCAATCATAAAAATAAGTTTGATATCCATCCCGGTAATTATAATTAATGGTTTAAATCTCTTTTCTATACGATTTATGCAATTATTTTAGCATAAGCCTGATAATATGGGTGGGGTAGTGAGGATGTTTTAGATTAGTTAGTACTTTGATCACCACAATTTTCTTGCAGCAAATCCAATAATTTACCTCCTCTGCATTATTGGAATGTCTTTTTTTAATTAGTCTGAAATAAAATATGTCCTGCAGAAGTGCTGTGGTATTTGCCTTTGTATAAAATCCACAACATTAATGCCCATATAAATTTGCTGCAAAGCAGTCTTTTTAATATTACCAATTGTTGCCTTTAAATCACAACAGAAGAAGGAGGCAAAGCAAGTTGACATCATTAAAACAGCTGCAGTCAAATATTGTATTGATTATGTGAAACGATTGTGCTCAACTCCAATAACTGTAGTCAGAGTAATAGAAAAATTGTAACAGGACAAGTTTGAAAATGTGTGCAATAATTTTTTTTTTTGTTATAATCCTTTTCGTTAAAATATTTGTGTACATCTGTTGTTGATTAATTCTGAGGATATGTGTTGGTTTTTATCATTCTTCTAAGATTTCAAATATTACCCATCAATAAACTATAGAAATATTGACAAAAACATGTTGCCCTTTAAATTCTTATTTATTTTTATTATTAATAGTCCTTTTTCCAATTAGTGTTCTTATCTTGCTGCAGAAATATTGTAAGTGCTTTCTGGCTGTGCAGATATTTCCCATTAATAACATTCAAATTGGCTTTTTTGCTTCAGTTTTTCTGTGGAGTGAAAACAACTACTGTAAGAGACAGCTAATGCACAACTCAAATGGCCATTGGTGGAAGTAAAGCCCAGAGATCTGTCAGACTGGTATCATGTCCATAGTGCTGACGAGGTCTTTACTTGCAGTGTAAGGGCTTTGACTCCTGTGGTATGCTAACGAGATGTGAAGGAGGGTGTACTATAGATGGATGAGAAAGAGCAGCAGAGGCTGAAGCAGGGGGAATGAGGGCAACAACAGCTGGATGGCTGCTGCATGGTCTTTTGTGTATGTGTGTGGGTGCAGGCATTGTCAGTTTAATTTGTACTTCCTGTCTCCTTAGACCTGTGCAGAAAACATTTTTCACCTACGACTCCACATATTAGCTGATAGAAGACATTTGTGGCATGGCAGATTCATCACTCACCTCAGCTGTAGGGTCATAGCCCAGTCTCCACCTCCATTTCTCATGTTCTTCCCAACTCACACTCCCTCTTCATCTCATCTGGATGCATCTGGAAGCATTTCCCAATAAAGCTGTTTACAGTGAGCTTGATAGACTAGTTTTGCATTGCAATGTGGAACAGAATCATAGGGGGAACTGTGTTGTGTTTTTAAAAGAAAACTATTTTTTAAAGATTTTTTTAAGAGTGCAAGCTTTAAAAAATTTGTAGCCTTAAATTAAAAAAAAGAATCCTTGAAATTTCTGTCCTGCTAACTGCTAGCAACATTTGTTTTCACACAAAAATTAATATAGCTAATTGTCATTGTACAATGTAAAGTTGCCCTTATCGTACTTTCTCTCTGTGCCTCCCACCTCTCTTTCTATTCATTCCTTTCTATATCCCTGCTATAATTCCTCCTCCTTCCATCCCCTCTCTGCTGTGGATGTCCCGCATGACTGCAGAGGGAATGTAGCAGGGAAAGCGTCCAGTTCAGGGAGGTACTCAATCAGCAGAGCTCTGCTGAGGGATGCATACATTATAAGAGGAGAGGTAAGGAGAGAAAGACTGCAACTTTAGGAAGGGAATGAGAGCTATTTGATTACGATTATAAAGGTTATGGCTAGTGCTTTGTATCTGTGGTTTTTCGTGGTGCTTTGGGGCCTTTCAGATGATTTATTGGTGTGGTTGAGTGGCCTTAATAATACCAGTCACAAGCATGTACGGCTATCAGAGGCAAGGGACATTTTGGTGATTGCATGTATTTTTAGCTCCACCTAAAGCAGCCCAACACAGAAGAGGCGGGAAAGAGGATGTTTTGAATGAATTGACGCCACGGTGCTCAGCAGAGGACGTCAGCAAACAGCAGCACTACCAGCTGAGAGAAGTACACACTGACACACACAGGCACCACAGAGACGAGCACAGCACAGCAAAGCACTGCAGCTAATATGTTGGCCAAGCCAGGAAAATCAACCTCACACGCCCCTTACAAGAGCCGGCCAGTGTACGGGGCGACTCACAGGTGTGTATAAAAGCCCCTCTCCTAACACATATGTGGGATTGTACTGTTATGCAGCTTCTCAGGAGGTGTGTCTGCTGAAGCTGTCAAGTAGCTGCAGGGGAGAAAGTGCTTTAGATTGCATGCTGTTAAGTGCTTGTACAAAGTATATGTGCAGGAAGGAGTATTTACATGCATATCTGACATATCTTATCACCTGCTTTTGTGGCAACAGAGGCTGTTTGTCTTTTACCAAAATTTAGATTGCTTGTAGAGAGTGCATGTGCCATTGTGTGCTGGCAGTATTCCTTACAAGCATGAGAGGAGAGATGCTCACTGCAGTGCCTCATGATCCCAGGTCACTGATTCCTGTGTTGTTGTCAGCAGAACTATGATCTCTAAGGCAGAGTACACATGGTTAGTGTGGAAGGTCTCTATAGGCTACACTCTAGCAAAGGCTTGATGCAGTCCTCCTCACATCCAGAGATATTGGTCAAAGGAATATACTTCTTCACCTGGAGTGACATCTTATTTTTCTGTCAGTCTAGCTGTCCATACCAAGCCCAACACATATGGTACATATGTCCACAGAGATACAGGTTTTATGTACAGACTTCCACATGCAGGACCACTGCTTCATCACTTCAACATGCAGTCAGTGCAAAGTAATGTTTTTTCCGACTGTAACTTGCTTGCACTGTTGACTTCAAACTTAAATGTAGTGTTTACAGATTGGCACAGTTTCTCTGCTTTGCTTCGGCATGGTTTAAAATCAGACATTCACTTTTATGAACTTTAAGTTGCACTTTGATTAGATATATGAATTTTAATTGGCATGGCATGGAAACCACGCTGTACGTAGTCGTACACCCGTGCAGAATATTTCAAGCTCATTACCATTCTGTCAGGGTCCTGATGTCAGCCACAGCGATAAGGTTACTTAGCCTATTTGTCATTCCGGCATATGCTCCCTGATCAGTCAGCCCTCCTGCTGTGCTCTCAGCCTTAGAGGCAGAGGGCTGTGAACACCAGACCACAAAATTTCATTTATGATCAGCAGATAATAGTTGATGGTTTGGGCTAGCCTTGAACCAATAATGTTTTCACTGCAGGATATATTGGTAAATTTATAAACTAGGTCATGTTCAACTAACATCAGTGGGCCTCTTGTGGGTTTTGTGCAGGTCTTTGTACAGAGGTGTTTTTAATGCTTTTCATAATGGTCAGCTTTAACTCAGTCTAGTGGAAAATTTGATTCAGCGTTTAGTCATTTCCAGTATTAGCTCTAATACACCCAGCACAGGTCATCCTTCCTGTTTGGTGCCTCACTAAAGTGAAATGTGGCTTCCGTACTACATTTACTGTACATGTCTAACTGATGAAGAGGTCATGGTTTGACTGAATGGCTAAACATTTCAGTGTTGAAAAATGACACTCCTAAAACAGGTGCAGTATGCAGAATATGGGTGAATACAGCAGAGAGGAAGTGACCTCTCCTTAACCACAGACAAACTGCACATTTCCAGGGCGATTTGATACTTCTAAGAATAGACATAATGATGATACCCAACAGAAGGTTTAAATATTTAAAAAGGGAGTGTGTTCTGTGTATTAGATTATCCAGACTGGGATTTAAATCTGCCTCTGTGAGTGGGATAGATATTCCTGAGAAGGGATGGTTCTGGTAAATTTCGATCCTGTGTGCCAGTTGGACTTTTTAGAGCTGTGCACCAGATGCAGCCCCTCTCCGCCTTCTCTCCACTGATGGCTGACTTAATAAGCCCACTAATTCTCTTCAAGCTTTCCCCACTTTAAAGATACAGAGATCTAAAAATAGGATTTATTAGATTTAATAGATTGTTAGGTCTCTTTTAAATATATATATATATATATATATATATATATATTGTAGAATAACCAGTATTTTATGCCTAATGAGTTAGTGTAGTTAACTGGTCAGAAGTTTTTCTGTTAATATAGTAGAAACTAAAAATTTAGAGTGAGCTGGTTTTTTGAAAACCTGCTTTTACAGCTCTGTAGGATTTTTATGCAGAACACACAAGAAGCCATTCATACTGTTACAGTGTGTTTCATTTAGCACAATAAAACAAGATAACGACATAAAATGATCAGTTTGCATTCAAGTGGATGCAGTAAGAATTTAGTTTTTGCTTTTTGAGCCATGTGGTCTCAGTGTGGGGTGCCTGGGTGTTGTCACTGCCACAGAGCACTGCAGTTGTGGAGTAGTTGTGTTGTCTTATCCTTGTGTATCACTGTAATGTCATGCCCCAGTGGGAGTCTGTTCAACCCCTGCTTTTACGCTGCATTCTGCAGTGCTCAGATCTTGTAATGGAAGTGCAGGAGAGAGTTCCCTCCAAGCCAAATATGAATGCAGATACCTGACATCACACAGACCCGCAGTTGGCAGATTCTGTGAAGTAGGGAAAAGAGTGAAGAGGAAGGTATTTGTCAAACTTGATAAGAGGGAGGAAATGTCTTTGTTATGCTTTGCTGATAAAGTATTACAGACTATACAGTAAACACACTGAAGCAAACACCGTAGTAAAGACAGGGCTGCTGCAGTATAGCGTGTGCTGTGCTGCACAAACTTGAACACCCTTAGGGTCAGGATTCTCTGCAGCAAAATTTACCAGACTAATCATTTTTCTAAATACAGTAGCTTCTGTTGTTGCTCATGCAGGATCACTATATCATTACCACTGAACCAAATCAGAAATCAAAGTTATCAAGGATCAGGAAAAGGCAGTTTCACTGTGCATTTTTCTGCAGCATGATAATTTGATGCATTCCTCTGCTTTCATGTTGCTGACCACAACTCTCCATAATTACAAGAACCTTTTTTTTCCTGCGTGTGCTGCAGAGGACTGGAATTAGGTGGGGGAGGGGTTAAGTGGTGGGATAACATAATAACATCCCTGACACGATTGTGGAAGGCATTTAGACATGTTTTATAACATGAACATTAGCTGAATCCAATTGTTAGAGGATCCAGTGCTGGATCACTGCTCTCTGCTTTTGAACAAAAGCACTGGCAAGTAGCATTGGTTTCATGCAGTGTACTGGAAAACAGGGATTACACCAGCTCAGACAATGTAATCCTTAGGAATACAATGAAATTGAGCTACGCTTGTCACATTTTGTTTTTGCAACATAAAAAACATGCAATAAAGGGATGGAAACATGAGGCCGCCATGGGATAAGTGTCCTTTTGTATCATTACATTAATTGATTATGTGAAAACATATTAGTTAATAGTATTTTTTTGTACATATATGCAAACAAACAAGAAGAATTACACCCTGACATTCACCTCTTACAGAATTTTTCCTAAGGGCATTATTTGTACCTCTTGATATAATGAAAGAACAAGAGAATAAGCTCTGTGATGTCACCTTTCTTTTTTTTTTTTTACCCTGTCCTGTCCAGCATCCTAACATACAGAACGGTGGTCTGTGTGCCATATTTTGCTGGACAGATTTG
>JBAMHW010000001.1:17304797-17318948 GCA_037177495.1 Rhadinocentrus ornatus
ATATATATATATATATATAAATAAATATATACACACATACAAACAACTGCACTGAATACCAGCAGTTTGTAGTTTTATATTTAGGCTCCAGACTGTGACTAAAATGTGAGACAGTGCGAGTGAATTTTTTATCTTCTCGCGCAATGGCGACCAATACATTTGCCAGTCTTTTTTTGTAGTAGTTATAATTGAATTTTATTTGTCGCTAACAAACTTCTGCTCCCCTCTTCAGTCCAGTTTGAGGGTGACACGGTAGTGGATATTCACTCCTGTCCCGTCCCACTCCCACAGAAAAAAATCCTGTCCCGTCCCAATCCTGATAAAATTACTCCAGATCCCGTCCCGCCCCCATTTAGAATGACTCCTGCTCCCATTTTTTAGAATTGATTGGCAATACATTAAATTTGATTAAATGTTCTCACCATTCTTTTTTAGACCAGCTGCTAGGTGTTTCTAGCTTTTTTTGGAGGTCAGTTACAATAAAAAAAGGAAACAACAATAAAACAGGACATGGTTCACACCATGTCTAACAAAGTTGAATAAACCCAAACAGAACATGTAAAGTTGTATTTAACAAATTTCTGAATGTCATTAACTAAACATGTTTTACAAGCGGCATACATTGTGTTGACACCGTCGCACTCGAGTCTCGTGAAGTTTATTAATATGTCCGCCTTTCCTACCAGTTCTATCAACCTAATAAACGCATCAATACTTTTAACTTTGCCTTGTAAATCTTTTTTTGCCATATCCGTGGGTGTTTGCTAACTCCATTCCTTTTCTTAATTCAAATCTGGTGGCTTCTGTGTAGTGTAGTTCTTTTTTTACTTGGTTACAGTGTAGGTTAATTGAGCGAAAAATACAAAATGACGGCGCCTGTCTTTTTGTTTTCGTGTGGTTCCCACTCCTGTCTGCTCCGGTTAACTTTTTATCCTGTACTGTCCCAATCACGTGATTAATAGTAAAAGTGACTCCCATGACCCATGGGATTCCTGAAGAATCAGTCAGCCTCTAGTCCAGTAGTTCACGTAATGCGCAAATTACCTGCTGATTTGCCGACTCAAACTAACTTCAATACGAGAAAAGGAGACGAACACCAGCGAAGAAGACGACAGCCAATGTGCGTGTAAGCGGGGACGACCACTGTGACTGATTGGCTCATGTGTGAAAAGAGGACGTCTTGGAGGAATTTATTATTCCTCAGTGTTGCCAACTTAGCGAGTTTTCAAATCCCTCTAGCGAGGTTTTTTTTTTTAGCGACTAGCAGCAAATCTTGTGAAGTTTTCTGGTATTATTGGAGACTTTTGGAGACTGACATGAATGAACGTAGCTTACTCTTCCCAATGAGGAGCGGGTGCTACACAGACCCCTCCTTCGTTCAAAAGCACTCATACAAGGCTTGGTCTTCTCGCAACAGCAGCAGCTCCGAGTTGCATTCAGAGTAGTGATGGGATGTTCGGCTCTTTTGGCTCGGTTCCCAAAGAAGAGCCGGCTCTTTTGGCTCCCGAACGGCTCTTAATTTAGCATCTTTAATAGCCCCATAATTTACCCTAACTTTGCAAGAATTAATGAATTGTGTTTTAAAAATCCGTTTGTGTTCAGCATTTTAATGAGAAACCTTATATTTTCCTCCTTTTAAGCATTTATTCTGATACAAAACCACTTACTTTTGTTTACTATATCAACAAAAATCTTATATTGCACAAATGGACAAAAAACAGCCAATGTGCGTGTCTGTGGTGTCACTCGGTGGGAGCCGGCTCGTCTGATTCACTACCAAGCATCGGCTCTCAGAGCTCTTTCACGCATGGCACATCACTAATTCAGAGCAGACAACGTTCACCTCTTTTTCATGATCAGGCTGAAAATGAAACTTGAAGAATGAAGCTGCTGGATGATCCTGCGCTGGCTTACTGTTAAAAATTAAAAAGTGTTGTCACATGTTCCAGACTCTTAATTAAAAAAACAAAATACACCTAGGAACTAAACTAAATATAAAGAAAACATTGACAGAATTATTATAATTTTTTTTTTTTGCTGTTCTAAACATTTTAGGTTGTGTTTTTATCAATTTTGCCTTTCCCACGACATCCCTCTTTACTGCAGCATCCATTACAAGTTGTCAAATTAAATCTGATTTGATTTGACAAGTTCTATGTCTTGTTTTGTATTAGTGCGGCCAGTAAGATGTTTTTTTTTATAATGTTATGTCAACTGCTGCACAAAAAATGTGAATTGTAAACATTGTAATTTCTGAATTTATTTTTCACATATTTATCACTAATACAGTGAAAATGAGAGGAAATGTGAATATTTGCTATGTAAGGCGACATCTGTGTGCGCTCCTAAAAATTTAAGTTAGGGGCCACTGTGCTCCTTGTAAAAAAAAGTTAGTCTGGAGCTAGTGTTGTTTGGTGTTTGGCTCTTCTGTCCTTGAATTGATAGTTTTTTTGTTTGTTTTTAGTACAGGAAGATCTGCAAAAGAATCATATCTTTCTGTTTCAGCTGTTCAGAACAACTAATAGTTGTGTCCTCTGACGCATTGCCACAGTGTTTGGGTACAGACAGTTTGTATGCAGAAAGCATGGATGACCTATCATCTCTTTGTCTTTCCTACTTCTTTTTTTTTCATTATTATCATTGAGGACTTCAAACTCTTTGATAGTTCTACTTTTCATTCTGCTGACAGTCCAGTCATTACTTTGTTAGTTAGGCCTCCTACACTTGGGTGGAGTATGTTTAGGTTACCCCAGTCATTTACTCCTCATGATAATTGTTTTTATTGGTTTGTTTTGCTTGCAATGTTCCAAAATTGGAGATGATTAGAGGTTTTCTTTGATATTGGTAACATTACCAAAAAAATTTCATTATTGTAAGGTCACTTTGTGATTTGTTTTCTTGGCGACAGATCACAGCGCTATCAACAGAGCTTACTTCATAAATTTCCCACTGGTCTAGTCTTTTTTTTCTCTTTTCCAAGCTCTTTGTCTATATCCTGCTCAATTTTGTCAGCTTTAGCATTCCCCCATACTTCACACCATATTATGCCCTACAGTGCTCAGCTAAGCGATTAGCTGTGTTGGATTTGTAATTTGTGTTGAGCTCTCTGTTTAGTGGCTGAGCCAAACAGATGCCAATGTTCAGTTAAGTTATAAAAGAAAGACATTTATTTAGTCATTTTTATCTGGTACTTGACATTTGTTTTTATAAATTAGAATAAATGTGAAAGCTTGAGTGAGTTAGACTCTTTTATTGTATGTAGAACCAAGGTCATACCATATTAAGGTGCAAATATTTGTGGTCACTTTCAGTTTATAAGAATTTTTAAAACTGAAAAAGCATACGAATGACCTCAAATGTTTTAATGCGTGGTATTCAGTGAAGTTGTTTCAGTGTAATAAAATCAAAAAAGATTTTTGCTTAGATTGTAACTTTTTTTTAACATAAATTTGATTGGGATGATTCCACTTAGGGACCTTTGCTAATTGTTTATCCTGCTGTGTTTGCTTAGCAGCTCAGGTCATCTTGTGTTTGAAGAGACAGAGTCGTTCAGGATCTCCTACATCAGCACTGGCTGTCTTTTACCTGACCTAGGATAATTTGATTTGACCCAAGATTCAATTTCCTTTGCAGTGCAGACAAGCTTGTATTGAAGTTCACTCCCTGAGAGACATCACAGCTCTGTTGGAAATTTTACATTTAGTTGCTGCTGCTGATGTTTTTATAGAAGATGCATTGTTATTAAATAAACTTTAAATAAATAAAAATATATCCTTAAAAAAGCATAATTAAATCAACTAATTTAAATATTTATATTTACTGATATATTTCAGGATATATTTAAAAGCCTTATTTTTTCAATTCTCAAACAAATTTATATACCCAAGTTAGGGCTGGGCGATTAATCGAATTTTAATCACAATTACGATCTGGGTTTTCAACGATCATGAAAATGAAATGGTCCGATTATTTTGCTCCTTCACAGTTTATTCTTATGCTATTTTAAGTTGCAAATTGAGCGCCACTGGCATTGCTGCGCTCTGTTGCAGACTCCTGATACCAGACCTAGTGGTAATCGATTCTAGATCTTAAGAACTGGAATCGAATCGATTCTTGAAATTTGAATTGATACCCAGCTAGACCTGGTGGAAAGAAACTAGTCTGCATTACCACAGACAATGCTTCAAATGCCCCCCTGTGGTGGTCCACAGTATATATGCTCATCTTAGGATATTAGCTTTGGTAACAATCCAGGGAAATCAACATTTATGCTTATACTTGGTAAATGCAGTTACACTCTGCGTGCACAAATGCACTTTGTAAAAGGGTGGAAAATTTCATATCACAGTTACTAAAAAAGGACACACCCAGAAACACAGACAAGTATTGGAATCATACATGATTTTCTTTTCTTGTGTGTGTGTTTTTTAATTCTATTTAATAAGTTTTACTTTTTACTGCAGAGGAAAAATGCTACTGTTCATCTTAAAGCCACATTGTTTCCATAAAAGCAGATAAAGAGGATGCTTTGGTCAGACAGTATTCTGGGGAGCATTGAACTCTTCCATTTTTAATGGAACAAACTAAAACTATGCAGGGTTATTTGCTGTATTGTCCATCAAACAAGATGGAAGAAGACAAGCAGCCTTTACTGCTGACACATCAATTTCCCTTTGCAGGTGTTTACACTATGATGGACCTCCATTGATTCAATTATTATGGTTAAATTTCTTCTCTCAGTGCGTGTTACTTGTCTACATCCATCCGACCTACAGTTGCTGATTATTATATATCACAGTTATGGAGGCCAAAGGTCATCGTGTTCCTTTTCACAACCCTGTTACATGTGGACTAGTGCTCAGGCACTTTTTATGAGTGATTGTGTGAAGCTCTGTACAAGAGGAATGAATTCCTTTCAAACTAATCTTCAATGATGTACTGAATCTGATCAAGTTGAGGTGTTGACTATAATTCTTTCATTGTTTTCATAGTTTACCAGAGAGAGATTTGTTGTTTTTCTTCCATATGTCACCATGTTGGACTGATTAGACCTACCTTGGTCTATTTATTAGATCATTTTGAATCAGCAGATGAGCCCCGCTGACAACATCCGTGGGCAAAAAAAGGGCTGGAGCTGAAATTAACCACATATGCTGATGTGCTGTGCAGCCTGAATGACTTCTGTATAACATTGTCAGATTTGGATGCTTTAGCTGATTGATTTGCAAACTGCAACTTTTATTTACTAAAAGAATGGATTTTTAGCAGCTAGATTAATTGTCACAACTTTAAAGCCAGCTATGCTACTGCAGTATTTAGATTTACAAAATGAACAATTTCTATAGCTTAATTTTTTTTTTTAATGAATACTGAATGCAGAAGTCTAATAGAGAAAACTACCTCAATCCTGTTACTAGAGCTATTGTCTTTGACTCTTCTATTTTATATGTACAAGCACTGATTATGGAGGAAGAGAGGTTTTATTGGGGGTTATAATTGTACTTCTCTCCTTTTTTCTTCAAAAGATCTTAATTTGCAGAAAAATTGTCGTCAAAAATGCAGATTGTATTGGAGTAGAAAGGAGCGCATTTCTTCTTACTTTTTTGTTATAATGCTCCAGGAAAAAAAAGGTCTAGGAGAAAAAATAATTAGGCTTTTATCACAGTGGTTTGTGCAGTTTTCACGCAACGGAAGCATTTAGCAGGAGGGTTTCCACATGTTGTCTGACCTTTATTTGTTTCATAAAGGAGCTCTGCAGCAGTGTCGCTCAGCCTAATTTCCATGGCATTTGTAGAAAAACTATTTTGGCAATGTCTCTAAAAAGAGATTCCACTGTGACTTGGTTTTACTTTATTCTGAATTTATTATCCTAGTCATTGCTTTCATTATCACCATCATATTTAATCTTTAGAACTGCAAAACTCCCAGGCTGTGTAGACAGTATGGGACTGTTTTACAACCCCACTGAAAGACTGCTCGATCTTTACAAATATATTTAGTCTAGAATGAATAAATGAACACCCAACAAACTGTTCAAGCAGCACTGGGCAAATACTCAAACCAGTCCAATGCAGAGCACAAACAGGTGCACAGAAATGCCAATCTCTAAATCCCTTGTTTGACAAAGGGACTGGCAGAAATCGAAAGAACTGTCACCTTATTAATATTCAACACATGTAGTTGTGACTCAGCACATTTTATTGCAGTCACAACTGCCCTTTAGGCCATGTTGTTGCGCGACAGTAAGGCAGCAACATTTTGTATTACAGCAAATGCAAAATAAACTTGTGTTAAACCACTAATCATGAATTGGGGTGCAATGGAACACTATCTGCTCAAGTCTACTTCTATTTAATTCTACTGTCTACAGTCTACTTCTGAAAATTAATTGTTGCTCTTTATGAGTCTGGTTATTTATTTATTCATTTTTATTTAACCTTCCAGAAACTAACGTTTGTTGCCTAAAAATATGTTGCTCATCTGTCAAATCACCAGCATCTTCAGCTGTCCACCCATTTTTTTTTTTTTTACTTAAAAAAGGACTGGATTCAGATCCGCTACAAGGCTGCGGTTGTTACACTTTTTTTTCATTGAAAGTGACACACCTGCCAAATATCCATTAGGGGTGTGACAATACATCAATCTATACCGATTTAGTCAATGATCCAACAGTTTTTATCCAAATTGAAAAAATTGCTCAAACATCGAATCCTTATCAACTGAATCAATATAATATTGTCTCATGATCAAACTTAGGATTCTCACCTCTAATAGCCATGTATGAAAATTTTGACGTTTACACCAAACTGCTGCATTGATGTGAACCTGCTGTGAACAACTGTTGTTCCAGCAACTGTCTGCTGCCTAAAGGTGGAAGAGAAAATGGTGTTAGGATGGAAAGTAAAACTACAGGACTGGGATCTCTAGTCTACTTTATGACTCCGCTGGCAAAAAATTTGCAGACTGGTAAATATCTCAAGAGGGGTGATTTGGAGTAATTTCTCAAGGAAGTTTTAATTTTCATAATGGCTTAAACGATGGCCATAAAAGGGTTGAAGGGTTGTCAAAAACATCTGGTCTTGTGATGAGGAAAACTATATGTTGAGACAAAAGAGTTCTTAGGTTTTCTGGTTCAAGCATCTCAGGAAAAATCAATATAGACTACCTATCTCAATAAAAATTTATTCAGTGCAATGACAAGACTATTTTATTTCTACTGACAAGAACATTCAAATCTTAATCCAATGAATGTTTAAGTTTGTAGGAAAATAGAATTAGGATATACAGTATAGCATTCTTGCACTGAACTTAGACTTTTAGAGCTTAAACAGTCAATTGTGCAGTCCTGTTACGCTCTAAAACACATTACCTGGGTGTAGCACATGCATGACTGTTATTAGTAACAGATTGCGCCAACTCATTTGGCCTGTTATTTGTGTGTATCTGCCGTTCTTCAGTTTTCTGTTGTCTGATTCTTTGGATTCAGCAGAAACATTCTTTGTTCTGTAACACCACTGAAATTAATGATGCTTTTATTACAGCTGATTGAATTGGTTTGGAAAATAAGTCAGCAGCCTGAGTTAATTAAGTGATTGTTTGATAGTGGAATTGCAGAACACCGACTTGTGTTTTTCTTTAGTAAGACTTAAAATGTAAGGACAAATGCAGCGTTTTCTGAAACCAAACAGTCACGGGACACATTGCCATAGAAAAATGGAATACACTGGCAAAACTTTCTGTAGAACTTATATTTTATTTTCTATTTTAGTGTTGTCATGATGTATTTATAGCTCTAATTCAGGGGTAGGCAAATTCACTCCGCGTGGGCCTGAGTCCTTCAGGTTTTAGATGTTTCCCACTCCAACATACCTGATTTGAATAAAATGGATCCAACAGCTTATCAAGTTTTGTTCAGTGGTTCATTACGAATCAGGTGTGTTGAAACAGGGAAACCTCTAAAACTTGCAGGACTGCGTATCTCGAGGACCAAAGTTGAATACCCCTGTCCTTACCACACACTTAAACTGCCCAACCTTTAGTACCTTAATGCAGTGGTTCCCAACCTGGGGTCCGGGACCTTCCAAGGAGGTCCGCCAAAGAGCAAAGGGCGTCCCCGAGGCTTTGAACATTCAAAATCATTGTGATTAATGTCCACAAAATTAAAACGAAAAGGTAAAGCTATTTGCTGATAATGTACCATTGGCTTTATGGAAAGACAAGATTCAGCCAGAAAACATGAGAATCTCACATTTGCATGGAGGGGGTCCCCAAGGAAAATAGGTTGGGAACCACTGCTTTAATGCATCAGTAAGTAGCATAATAAAGCAAAAAAAGTTTTAATAAAGGGTTAAATTAAAAGAAAGGTAGAAGAAAAACCAAAAACATCTTACTTACTGACAATTGGTTAGGAGCTCCCTGTGTTATTTCAATGCACTGTGACCTGGGAGTTTTTCTTGTTGGGGCAGTAAACACTACCCCAACAAGAAAAACTCTTGACCAAGGATCAGTATGTGACAAGTTGGGAATGGACTCTTGCCTCTGTGTGTGAACTCTATTATAGACTGGCTGCTTGTTCAGGTTGTCTCCCCCAGCCTCTCACCCAATCTTAGCTGGGATAAACTTTTGCCCCCTGGGACTGTTGGCAGGTTTAAGTAAGTATAGAATAGGGTTCTTTGTGTTTCAAAGAAAGATTCAATTGTGAAGTCAGAAAGATTTTTTTGTATTGTGTAACTGTAAGTTGGGGCATTATTAAGTAATTAATCAAAACTTTTGGTTGACTGTAATCAAAATAAACATCAATAATATAAAACATAGGAATTAAAAGTGTCTTGGATATGTAAGTGGATGTGGAAACATGTTTACACAAGGTGTTATCTTAAATTTAATTTGCAAGTACAGCTTGTAATTCAGTTTATAGTTTACATGAAGCCTCTAGAAATAATTGTTGACAAACAGTTATTTCTTTTTTCTTCTAAAGTTAAATTGCAGTTGCTCACATAGTAATGCCAGTAAAACCAGTATTTCTGCATAGAAATGATAACAAATGAATTATTGAAGGAAAGGTTTCTCACAACTACATTAATGATCAGTGTAGCAAACTGTATTGCATATTCTGTTCAAGAGCAGCTGCATTCTGTTCATTATCCTGAAAGATATTATGTTTAGCAATTTCTGGGAAAGTGGGAGTGAGAGGTGGGAAGAGGAGAAGAAGAAAATGAAAAGGGAGGAGGATGTGATAATCTGCTAAGGCATTCATTTGATTGTAAGGATATGGGTCTCTCCATTAGCTTGTGTGAGCAGCAAAAAGTGGAGATTAAGAGCTCCCCCTTCAGCCTACATCCTGCTGGCTCCACTTTACTCTGCTCTTTGTGGAGGCCAGCTGCTATGAGACACCCTCTCTGCATCTTTCACCTGCCACATTAATTCCAGGAGGATTTCAATGATCTTCACAGAAAATCCAGATGATTCAAGATGATTCAAAATCTCACAACAGGTGAGGCTTGTTCATCAGGGCATACAGAGTAGTTAATAGATGCAAAGATATGCTTGCAGTGGAAGATTCTTATGCTAAGCATGAGTTGTCTAAATGAAAGTTGAGATTGTTAGTTGATGATGGGATTTCTCTAACAGTTGCTGTTTTTTTGTCGAGCAGTTTGCATATGTGGAGCAGTTTATGCGTCTTGTTGATGTGAGAAAGAGAAAGGTGTTCAGCCTGCAGTGCTTTGCTTCTCCTGTTCTTCTCCCAGGACACAGCACTTAAATTGAACAGGAAATACTCTGAGCTTACTTGTTTCACTGTAAAAAAAAAAAGAAAAGAAAAAAGAAGAAAGAGAAATCAGGGTTAAAACTATGGACCAGTTGTTGCAGCATAGAGAGAAAGCGTACCTTTCTACATATTTCTGTGGAGAAACTCCAGCTGAAATCTAAACCAGGTCGCCTTTCTGTTCTCAGGTTACTTGCCATTTTTCAGTTGAGTAAGCCTGTTTTACATCAAACTGAGTTCAGATTTTATATAATTTTTTATTTATTGCTCTAAGGGAGTCTGTGGATAAGGTCAAACTGTGGTCATAAGCTTGGTGTTTTTACTTCCAGTCATTTTTCTCCTCAGCTAGGACTAGAGTGACGCACTGAGAAATACCTTATCGAAGCTATCTGAATAAAGAAATGCCAGTGTTTGTCTTCTTTATCTGTCTTGAAGGAGAAACTCTGCTTGACCTAATTGTTAGTGCTCTTGTACACTGTAACCTGCCATGATGTGGCCAAGTTACTGCTTTACAATTCCCTCAGCCTTGTGAGTTGTTTTACTGAGATCTTGTTCAGAAAGAAACAGACTACAACATATTTGAAAATGCCCTTTTTGAGTGTTGCAAATTATAATATATGATAACACAGTCACCACACATGAAATTATGTCATATTTAATTTTGGCAACTACATTGAACTTCTCTGACGGCAAAACTGTTTCTCTACATTAGCAAGAAAACCGTATGTTAAACCAGAACTGCAGCTCTACCAGAGGAACAGCTTCCTTGCAAGCTATAATGAAAGCTAACTCTGCAAGTAAATAGGCCTACTGTGCTGCAGTACTGGTACACTCACTGGGGATGCTGCAAATTCCTTGACAAATAGTTCAGAAATAATGCGGCAAAAAACAAAAGCCTCAAAGAATTCAGATTCCTAATTAATGGGATGCTGGTTGAGTCCTGTATGTGCCCACTACAGCTCAGCAAATTATGAATTGTTACATTAAATGAAGTCTGTGTGCATAAGGTCACGTTTTTTGTGAGTGAACAATATGAATGGATGTGTAAGGTGTTGTCATTTTGTTTTGCAAGTGCAGGATTGCATCATTCCCTCTCAACATTTCTGAAATGTCAACTCATAAGTCTTTTCACCCTGCTCTGTTTAATTTCTCTGCCTCTGCTGCTGGGTGATGTAGCGTGGAAGTGTTTTCTGTTTGTGTCATGCTGAGCCTTTATAGGACTGAAACAGCTATCCTTTAGAGTATTCTCAATACTGTTTGATAGATGTAGTCTTTCATTTACTCTTGGTACTCTTTAGTGAAGCTAGTGTAAACATGTTTCACTCAGCCATTTGTTTATCTGTATGCATGCATGATTTTTAAATAAGAAGCATGTGTATTTATTATATTCTTTTGTTGTATAGAAAAAAACAACAGAAAAGTTGTAGTTTAGGGACATCACTAACAGAAGCCAGACATGAAAGCATCAGCAGCAGCAGATTACTATCTGCAATGTTTTAGCAACAGCATTAGGACCAATATTTTATTGTTATTCACCTCAGTAGTGAGCTTTTAACATGATAGATATACAGTCACCTAGGACTGAGCAATATGAACCTAATTTCATATCTTAATATTTTTTACCTGAATCACAATATACAATATATATTTCAATATCATTTTTTTGTCAGGTAACCAAAGAGACAGTTCTAATTTACAGCTTCGAGTGATAAATACACTTTTGTTATGGATCAGCAGCACATGTGCATTAAAACAGTTGACTAAAAATAAAGTAGCTGTATATTGAAATAACACTAGAACTACCATGATTTTCAGTATTTTCTGCAGTCCCCCTCCCTCTACCGCACTTATTCAACTCATTTACTCATCTCATCTGATGTTTTTCAAATCAGGTACTCAGGCAAGTTTTCAGACCCAAAGAGCAGGCAGTACTCAACACAGGCTTTTAACTTTGAACCTCACAGAAATGAGTTGAAATCTGTAGTGATGAATGTATCTTCGCGCTAAATTTTTCTTTTGTATGCAATCACACTAGAAAGAACAAGCTGGTCATTTTGACTTTTAAAATGTGCATATTCAATAACTTTGTCAAATAATCATGACACCTTGCTGGTCCCTGACTTTTCCTAAAACTACATGAATTTTCATTAAAACTAGTTTTAATATTTAGTATGGAAAGAACAGAAGAAATATGATCATTTCTACCTATTTGTGCTACAGGTGGTTATTTTGATAATCGCCTGTTCTGTTTTTAGATTCCAGTTGTTGGATCAGATGATATGGAAGTATTCTGTAAAGGATATGCAGAGATGGATCCATGCTGTATTTTTTTTATTTATTTGCAGTATGCACTATAATAAAGAACCTTGCACGAATAAACATCCACATCATCAAGAAGTGCACTGAAACCCAAATATCTCAAAGCGGTTTCTGCAAAAGCTGCAGAGGAACATCCAGCAGAGTTTACGGAGGGAAACTAGCCACAAATATTCTTGCCGGTCCGCAGTCGTATCAACCACATGCATGCTGCTGTCATGTGTGAAGAAGCACATGAATGTGGAAAGAAAGCAAGAATATTTACACTGTCATGACAATCTGCACTATTTGCTATGAGGCTAAAACAGCTATTTAGAAGTCTCAGCCAGCACAGATCAGGTCTCTCCTGCCGCAGCAGCCTTTGCCTCACGTGCTGCAGGTGTCAGAGTTATTTTTGTTTGTTTGTTTGTTCCCCAGCTTTCTGCTGCAGCCCACTTTTAGACTTCATAGAATAAACAAGACGGTTTATAGCTCATTGGAATTTTTACTCTTGTTGTTATTTTTACCTTAACTCTTTTGTTTGACTTTACAGAGCAGTGGAAGGTAATTCCTCTGTCTTTTATATCAGCTAATCTCTCTGATTGATCATTTGCAGTGCAAAATCATTCTTCTATCAGATCTGAAAATGCAGATGTACGATGGTGTACAACATTACATTTCATAACAAATATCATTTCCTTTGAGCACCTAGTAAAAGCTACAACAACGACATGAGCTAGAAGTCAGATCTGAAGGGGGATGCGGTTCTTCCAGGAAAAAAATGTTAATAGCGCTGATTAACAAGAGAACACGTAGTTGCTGATGAGCCGCAGGGGACTTCGGCCTTATGAACATTCTCATAGCTCTTAAACATCAAAGCTCTTAAAATAAATGAATAACAAATACTTTTCAATGACCACAACAAAATTACAGTTGTGCAAAATGCAAAAAGATAAGCTTTCAACTCAAAAAAGCTATCTTGATATACATGATATTCTCTTTTTAAATCGTGTCATAAAGTCTCGATATATTTGAAAATCGCGAGGTATTGCCCAGCCCGACAGTAACCGATGCATTAAACTGTCATGCAAATTTCTTTCCAACATTAGGTTTTAAAACATGTTTACATAAAAGTTGATTAAATTTCTTCTTTACCTTTCAAAATATTAATAGAAGTAATCATGTTCTTGATACAGAAAATTGGGGATATGCAGATATATGTACCTGAGATTGGTATTAGCTGATATACAGCTTGTTGACCACAATGTGCCTGTAAACATATAGTATAACGTCAGCTAAGGACAATGGCATTTATCCAGTATATATTTTTTGTCTTGCTTTGGCCTTTCCCTGAAAC
The DNA here is from genome assembly GCA_037177495.1 of Rhadinocentrus ornatus. Taxonomy (NCBI): domain Eukaryota; kingdom Metazoa; phylum Chordata; class Actinopteri; order Atheriniformes; family Melanotaeniidae; genus Rhadinocentrus; species Rhadinocentrus ornatus. Next base: position 17,318,213 of record JBAMHW010000001.1, read on the forward strand.
TTACAGGTTTGTTTTAAAAAAAATAGTGTGATCAACAGCTAACATATTTCAAAACTTTTTAATTTTTTTCTTGTTGCACATTTAATTGTTTTTTGGTTATTTTTGGGTATAAAAAAAAGATGAAAACAACTGTCCTTGGCTATCAGTAAAATTACTATCTTTAACATCAGTACTGGCCCAGAATTTCCAAGTCAATCCATTTCTCCTGTAAATGTTGCACTACATAGAGCTTGCAGTGTCTTTAGGGATGAGTTACAGTTTGAGGCGATGATGGAGAGTAATGCTGAATACCAGTGACAAGCAACTTATCCAGGATAGCCTTGCTGAAGGCCTTTCCTCTGCTTGCTATTTTTGGTAAATGGGGAAATAAAATATAGGGAAGGCTAAGCACACTGAATGACTAAAGCAAAGCCACATCACCAGTAAATGATAAGATGAGGCACTTTTTAATACATCAGATAAAAGACCACGGGCAGTGACACCAAAGGTTAGCGTAGGGCCAAGTAATTATTGTATTTGGCAACAATGCTTGTAATTTGAGGACATAATAGTTTTGAACCCTGTGACCCTGAACAGAACAAAGCCGGTGTGAACAGATGAATGAACAAATGAACGAATAAATGAATGAATGAATGAAAGAAAGAACAAACAAATGAACATATGAAAGAAAGAAAGAAAGAAAGAAAGAAAGAAAGAAAGAAAGAAAGAAAGAAAGAAAGAAAGAAAGAAAGAAAGA
>JBAMHW010000001.1:17319048-17350586 GCA_037177495.1 Rhadinocentrus ornatus
AAGAAAGAAAGAAAGAAAGAAAGAAAGAAAGAAAGAAAGAAAGAAAGAAAGAAAGAAAGAAAGAAAGAAAGAATGAAAGAAAGGACGGACAGATGGATGGACGAACAAACGAACAAGTGATCCAGTGGTGTTTTGTTTTATTAGTTTGTAAAACTAAAAGTAAATGACCCAGTTCTAATATTGTCGCCCTCTTAAAATAGTGGCCTATGTAATTTTTCTAAAGTTTCTCTAAAAACACAAAAAACGGAACTCAATGTCTAAAGGAAAACATTTTTTGTTTTTTTAGAAAAAAATAACTTATGCCATTATTTTTAAAGGGTGACAATATTTTACTTGTATGTAAATATAATCTAAATAAGGAGAAATACTCATGAAAAACACTCGCTACTGTTTCTTCTGTTATGTGATGGTAACATGCCTTTATGCTCCAGTTAAAGCAATGAAGAGCCCAATCTAGCTGAAATCAATGAAGCCCATTGGATGGGTAAGGGAGACTGCTAAGCCATACAGTTTGTATTAAAGAATACGAGCTGTGACTGGCTACAGTGCTTCCATTGATCTTTGAACAACATTGTAAGTTTAGATATTTCATGTTGGGTTTTTTTCTTCTTTTGGTCCAACCAGCAAACTGAAGTATAGAAACACTAATGTAGACAATGTTGATCAGGAAGCAATATGTTTAAAGACATGATACTTATTCAGCTTTCTTTATTTCTGTCTCTGTTCTGCAGCCACAACCTGAGGACCACTTCGTTTCGGCATCCTGTGACTGGACAGATTTCATCCGAAAACACAGAATACACACTACAAGACATGTAAGCCGGTTGTAATACTGCATTCCTAAATGTATAGAGAAACAATCTAAAGAATGTTAAGTCTGTCACTGTCCCTTTTTACTCTCCATGAACCATATCCCAAGCTTTATTAGGATTTTTTTTTCAGACTGAAATTGTAGCACAAGAAACAGCAGATCTTTAATTAAGTGTTCATCAAATCAACTGCAGCCATTATCAGAGGACGAAGAAGGAGGTTTTTATTTTTTATTTGTTTTTATCAAAGTGAATTTATTTTCTGCAAGATATTTATAACTGCATTTGGATCTTTGAAGCTCATTAGCTTTTTCTCTTCACATTATTAGCTTAATAGTGTCTGTAGTAATGACACAACTGCACCCACATGTGTGTTTGGACGTTTGCATATCACATATGGGCTTATTAATCTGACTCATCAGTCTTCCCGGTTATGCTCATGCTTACTTAACAGTTATTGTAAAACTATTTTCATCCATCTGTTATTTATTTATTTTTTTTCTACCATAGTTGAGGTTATAAACCTGACTATATACTTACAGATTGTTTAACCATTCTAAAGTCTTTCACCAAGAGTATTTAGGCAAAAAATGTTCTCTCTTTAAAAGAAACAAAACAAACAAAACATAGTTTACAAAAGAAAAGCATTGCTTCTTTAATGTGACTTTCATTCGCCTGCTGAACAGTTCAATGTATGTACATTATTATAAAGTCTGATCTCCTCACAGTGTTCTTTTCCTCAGTGTGTGGGTGAAGCAGCTCACTCAAAGATCAGAAAATTATTTTTCAATGGAAGAAATTCGCTTCAGTGTTTTAATTCACCACCATACATACTGCCATGGTATATGAGCTGGATTTATTATCGTTTTATGTTGAATGTGTATCTCATCCTGGAAAGCCATTAAAGCTGCATGGCAGGTTTAGAGCACAATACGAGGCGGCAGGTGTCGGATCATGTCTAAGCTGACTGGTGTAATGTGATCATGCATAGCAAAGATTCCTCTGTAGGCAGCAGCAGAGAGGGAGTCAAGCATGTTGTCTCTGCATTCTAACTGTTTAAACTAAGTCCTTAAGAGCAAAGCAAAATGGATTAATGTGATTCCTGTTCATTCTCCACTGCCGTTCACTTATTAAACAATGTTCTTTATCCTTAGTTCAGTTCTGTTAAGCCATCGATTTGTATCCCATTAAGTGGGTTTAAAGTTAGGACTGCCTCACTTGTATTTTCCACAGCAACAAAATGACAGTTGTAATCTTTTAAAGCTCTTCATTGTAAGAATAGTATCAGTTTCATGCCTGTTGTACAACAAGATGATAAGGCTGGTAAAATAAAAAGCCATTTTTAAGAAATCTGAGCCTAGACAGTGAAATCATGTTTTAATACTTTTCAAATTCAAGAGGAGCATTGTAACTGCGGCAAAGACACTGCAGCCTAAATCAATAAACAATTTTGAACAATCCAAGAAGCAGGTATGCAGCATACAGCACATACCGACCATACAAACTCCTCCAGATGGGCTTCAGAACACAGAAAATACAGTTAATTTTGTGATTAATTTAACAACATAATAGGTTCCGTCTTGGTATCGCAATTAAATATTTAAAATAGTATCTATAACCAAAGTTTAAGGATGAACATTTGAGGAAGAGCTTTGCTTTAATGCCTTTTCTTTGTAATTATACATACAATTTAATTGGTGACACTTAAAATACAAACTATTTCAAAATGTATTAATGTACTGTCATTATTTGTGATCTTGCACTGGGTTTAACCCAATATTGCTAAAGATATAAATTAACTTCTTGTTAATCTGTGAAGTTATGATGTTTGTTGATGTTTCCAGTCGTCTCAGTTTCTCAAGCAACATGTCTACAAACCAACCAATAGTATTAAAATATGAAATAATAAGGCTATCAATGCAACACTGTTGCTGTTATGTTATGTAATCTCAGGGCATGTTACAGACAAATCAATTCATACAAGCCACTTCATAATAAATAATAGCCTAGCTAAGGAAAACCAACAGATTCCACTGAATCAAGAATCTTTAATGCAATGGTATCTTATAATACCACTAATACGAAAGTGCAATGAGACAAGTTTAAAGAGAAAAAGTTGATCTGTATCTGCAAGAGATTTATAGTAGGATGTGTCCTGCAGCTTTTATTGTAATGCAAAAGAGAAAATAGTATAATAATTGTGTAGTTTAAAAACAAACATGATAGATGCCATACTCCATGCTAAATTAGGGAAGTAAAGTTACCGAATGTTTATGTTTAGTCTATGGTATAAGTTAAGCTTCATAACTACTAAATCACATAGCATTTAAAGGTACAGCCACCATCTTTGATTAGACTTTTTATACTGTGTTAATGTTTAACACACACAGCTCAGTGTCATGGTAATATTTTCTGATTAATTCTGCATACAATGATAAATAGGAAGTAGGATTGTTCAGACTAGGAAGAAACTCTGTGTCCTCCCAGGAGGTCTGAATTGGATAGTGGATAGTTTTGGATCAGGAAGGAGCTTCAGGAGGCCCTTCCCTACAGATAAGTCGATCGGCATGTGCTTTACCGGCCTGAAGCCTTTGACTCTGTTATTGATTATTACATTAATTAACTGTTCACATGCACACCTACCATCTATAAGGACTTAAAAATGTCAAATACACCAACCTTTTATTTCCATCATAGTAAGAAAAGCGGGAATACAGAGCCCAGTGAATTTCCCTCCTCTACACTGCATAGTGTGATATATGACTCTGCTCATCCACATGCCACAACAAATCTCTTGGGGAACTGTTCCAATGACAGTAGTGGTAAACAGTATGAAAGCTTCACATAAAACAGCAGCGTCCCCTTGATACGACAGACACATCCTGTAAAAATGCTGGCTGCAGTCCAAGTTATGAGTGTACAGTGACTGTAGGTTCAAGGCGCTCTATTTTTCCATTCATTTAGTCAGTGCTGTTTTCTATTTTGCTTTAGTCTCTGATATTCATCCTCTTAATATTTACTTTCCCCTTCAGTATAGTGCAGCATAAAAATGCATGAAAAACAACCAAAAAAACACACAAAAAAATACCCAACAATAGCATCATTGCTGCTGTTGACCCCCTTATGGCATACAGCGCGGTATTTAGGTTGTGTTTTCAGGTCACATTGTTTCCTAATGTTCATTGCTTCTTTTAGTTCTGCCTGTTTATACTATGAGTTTTGCAGCCTTACACCTTCTTTGGAAGTAATGTATGTTATTTTGCAGAGAGAATATTATTTGAAGCTGGGGAGGTATGATCATCAGTGCAAGTCATGCTGCTTAATCTTAGTTTATTGAGGAGTTAAACAATAAAAGATGGTGTAACTGCTTAAATAAACATGGGAGGTGAGTGTTAATTTAATTGACTGCTGTGGCTGGCAAACTATCCAAGATGCTGACTTGTGTGCCTTTCTAATCACATACTCATTTTTAAATTCCAACAGCAGGTTCTTCCATTGCTGCAGTATATAATTACTGTTAGAGATACCCTTGACTTCACTGTAATAGTGGTCTACATGCTGCAGCTGCAGCACAACATTAGCTTTATATACAGTATATTTTACAGGTTTGCAGGATGTCTGGATGGGAAATCTGTTATAAATGCATTTAAATGTCAGACTGGACTGAAACTATGAATACATTTTTGAGGTTATATTAAATCCAATTCATGTGTGCTGTCTTAAGTTTTATCTCTGGTGCTGTTCTTTCAAAGTTCATACAAACTAAAACTAAAGGATGCAACAGCCTAGAGAAAGATTTTTTTTAATAAAACCCTGTTTTCTAAGCCTGTGGGTTTGCAAGCAGTGATTGCTCACATGCAAATCTTACTTACTCTCATGTACAGTGCAGATTAAAGCTTTTGCTGCTATATTTGTAGATTATTTTGAGCATGAAGCTCAGTGGTTTCTTGTTTTAGTCTTTTCATTCAAGCTTTTAGATCACATACACAATTTAACAAACAAACAAAAAAACAACAAAACAAAACTGAAAACTCAACCAGGGGGTCGATCATTACTTTCTTAGTTTTTGTCTAATGATGCCAAAAAGGCTTCCAAATCTCCTGAAAGCAGGCCTGTGCATTGCTTTTCCAAAGACGGATCAGCTCCATCCTGGCTATAGAGATCATCTCATTCAGCCACCTTCTAAAAATAGGGGCGGAAGAAGACTTCCAGTTTAATAAAAATATATTTTTTTTTAGCAGCAAGCATGTCTGTTTTGAAAGCCAGCCTTTGATGGAAGGGCAAGGTTTTTGTTAATTCTGAGCAGCCAAATATGGCTAGAGAATAGTCAGGTTGCAAGTTTGATTTGTAGTGTGTTGAGAACCACTTAAATGTCTCGTGCCAGAAGTTGTACAGAACTGGACAATGCCAAAAGAGATGTGAAAGGGATCCTAAGCTCAGGGGTTTCTAAAGTAACACCGTTATTCTGCCTCGTTGTCTCATTGTTCTGTTCTTCAGCAGTCAGTTCAAACTTCTCATCAAATTAACCAAGGTTTTTCTTCAGAGGATCTGATGCAAGTGTATGAAAAGACATGATGTAACATCATGTAAAGATGCTATTATTGGAGTCAGTATTTCAGAGTAATCTGTAGGGCTAGTGCTTTGTGTGGCCTAATGTGGATGCAGATGAATGGTGGTCTACATTATTTTGCAGGGGTTAGTTTCCCCCTTTTTTTTTGTTTTTTTTTTTCTTTAGTTTTTTATTAGTGGTATATATAAATGCTGTATATACAGATGAGGAATCCCAATGATGTAGTAAGTTTTGCTCCGCTGCTTCACATTTTCTCTCTTTAGTTAGTTATCAGTCATAGCTGTACTGATTGCTGGATTCAAAAGAGGAAAAGAGTTGGCTTTTTTTTTTCATTTTAAGTTATATTGAATGACAGACTAAGGTTAAATGTTAAGATGTTTGATGCCCATATGTAGGAGAGATAATATCTCTTTGAGAAACACTACCAAGATGAGACTTTCTGATAAATATGCAATGAAACTAATTATGAATCTTTAACTTGCAATAACATTGAAGGCCATTAGAGTACAGTGAGCTCATTGTCAAAAAGCCAGATTGGGATGATTTGAGCTTTGTGACATTGTGCATTGTCCTGCTGGAACAGTTTTCTATACTGATCTGACTACAGATCTCTTTAGATTTGCATTGCATTATAAAATTGTATTAAACATTAAACAATCACTACAATTCCACCCAAAATTGGGGTATTTTTATGGTAGCCATATTAAGTCTTTAAAAATATCATTTGGATGAAACAGAGGGGAAAAAAAAGTAAACACATTGTCAAACTTTTATAGTCTGGACAGAGGGGAGCTGAATTAGTTTAAGAGCTTTTCATCTCAGCAAATTGCCCTCCAACATGATTTTGGACCTCCTCTAGTTTACAGTGTTGGAATCAGAATTACATGTTGATATTTATTTTTTTATGTAGGATTCGTATCAAATTTGAAGTTGCAGTCTGCAGCAGATGAACTATAAATATTAGGTCTGACTGGTCAAAGAACATAAAATCTTTTTAATAACATCATCTGCAATAGAGAGAGTTGACACCAATGTGGCAATGAAACTTAACGGCCTGCACTAAGAAACACTCTTGAAATGTGAACGGTAATGTCGGATCTTTGTAAGTTGTCTCAACAGTATGTGTGTTTATGTGTATTTTGTCTTGTTATATTGAATGACAGACTTGTGTAAATTTGTGTCCCGCAGTAAGTGTTAGACCACTGGAGGGTTGTTTCCAGTGATAACACATCCACTGCAACACCATTGGCTGTGACAGGTCTCGTGTTTGTCTCAGGAAATAGTCATATCCTTTATATGTGAAAGCTCAGCACAGGGCTGCGTTCTTTCATGGCTCGTCAATGCAGGAATTAAGACGGAATATCATTGTGTTTTTTACTGATCTTCTATGTTGTTCTCTCAAATTCAGGATAGAGTCCCGAATGTCCAAGTCAGCGGCCAATCAGAGATCTCCGAGCATGGTCACAGAGTCATCCAAGGCTCTGACCTCAGCAGCAGTGGATGCCACCTCAGGGTCAAAGGTAAGCATATCGTTTCTAAGGAATCCAGCTTTTTGAGCAAAAGGCTGTACTTTTGTATGTTCTTTAATTTGTAACTGAACTGCAAAAACCTTAAGATGGGTGCTTAAATAATCTTTTTATCTTATAAAGAATAAAATGTCTTTCTTTCAAAAAAGACAAAAGCAGTTTTTCTTTTTTTTAGATAGTCATCACTAATCAGATATTTTTATTTAGTAAATTGCTTATGGTGCTCTCTTGATGTGAGTTATTGCTCATGTTGATAAATTGAACTCAATCACCTAGTTATATGTTTTATTTATTATACTTTATTAATTAAAATGGGGAATTCCTTCTCTGCATTTGAAATCATCCTAGTTAAACCAGGAGCAATGAGCTGCCAGACCAGATGTCAGCGCCCGGGGAGCAGTTGGGGGTTAAGGGCTTTGCACTGAAGTCCACAGTGGTTCACCTCAGTTGTGAGCCCGGGGACTTAAACCCAGGTCCTCCAGACCCACGCCCACCTCTGTAACCTCTAGTACATAAATTTTTCCAAGCACATTTATACTCACACAAATTTCCAAAATGATCAAAGACATTTTTTACTGCTAACATGTTTACCTAAGGAAAGTAGAGATACAAAAGATGCCATAGAAAAGAGTCCAATATACATAGCTGTAACTCAAATGTTGATATTAGACTCTATCAGCTGTAAGGACAGACTTAAAGGGACATTGTGTAACATTCATATCGATAATTCTATTACGGGTCGCGGGAGCCTATCCCAGCATTGTTTCAGGTGAGAGGCAGGGTACACCCTGGACAGGTCGGCAGTCCATCGCAGGACCAACATATATAGGGACGAACAGCCATTCATGCACAGACTCATTCCTAGGGAGAATTTAGCGTCACCAATTAACCTAACATGCATGTCATTGGACGGTGGAAGGAAGCTGGAGAACCCGGAGAGAACCCACACATACACGTGGAGAACATGCAAACTCCACACAGAAAGGCCACCAGCCCCACACATTCAAACCTCCCCCAGCCAAGGCTCGAACCAGCGACCTTATTTCTGTGAGGCTGCTACCACCACACAACCGTGAAGCCATTGTGTAACATTTTCTGTTGTTTACTGGCCAAAATTGACGTCTGCTTTGGTGTATTATGACCTCTGCTAATGTTCTAAAACATTCCCATCAGCGAAGTATTTTATGATTTATGACAGGTAAGCAGGTAGGGCTGCACCATGTCTGCCATCTTGAAACTACAGCCGCCTACAAGGGACAAAAAGCACCATACGAGTTGCACAGTGATTGAGACATGGGAGGAGAAGATAAACAAGAGAGTCTTACTACCCGGCAAGTTGGAAAATCTGTTAAATTGCTATTCACAAAAATGCAGAACCATATAAAAAGGAAAAACATCAGGCTAGCCTTCCCCAGGCAGAAGGAGCTTAAGAAGGAGAAAGATTTTAAAAGGAATGTTGAAGTTGCCAGCTTTCTCATTGACAGGTAAGTCAATGGTACTGCCTAAATGAGCTAAAGCTAACTTTTTTCATTTGGTTGTATTAGACTGTGTTGCACGTGACCATGGCAGCATCACAGTAGACCCTGCTAAAAAACTCCAGCCTCATTGGTACAGAAATAAATGTTTACGTGGTTTCAGTTGCTTTCATAGTCACGGTAAATGCCAGCTTTTAGTCGCAGTAAAGCTGGAGTAAAATCCAGTGCAAAGGCTTTACTGTGACAAAAAGCTGGTGCTGTGTCGAGGCCCGTTTCCCCTGTGAGAACAATTCTTCCTTCTAAACACAAAGGAACGATATCTGACAGGGAATTTCCGTCCACCAGATGTTTTCCCGCTGACCAATTATGATCCAGAGGGAACTTCTTCACCTGTGAGCGAACATTCTATTAACTGTCGGATGACATGCTTTCATCTGTGTTGTCGAGGCTTTTTGAGATACGGTAGCTGCTGTTGTTGCAGAAAGTGAGATACTAGAATGCACTATACGTTAGAATGCAATACACGATTCAAACATTAGATGGCAGTAATTATTACACAATGTCCCTTTAATCTACTTTAACGGTAAGAACCAAATGTCCAACTATTCCCCAACCAACCTGGAGAATTTCAGAGGGGCTCTTTACGTACAGTACTGTGTAAATACTGAAAGCCACCGTTAATTACTAAAATTATGTATTAAATCATGATATAACACTGGTTCATCCCTTGAATAAAGTGCATTTTTATGCTTGAATGTCCAGAGAAAATGTTTGGGAGACCTGCAGAAATCCTGGAGGACCATTTTTCATGACCATGTTCATAGGTTTCGAGAAAATCAGGATAATTTGAAGCAAAATATAAAGAAATATGGTGTGTCCTAAGACGCTTGTACAGTACTGTGTTGTAGCACTGTACTTATTGTTCTTATATCTATACTATATTTATAGTGTACGTATCGGCAGTATTTGCCAAACAGGTGAAAATGATCAAAGTGGTCAACAGAAAATAAAACACTTAAATATTCTCTTACCATGAGTTTTTTGGGGAATTATCAGGTTTTTCACAAATGTGCTCATTCAGAGATTTCCTTTACTTTGAAAGTATGCTTGTTCAACTCTGCAAAAACTATGCTTCATCTGATACAGAAATACTCTATGTACCATCTTAAAAAATTTTGGTTAGTTTTTTTTGTTTTTTTAATTCATTTTTTAAGTTAAGATTCTAGTGTAAGTTTGTGGGGACCTCTGTTTATTTTTGCATTTTTTGTTTTTATGTGTGTATGTATGAAAGTTTGTATATATGTATGCTGACATTTTTGTCCTTTAGTCTGGCAACTCCACATAGTTGTGTAGAAAATCACCTGAAAAAGGACTGACCTTGTCTAAAAATGAACCTAATTATACTTAGATGCATGGGTTAGCCAACTGGTGTTTCCTCTTTTTGCTGTGAGTGTTAAAAGGAGGAACTTCCAGGAAAGAAGGCTACTTTACTATTTTTGAAATGCTGCTTCTCTCCAAGTAACAAAAGTTTGAAGTAACATTCTTTGTGCCATGCGGCACAGTGCCATTGTGAACATAACATTGCATATTCTATTTGTTACTGTAATCTCATAAAAGCTAAGTAGATTGGCTTATATTCCTTCAGAAAAGCCAACACAAGGTTTGTGTTTTTCTTTACTTCTTGCAGGGCTCCAGAGGAACAGGGAAAGTACACAGTTTTGGCAAGAGGGATCATGCTATTAAAAGAAACCTCAACATCCCAGTGGTGGTGCGAGGCTGGCTCTACAAGCAGGTGAGCTTAGATTCCTCTATTCCTATATGACAGTGGTCAAATAATCACAAATTATCTCAAAATTGCTGATGTTCCACAAACTACAAGGTATTTAAATTGAAGACTTACATTTTCTGTTCAAGACCTTTTTCATTGCATAATCCTCAGACGTATACAACTTAAAAAAGAGACAGATACAAAACAGCTTTGTGCTACAAGAAGTTAAAAATGAAATTCAATTATTGTTCTAATGATATGCACATAGCCTTCTCCCCCTCACTGGAGCTAACAAGTACACTATTCCCAAACTACACTTTTTAATTAAAATGTGAATTAATATGTGCCCCCGCATGGATTCACTCTAAATATATTGTGTGTTGTGTTTCCCTCCTCACCTCCAGGACAGCTCTGGAATGCGACTGTGGAAACGGAAGTGGTTTGTTTTGTCAGACTACTGCTTGTTTTACTATAAAGGTGAGTCTATGAAAAGTGCACTCAGTCAGAGTTAAGCAGACAGTTGTAAAATCAGTGATTCCCTCTGCTGTCATTGTGATTAATGCCAGTCTGTAAGTAGATGTGTGACATCTCATACACTCCCAGGCCTTCACTTCCTTCCTTTTTATTATGGGATTTAATCTCTGCTTGTGTTGCCATAGCACCTACCTCTTCTCCTCCATTAATCATTCTAAATAATAGATAAGCCACATGCCACTTCGGGCCACATGCTGCTACAAGGCCTTGTAGAGACAATAGTCACGCATGAATTATGCCTCACTCTTTTTCTTGCTGTTCGTAAATCTGCAATCACTCGTAAACATCGTAAAAGATCTCAGCAGAATTAGATGTTGTTTTGAATACTTCTAACAACATTCTGTATGTGTGTGTATGTTGTTGTTTCACAGACAGCCGAGAAGAAACAGTGCTTGGTAGCATTCCTCTGCCCAGCTATGTCATTGCACCAGTTGAGCCTGATGACCACATAAATCGAAAATACGCTTTCAAGGTAACATTGAGGTGGCGTGGGGTCTGATCTATTCATGGACATTATCATATTTATGTGCAGCTTACATCATTTTCATGAACTAGTTAAATATTTTTAGGAATCTCATGTAAAATGTGGTAAAAATAATAAGGATTTGTTTAACACTGAAATTCTTTATTCATGGTGTACTTTAGATACTTCTTATGGTATTTTATGTACCTTAGCATGATATTTCATTCTGAATTCCACTTTTGCAGAATCTAATATTCCGATCCCCTTGGCCTTTTTATGCAAAATTGACCTTTTCCTGCTAAATCAATGGCATGCATCACATTGGACTACTCGAGTAGATCTAAGGGAGAGGATCTAATCAAATTAGAACTACAGACTAATGCACGGACTACACTATTCAGCTATTTTAGACAGGAGGTAGATGAAAATTATTTAACATGTTTAAGTTTTATACCAGTGTTACGGGGAGGCTACAGCAGTGTAGCCTGCAGTATGATATGTACATTGCAACAGCTTTGCACTTTCAGTAAAATTTGAATGGCTGTATGTTACAGCTGGCCAGCATTAGTGTATTCTTTTTTTTTGTGTGTGAAATCTACCAGAGGAGGGCAAAGGGATTTATGTCCCCAGTATGAAAACATTATCCATTTCCTCCTTAGTGGAAACACAGAGGGTGCAGCAAAGAACAATAGTGCTTGAATGTTTGCTGCTTTGGGGCATTCTTTTGCAATCCTTTCAGCTCCTTTGTACTTTTATTCCTCCTTTGGATCCCATGTGTAAATGTGTCAGTGTGAGTGTGTGATCATGGCAGTCTAAATATGAATTTGTGTGCTTGTGTGAGACATATCTCCTGCGCTTTAAAGATCTTTAAAGAATGAACACAATGAAACCTGTATAATAATTGTGCTTGGAGTATTAAGCGTAGATTGAGCCTGAAACCCCCCCCCCCCCCACACACACACACACACACATTCTTCTGTACCACCCTACATTTAAAGGTTTTCCCAACCTCCCTGATGTCTCTCTGAGTCATCATGCAAGAGCAGGAGATTTCAATTATGTGGATGTGAGGTGTCTTAGAAAATTCCAGTTACTCTTAAGAAAACACGACTACAGCTGGGATGTAAGTAAGATCTCATGACATATCCTGTGAAGTACAGACAAAAGTGAGCTGAAATAGTGAACTAGAGATGGTGACAGTACATAATCAAGCTAATTTGAGGTTGGGTGTAGAAAATTTAAATCAATTGTGTGTTTGCATTTCACAAAGATGTGTTCTAACTGCAGACAATCAAAATGTGGCCACTGTTACCCGTTCTTGCTTCTGTAATGCCAAAAAACACAGCTGGAGCCATTTCTGTTCTCTCTGTTTGAGTCAGCACTGATCAGCTGTAACTTCCTGTTGTTTTTTTGTTCTCTTATTTTTTGCTCATCTCACTGTGTTTCTCTCATTTCCTGTTGGTCAATTGCCTTCCATTGCGACCCGGTGTGTTTGCACGGGCGGAGTGAGTACTGTTCTCTGCGGGCGGCGTCCTGAGTCACACAGGCTTCCTGTCTTGCATGAATAGGTATTTGATTTCACTTTAGCCTCATTGGTAGACCACCATCCTCACCTCATTTAGGTTTCAGTTTTGCTAGTAGCTGCTAAGTGCACATTTCCTAATGTGCATTTAAGCCTTACCATGAAAAGGCATGGCCACAGCCAGTTACTTAAGGACAATGCCAGAGCACATATGAATTGCAAGTTTCAATACATGAATTACCTGTGAATATTAGGGTTCTTTCGTTTGCACAGTGCTGTCTGTATCTGGACATTAATATATTTGTCAATTGTTTTAGCACAGCATCTGAGCAAATTATGCACAGAAAATTGTATTTATAATGCAGAACTTACAACTCTCTTCCTAGTCTTCCAATTTTTATACCCGCTGTGTGTACAATACTGTTGTGCACTTGTTAATTTCAAATTCAATCTGGTAGACTTCACATGGACAATCCTGATATTTAAAAATATCATACATTTTAAAGAAATACTTTTTTTTGGATTGGTTGAGCATGTGATGCTCATTTGACCTGTTAATCAATTTCAGCTCTGACAGTATTATGCTCTGTGGCTCTGGTATTTGTCTTGTCCAGCTGCTTATCACTTATTGCTGCTCATCATCATGGGGTTGTTTGTGTGGATGGGGGAGGGTAGCAGGGTCTCATCTACATTTTCCAAACTCCTCTCTAATCTCATTGCATTTCATTGGATAAATGTTTCCATCATCAACTTGGCCTTATGGTGTACCTACATTAATCTATTATTTTATTTTATCTTTGTAATTTTGTTGCACTTGTTGCAATGACAATAAAGTTCTATTCTATTCTAAAATACATTGTATGATAAATGCCTAACCTTTGATTCAGTTTTGAAATAGGCCTTATTGTGCTTTTGACATGTTAGATCTATTGTATTAGATTAGCAGGCTTTTGATAGTTTGTAGAGGTGATAAAGTATGGTGTTTAATCTATTTTGAGTTTACTAAAGTATTGATGACAGAGAAGTTTGCAGTAGCAACAGTGACATGCTGTGATAGGTTTATAAAGACACCAAGTAAAAAAAGTAAAAACTCATTTGATCAACAGTATTTCATTATTGGTGGAGTTCCGGTTTTCTCTGTATATGATGAATCAGGTTTGTGTTTACGATGACATAAAATACTAATACATAAAATATTGCAAAGAACCCAGTAAAGATATTTTTCTTTCTACAGCAGTACATTTCAGTTTATGATTAATGTGAAATGATTTAAAGAAAACATTGACTTTGGAGAAACATAAATTAGAAACTAATCTGTGATTAGTGGAATTCTGTGAGGACTAAGAAAAGTCATATTTGATGGAAAACAGTAAAGTTGCTGTGCAAAAAGCTGCTAAATGTCCCTTTTAATGTGGCAACTGGGTGGGGTTTAGAGAATGGGTAGCTGTACCATGTACTCAAGCAATTAGTACAGATTTACTGCACCACAAACTTTATAAAAGTTAAGCTTAAATTGATGAAAGGAGTCCATGATTGTTTTTTTTTTTTTTTTGTATGGTTGTTTGCTCTAACATCTGTTTGCTAAACGGATTGCAACTGCTTTATTGAAAATCAAAGCTAATACATAACCTGCTTTTTTATTCCCAGAAAAGCCATTTTTATGATGTTTCTGCTGCAGCACTGTTCTCCCTCCCTTTTCTTTTTTTTCCAGCAAAACTCCACTGAGATGACAGCTGTCAGAGAGGAAGAAAGTTCTTTCACTCATCACTCTCCTTTCCACCTTCAGTAAAAACCTCTTGTTTTTTTCTTTCCTCTCATTCCCTCCCTCTTTGATAGGCGAGCCATACTGGAATGCGCTCCTACATTTACAATAAGAACTCTGTGATTGGCTCACAGGCAGAACACTGCGGGATGCGGACATATTTCTTCAGTGCGGACACACAGGAGGACATGAATGGCTGGATCCGGGCCATGAACCAGGCTGCGCTGATGCAGCAGAGTCACACGATGAAGAGGTTGGTCTCACTATACAGAGTGTAATTCACTTTTCCGATTGGCTGGGCCCCTTCTGGTACTAACACCTTTCATAAAGCACAGCAGACTGTAGATGGGATATGTTTTAGCATTATATCAACAGGGAAACAGCAGATATAATTTTAAAGGACAATATTATATCAGAAAAAGAAAATCAACACCAAATAATACTTTTCTGTTATATTTTTCGATAAGTGAAAGTCATTCATTTCAAGCACTGTACAGTCTTTGGCTATGATGCTGAATAAAAAGCTTTATAAGCTTTAGATAATTTTTTCTTTTCTTTCTTCCCTTAATATGTTGTATTTTACCAGTGTGATCAGGCCTACTTAGCAGGTCCAGCCCTGTCTGCCGATTCTGGGACAGCATAATGTCTGCAATATATGTGTGTGTGTTTGTGTGTGTATCTACAGCATCTTGGTTTGCTATATTGTAAATGTGGTTTAGCTGAGATTGTGACAAAAGTTGGAAGGAGCAAGAAGATTTGAATGCACATTTGCTTTCTGAATATTTACCGTTGACTGCAGAAAAGCACTGTAGCATAGCGTTCCCCAGGTATGCTTAGTCTCTGGTAAATGCATTATGAATTATGCTGTTTACTTTTTCTATGCAATAATGCCACCTAGAGACCAACAAGAGTGAGTAACGCCATCCCCACTTTTTTAAGGATCTGAACTTCAACCTGACAGTCTTATTGTCTCTTGAAACAAAATATTAACTCTGAAATGTTTTAACCAGTTAAAAAGCTCAGTGTGAGGTGACCACTAGATGTAGCTACCATCTACTACCAGAGCCTGCACTTATCAGTTAAAATGCATCTTGCATAACTATTTTTTTTCCTTATATTTTACCTCTTATTTATAATTATTTTCTTAGAAATCAACAAAGTACATAATAACAGAACACATGAAGAGCATATCTACTTAAGCTGTTTGATGAAGACAAAGTAACTTTTTCAGTTTTGTTGTGATTTGCTTTCCATTATGAGCTCTGCCATCATTATCTTCCCACTGTACTAAAAATATAAGCTATGGATAGAAATTCAATTAACTACTCCTTTTAATCTGGACTTGTTCTGAAATATACTCAGTAATATATCTGGCCCTATAAACAAGTGTCTCGACAAATGAATTAATAAATTACCTTTGGGTTCACTTGGGGCTAATTGTGTTCTCTATCCACTTCTTAATCCTGTGTTTCAAGAATAGTGCTGCACCTCATCATAATAAACTATATTGAGAAGAGGGGGAATTAGATGATTGTTAAATACTTAAAGATGTGGTAATAGTTTAGAGCAGTGGTTCCCAAACCTTTTTTTTCCACTACCACACGCACCCCATTACTTGACCATTATGTGGTCAAGCTTAGGGCAAGATATGCCTCACAATATTTTCTTGTCCCCAGTTTGGGAACCACTGGTTTTAAAGATTAAATACTTTAAGTGTAATTTGAGTTTCAGTGTATAATGTCATCTAATAAACATTTTACAGCCAGGTTTATTTCTTGTCATCCTACCTCACTTTTTCAGAGAGGTTCCAGAGAAGGCTGCACAGCAAGCAGTCCCACAGACCAACCATGTCCACATCACCCAGAACTCATCTCAGTCAGAAAGCCATCACAGGACCGACAGGGAGGAACCTCAGGACAACAGTGTCCGACTGGTTAATGAGGATGAGAGGAGATATGGATTGGAGATACCGAGCAAACCTAGCCATTCAGCTCAACAGGAAAGAATAGAGAGACTGTCTCCAGACTCTGCTCACAAGAATGGACAGCAGACAGTAATCCAAGTGGCTCTACCAACAGAGCAAAATGGAAATGTTGTCTATCAGAGGGGCTTTGTTCCACAAACTGGTGTAGAGAAGCATGTCCAGAGGAAGAATACACTGGCTCAGGTAGAGCAGTGGGTCAAAGTTCACAAAGGGGACACACCGAAGAGGTCAGTCAGTTTGAATTAGCCAGAATATCTCTACTTCAGCAGCATCAATGATGATGGCACAACCTTGAGTTAATGCCTCCCTCTAGTGGATAATATGAAGATTGCATGTACATAAATTGTGTCTAATGTAGAATAAGATGTTTAATGGGAGATCAATTATATTGTTTTATTTATATAAAAGTAAACATTTTTTTTGTTTTTTTTGACACAGTGCTTCCTCTGGTGAGTACAACCTTCCTCGGCGGACTCCCCCTTTAAAGCCTAGATCTAGCACAACAGATACCACCTATCACTCGTTGCCAAAGTCTCCTCGTCTTCCGTCTGGCAGCAGCTCTCCTCCAGCAACATGCAACTTGCCCAGTGACTATAAATATGCCCATGACCGACTCAGCCACTTCCGCATGTCCACTGATGAGAGAATGGCCACCAAAGAAGGAATGGTGTGGCAGCTTTATGAGTGGCAACAACGGCAGCAGTTTCGTCATGGCAGCCCCACCGCTCCTATTTACACCGGCCCTAATTTCACAGACTCTTCATCTTTCAGAGTTACCGTGGAGATGCCACGCTCCATCTCTGTCCCTCCATCGCCATGCGAAGTTCCTCCATCAGTTCCCTCCTCCTTCAAACCCCTGTCCCCACGCAGACCGCACACCCCTTCAGACAGGCGCACAGTCCTGCCCCTGGATGAAGTGTTGACTGGTGACAGCACAAGATCAAGCTCACCTGGCCATATCTGTGCCCATCTTTCACAGGTAGGACACCGGCAAGGAGACAACGTTTAAACTAAATATTCAGTAATCAATATAAACTTTAGCTGTGAACAAATACATACATATATTGTCAATTCAAAATACTATTGAACCACAAAACTGAATGTTCAGCAAAGGAATTTTATACTTCTGCAAAATTCTAAGGCTCATTTGGTTTTTTTTGCAACATATGTGTAAAAAATAAGAAATTCTTACAGACCCATATAGCCACTATTTTTTAATAACCACAAAACTTGATTATCTGGAGTCTTTTCAGTCTCTCAGTCTGTTAATGAACAAGCTTTTCTGAAGGAGCAACCACATTGTCCAGAGTGCTGTTCAGAGAGCATGTATTGTCTACTCTCACTATAAAGCAAAGTTTGAAAAGGCCCTACAAGCTCTAAATGGCTTGGAATCAACTGAGGAAGAGATTCGGTCACCTTTAAGGTCTTTGCTGGTTAAATAAACAGTTGAGTATTAAGAAGCGTGTAATGGAGGGTCCTGCATAAAGCTCATGGCCTTCTTGAGTTCTGCAGATTTCTTCCAGTACTACTCTTTGAAGTTAATATCTTCCAGATTTTGAATTTGATATTCACTGTATCTGTACCAGCGTGGGTCCACCCTTCTATTCCTTTAACATTGAATCTTATTTGACCTGTTTTAAAGACCTTAGACAAATTAGTTTTCAGGTATTTTCTTTCATAGAAAAATTTTAGTCCTTTAGTTTGTAAATCTCATTCACTGGTGGTTATGTTCCAGTTGTCCTTACCTTGGCTGTCCCTCATATCTTCTATTGGAGAGCTGCATCTTTGAGATATGGTTACACTTGAGAATAAAGGGTCTCTTTTATATATATAGTGATTTATATCAGGTCTTTTGCATTTATTTGCACTTTCCTTCATTGTGATAATTTATCTTCTTTTGGTTCATTTGACCTTAGATATAAATAACTCAGGTCAAAACCTATCTTTAAACAAGGACATATAATTAAAAAAAAGTTGAAATGGCCTTTAATTGACAGAAGTTCAATAGGAAAGGATTTAGAGAAAATGGGATGACGTAAGCAAAGCTAGGCCAGGATTTGAATCAGGGCCAGCTGCATTGAGGTGTTGTAGCCTCATTAGGATTGTTATGCAACCAGTTGAGCTAAACACCCCTCCATACTGAATTGAAACAATTAAACAAGTTTTTTTAATTGTTTACCAAAATATTAGGTTTTAGCTACTCGTGGTAAGTCTTTTCTATTTTTCACTTTACACGTACTGTAGTATTACTACTAACTATTCATGTAGAACAGTAAACAAGGTTTTTTCATAAGAAAAATGACTTATCCATGCTGATGCTAACAAGTATATGACCAATTTGCATTATACATGATGTATCTGTATACATCATATACATATACATGATGTATCTGTATGTGGTCAGTCCTGGAGCAACATGTTTTACCTTTGAAGCAGGCCATGATTCATTGTGAATGAATGACTCAGGGAGCATGAGAGATCATTTGGAAAAATGGATTGACAGACCTTAACTCCATCATTGGGCTGTTGACCTCCATCATCATTCAGAATGATGACAACAGTGGAGACACATGACTGTTTCCTGTTTTGTCAGTGACATCTGGATTAAGTAAAACAGTTGTACCTTAATATCAAGTGGGCAGTTAGCTGAATTTTTGTTTAGTACTAGTCATTTGTGAAAGTGGACAAGATTGACCAGAATTACTTTAAAAACAGTGAATTGATTAACGTCAAACATAAGAAAATTAATCAGAAACTATTATGTTATGTTATGTAATTACATTATATTTCAATTATAAAATTTTTTCCTCTTGTTAAATGTTTTGGAGTCCCAACTACTGTGCTTTATCGTTTCTTAGTAGCTGGGACACAGCTTCTGTGAACTCGATGCTGGAACAGTGCCAATAAAGTGAAAAGAGAAGCAATACTAAGGATGTTCCCAGAGTGCTATCTCCCACACAGCAAGGCAGCTTGGACACTTAGAGTGGAAAACTGTCAATAGTGTTAAATAGATAGCTTGATGGAAGTCTGTCCCTTTGTACATTTGCCTTGATGTTGTAATACAGGCACGCAGAAACCACCAGTGGTCTGTGATTTGCATGGGATTGAAGGAAAACTTGAGAAATCACACATAGCGAGCCAAATGACAAAGCTCTCATTCTCACAGTAGCTTTGGATAGTGGATGTGAGGTACATGGTGATGTCAACATGTTGGTAGCTCATAAGAGCACCATGGGAAGATTAGCATGAGGAGCCTGAGAAGGCTCCAGCTTTTTAGCACACACACTTTGATGCTCATGTGAATCCCTTTCAGATTCACACAGTCCACACCCAGACGCACTCCACAGGTGGTGTAAGCGTGTGTGAGTAAAAACTTGCTGCTCTGCCGTTCCCCGAACCAGCGTAGCACTCAGACAGCACCGCCGCCGCCACAGGAGACGGAGCGAGGGGGTGTCCCCTTATCCACACCCTGCGCTGTCTCCCCACCACACCCTCCACATGTGAAAAGATTTCCCTCCAAACCATCACCACATTTGCCAGAACACACAAGCCTCACAACCAACTTGATGGCCTTGCACAAGTAAACAACAAAGTGTTGCATATGCTCTGTTTCTGCCATCATTCATCCAAGTGTCAGGACACTAATTACAACCACTGAATGGGGTGATGCACAATTATAGAAAGCCCTTTAAAGAAAGATGCATTTTTAACAAAGGCAGCCACAGTGCCTGTGCAAACAGGCGATGCTTATGGGAACTAATTTTAGTGTGAACTGAATCTTGGTGCACCCAGCATCTGAGGCTGACGGTGCTCTCTGGCTGGAGTGTGCTTAAGTAACAGCGTTCTGTATGCCTCCGTGGAATATCATTAAGAAGTATGTTTTATTAGTGGCTAATCTAATTTGCCCAGGGCTTCTCAGCACCCTATAAACATCTCTACTGTATTTCAAACATCAGCAGCAGTCTCTTTCTTCTGATCTTGCATTTAAATAAAAAACCTATTATACAGCAAAAAAAATGTGGCATAGGAATCTCAAAGGGAATGGCTTACAGTGCTTCTCTTGCTGGTAGCAAACAAATGTTATTTTAAGAAAGCAGGTTTGGTATAATTTATGTGTAGTTAATTAAATCTCTTGTTGTTTGTGTCCTTTTAAGGTTCTGTAGTGGGCCTGGTTTTTCACTAATTCTGTGTGTTAAGCAAAAACGTCAAATTTTCCAAGCCCTGTAGCATCTAAAACTCGGGGCACACCTTGTTTTTTATATAAGAGTAGGAGTGATGAAAGGGAGAAAAAAAGGATAGATGAAAAAATAAATAAATCTGCTGTGTAGTCATATTTGTTTGCAGACTTGGAGGCAATACCTTAACTTTGAGTTAGTATGATGGAGTGATCTTTCTCCCACTTTCAAACACTATTGAAGATTACTTTGTGAATTAGACATTCTGTTTGATTTGAATATGTAAAAGCTGTGATTACAAGAAGATGAATTATGTCTCTTCACAGACTTCCCAAATAGAGAGGTCTGTGCCGGCAATGGGCTACATCACACACACTGTCAGTGCTCCCAGCTTGCATGGCAAAACGGTAGGATCCTCTGTTTACCTTTTCTGCTTACCTAAATTGTTGATTTATGCTTTAATATACCTGTTAAGTGGTACTGACATTATACTCTATTCATATAGGAAAGCCTGAGCAAGTCAGAAATCGATAACTCAGAAATCTGATCAATGTGGCTCATCAGTGACAGCATCAAAATGTAAAATCCTGAGCTGTTTGATTTGTGACGTAAGGCTGGTTTATTTTTACATAGCCCTCTTCTTCAGACAATAAGTCACCCTTCCAAAGCAATTCACAGGGCAGCTCTGGCTTTTACAAAAAAGAGGACATTAATAGAAGCAGCTGTATACTGGCATCCGTTCCACTTGGCTCTCTCAGCTACTGTAGCTAAACCACAGTATTGCCCAGATTGTTATCAAATATTTTCTCTCATCCCTCTGTGCTTTCACTGGCCTCTGGCCCCAATAAACCTGGGCTTGGCAACAGCCAGAGGAGCTGACTCTGCTCCTCATTCAACTTCGGAGGCACCAGGCCAAGATGGCTGGTGTGCAGAGCCCCAGCAATGCGTTCGCTCACCTGCAGCATCACCAGCACAACGGCCTTCTAGGCCCCAGCATGCAGGTCAGGGACCCTCATTTTCCCTAATGCAGCACACAGCATCACTTTCCAGTGCATTGTGCTCCCCCTATCCCCAACCATTCCTACACATTACCTCCCTGTCATCTTGGCAGACTGCAGTCTTTTTACACTGCTTGGTTGTCTGTATTTATTCAACCATTTTGGCATGGGCTGTATTGTACTTACAAGCTATAGATTTGTGGTTTTTGAGCGAGTGTCACTTATCAAAACATGTCAATGTGATGAGAGCAATGTGTGATTGTGTTTGTCAAAAGTAATTGGCATGTTGCTTGTTGACTGTGCTCGTAATGTCCACGCCTTTTTGTTTGATAGACGTCTGATCTTGAACCACAGAAAACGAATATGCAATCAACACATTTGTACTTGTGTGCACTGATAAATCTTTTGTTCTTGGGGTTATCATTCTGAAGCAGTCACCGGGCCACGGTCTGAGTATGAGCCTGTGAGCAAAGTACACTGCTCTAAGACTGGCTGACCACAATGAAGCTGCAATGGCACTCAGTAATGACAACTCCACCCAGTTTCTGACATCTAACCGTTCTCTGGCCATTCTCCATGCAACATGAAGAAATATAAACGATCAGTTTGACCACATGTTATGCACAAGACCTGTGTTGCTCAGTTGCTGTAGAGGTCACACATGACACATTAAACCAGTTAAAAAAATTACACGATTACCTAATTAGAATTTGGCTTTGCAAACTGTGGGTAAAAATACAGAGGTAGAAGAAGTACACTGTAATTGAGACCAAGTTAATTAACGTTCTGTTTTCAAAGCTTGAACAGCAAATAAAGACCTTAGGAGTCATCTGGTCACCCATTATCCTTTGTAGATTCATTTCAAATGATTTATCTCTCCACTGCTCATTTAAAGGCTGATGATACTTACATACAACTGAAGAAGGACCTGGAGTATCTAGATCTGAAGGTGGGCCCCAACAAAGTAAATGGCACTTTATCCATTTAATCCTCTTCTCCATCTCTCCACTCTAGACTACAATCTTGTTCTCCTGCTGCTGCCCCCCAACATCTGCCTCCCTGTTCTTTCCTCTGTTCTCTGCTGTGCTTTCTACTGTCTCCTTATGGTGCAATTAACATGTCTTTTAACATGCCTCTTTTTTTCCGAAGTAGTCATTTCAGGTTATTTTTGCACAAGGTGCTATCAACATTTTGCTTCATTAAAAAAAAAAGTCCTAAAGCTTAATTTGACATCAAATGCTGGACTTCTGATGAACCCCTGTGGAGCAATGCAGTCATGTAGCACATGATAATGTTGAGATAATCATGATAGAAATTTAAGCTTTCATTTGCATGTGGTTAATCTATTAAATTGTTCGAGCCATGAGAACTGCAATTCCCTTAAGAGTGTTACAAATAATTGTTTAAATGTCTATGACTTTTGTATTTAAGCACTCTGTCTCATGTTGCTATGTTCCTTTCACACTTGTGCAAAACACTCAATGCCACTTTATTTGTATGTTAAACACCATACTGAATTAGTAAAAAGCTAATTTGTGTTTGGGAATGGAGGATCCAGATAACGATTTAGGCTGTAATTTTATTCATTTCCTGTTTTAAAACAGATTATTAAGCCATTGACTATATAGGTAAACAATGTGTCTAAAACCCCTACTTCAATTTTTGTGTAGGGATGTAAGGATGGTGTGCATACAAAGTGAAACAGTCCATTCAAATGCTTTTAAAATGGAATGAGAGGCATCTTTTGAAATTTTGCAGGATTTTGGACATGATTTTATTTTCACTGTTCTGATTTGAGATGAAGTGAAGGAAGCTGCAATGGTAAAGAATTGCCTGGCATGCTAAGAGGCATTTATGTTTCAACTGAAAATCATTTGAAATCATCACTTTGCTGTTGTTTTGCTTGCTTGAACATAAGAGATGACCCAGGGCTGTTCTTTAAGAAAAATACTGACAGTATCTAAAGGCCTCTGTTTTTATCATAGTGATGGACATGAATGGCATCTATAGTTTTGAAGGGTATTAAATACACTTGCATGTAACATCTTTCTAACTCAGTTCCCCAAGGACAAAATGAAAATACTATGACTACAAAAGACTAGACTAAAGAGAAATGTTTTTTTCCAACAATATTTTACAAACCAAATAATAAATGAATAAAGAAAAAATATTTTACAGTCCCTGCAAAAAGAAGAAGTGATCAAGTTATAAGTTATATTTCCTTTTTTCTTTTATGATTTCAGCTAAATGTAACACAGAGGTAAAAAAGACATAATTAATATATTTTTAAATAGCCAAATTCGATAATTGCGGTATAACTACATACAGCCAGGAAAAAGCAGCTCTGGGTTTTTAGGGTTCCTGACACACTGAGATGCAAGTTTTATTCTATTAGCACTTTTTTTTTCTGTTTCCTTAATAATTTTGTTCAGCTTGACTTTGATAGCAGCTTATTGCATTAAAGGTAAAAGTAGTAGCTGTTAAGTGAAATAACTGAAAGATGTGTTCTTGCATATGTTATTTGATTTCTGTTTTTTATTGTATTTTATTGTATTTGTGATTATTGTAAATTTCAGGTCACTGGACGTGAAAGTTTAAAAAAAGAGAGACCATCAAGGCCTGTGAAAATAGCAGAAAGTGATGCGGATGTAAGTATATCACAGTGTTGTTAATATTTACAGAATGGACCCTGTTTATCCATCTCTCTCTTTTCTTTAAGATCTCAATTTCCGACTTCTGACAATCCACTACTGAGACTATGCTGACTTTAGTCTGACTTTACTGTGTGTTTTAGTGTGGTTTGTCTGTGTGTGTGTTTACAAGTTGTGGTAAACAGAGGCTGCAGAGTGAAAGGAACGTATGCACGCTGCAACACTGTGGGGACACCCATCCACGCTGCACAGTGAGGGCCTGAGTGTATCGACCACATCTTTTATTTTCCTCCCTGCAATTTAAAGAGAAAAATACATGTAATGGGAGTTTTAGATATTGAGCTGTTAAATTTTTCAGTTTGATTTGCCTGATTCTGCTTTTCTCACTTTGTTTTCTGCTGAATAGAGGTAAATAAGATGGATGTCCTGGCTTTTCATCATTTGCATTGTTCCACTTTAACAATTTATAAGAAATAGCCAGTAAATTTGTCTGAACAATGAATATTTCATGCAATTAAAAACAACAATATGTGGCAGCAAAATAAAAACAGCTTAATTATTAATTGAACAGAATGATAAATAGATCTGAGAAAAAAATACACTGTGTGAAAAAGACTGAACTCGGCAGTCTTATGTTGTTTTTATAAACAAATAACCCATTTCTGGAAAAACAAATCTGTCACTCTCAGTAAACACGGCTTTTTCCAAAAGTGAATGTGAAAATATGGATTTTTGATTATGATTACTCATAATGGATATTACCAAATTCTACCCCCAAACTAGACAGTACAGAGCCTTCTGATATCTCTCACTGCACTGATGAGACGAATTCCTGGGGGCTTTTTACAAAGATGAGCTTTATTGACAGACTGTGAAGACTACAGTAGACGATCAATTCGTCTCACCCACTGTAGAGAAGTGCTGAATGAAGACAAGAATAGAACGTTTGGCCTGTGTTGTAAACACGTGCTGCATGTATCACCCATAAACTATTTTATCTCTTTCTTCTTTCTGTGTAGCTTTATGTCATTGGTATTAAACAGCGTACTTAGGTTGTATCCTTTATTTACTTTGTTTTTTTCCAATCTCATTTATTTTATTTTTTTCTTTAGGTGAAATTAAGTCGACTGTGTGAACAAGACAAGATCCTACAGGAGCTAGAAACCAGGATACGGACTCTGAAAGAGGACAAGGTTTTTTTTATATACATAGTTTTACTTTTTTTACATAATATTTAAAGGTCCTCTCACAGTGTTTTTTTTTGTCTGTGTGTTTATGTCTCCTTAATAACTAGACTACAATGAGTCTTATCTGGTTAGATCATATTCAGTGTGATCAATTACTCCACAAATTCACATCAAACAGTGTTCTATGCCAACAATTTAAAACACAGATTTAGAAGTTGCATCAGCACCGTGAAATCTCTCAAATCAAAACAGTGTTGTGGCATATTTGCTACTACAAGTTAACAAAGTATGAACTTAATAGCATGGTAAAGAAATTCAAAAGATGCCACTTAAACTAAACTTGTTTTAAAGCTCAAATAGAGTCAACGTATGGGAAGGGATCTAAATAAAACTGAATTAACAGTTTTCTTGAAAATGCACAAGGTTTCAGATTTTCTTTTCTTTTCCTTTTTTTCCCATGTCAAACCAAATATCATTGTTATTATGTGTATTTTACAATTGCTTTACTGTTATAATAGTACTCTTAAACTTTAAAATATGTTTAGATCCAGGGTATCCAAAGTTGGTACTCGAGGGCCACTGTCCTGTAGGTTTTCCATGTTTCCCTTCTCCAACACACATGAGTCAAATAAGATGGATCCAACACTCTGGTTCTGCACAATGACTCATTAATTTGAGTTAGGTGTGTTGGAGCAGGGACCCTTGCAGGATTGTGGCCCTCAAGACCAGAGCTGGACACCCCTTGTCTAGATACTCTAATGTGTGTGTTAGCCTGTTCTGCCGTGTGGTCCATAAAGACAGTCTGATTTATGTTTCCTGTGTGTTTTCGTACTATTCAGGACAAGCTGGAGTCTGTGCTGGATGTATCTCACCAGCAGATGGAGGAGTACAAAGATCAGCCGTCTCATGCTGAGAAAATTGCTTATCAGCAGAAGTTGCTGCAAGAGGATGTAGTCCATATCAGGGCTGAAATATCTCAAGTCTCCACAGTAAGAAAAACTCAGGCTTCCTTGAGATGTTAAAGCTAATATATTCAACACACTCCTCCTTCAGTGCCTTCCTCCACAAAGTTCACTTTACTGCGTTCATTGTGTTTTTATTGGTTGGAAACAAGATGTTCACTTCTGTTTTTTGACGTTCCCTTTTGATGGTTTCTGCAACTGGCACAATGTTTCAGGTTGACTGTAACTACCAAAATGAGTGATTGGGGGACAAACCTGATTCCACCAAGAAACTCATGGGTGCTTTTCTCTGCCATTTTCATCAAAATGTTCCTTAATATTCAAAATATTTAGTCTTAAAATGGAAAATTACTAGTTTCAAAACTGCATTTACAAATAAATCTCAAGATTAAATGAAAGTATACAAATGCATCGTTAGTTCTTTGCGTCAATCACATGTCACTCGTCATATGCTCTACTTTCAGTAGATATAGGTTGATTCAGGTCTGAAGAAAAAAAACATTTTCAAGTAAAAAATCCTAAGAAAACATCTTACTTTAACACATGTAGGTATGTGTAGGTGTGATCACAAATTTCTTGAACTCATTAAAGGAATGCAGACTGACTGGGAAACGTACAGTGTGAAAGCTATTTCAGATACTGAAAGTGTGTTGTGTTCTGTTCTATAGGAGATGGAGAATGCGTGGAATGAGTACAGTCAGCTGGAGAGAGATGTGGACTGGTTGAAGTCAGCCCTGCAGGGACAGATGAACCGCAGTGATCTTTCTCAGGTCTGTGGCTTAGTGATCTCTGTTAACTTACACAAGCAGCCGTTCACTTTCATCCATGGATGTGAATAGTAATGAGTTAAAGATTACAGATTTCATATGCTCAGACAAACAATAAATGATATCTGTTCTGAGGATCGTCCATCAGATTCAGTTTAAATCTCTTGTTTGGCAAAAGAGGACTTTTAATCATTCTTGCTTTGAGCTGGTATGTGAGCAGATTTACAGTATGTTGAAGAAAATGTATCTAATTTGTATGTACAGTAGATGTTAAAGGGGGTATGTGTTTCTCTTTGAGAAGCAAGAAAAAGTCCAGGTCAGAAAGGAGCTATGGAGGATTGAGGACGTTATCGCAGGCCTCAGCACCAGTAAAGCCAACTACAAAGTCACTATATCCTCTGTTACCAACCCAGGTGAGGCAAGCACTGCACAGAGGCTCCACCTTTACAAAGTCATTTACTACTGACTGAATGAAGCTGCGTAACCCATCAGGTCACACTGTTGTTTCCTTACATTTCATATCTTAGTCATCCTCTTTACTAATGAATGTTTAAATGCTTCCCATAGGAGAAGAAAGCAGTGTCTTTACAGAGTATGTATTCATGTTACATGTTCATACAACTCAAATTCCCCAGAGAGGAAATTTGTGCCTTCAGTGTCAGTGTCATCAGTGCCTTCTGTGTCTGGGAGCCCGTCTGCTATGGAGATGAGATTGTCCCAGCAGCAGCACAACCCCCACCTTAGCCCCAACAGCCATACCCCCACGCTGTCCTCCAGTCCCAGCCAGCAGCCATTACACCACTCTGCAACTGTCTTCAGTGGGTTTAAATGGGTGAGTTTTAAATATCAAGACCTTATTTCTTTCTTTATAAAACAGTGTATCTTTTTTCCATGGGAACTATGGAATGCATTACTATCTGACAGATCTCAAGGTTTTTAACATACATACAAAGAAATAGTTGAAACAAGTCTGTGAACTGCAATAATCTTAGAGCACACTCAAGAATGAATGTACACATTGACACAAATATTTTTTATTTTTCTCTCCCTGTCAGTATACTAGTGCTGCTTCCTGCTTTTGACATCTTACATTTTATTGTAAATACTGATCTTATTGTATGTATTAATGGTAGTATTTTTAATTTAATACTGTTTTAATTGTCTGTTTTTCATCCTAGAAGTCTAACCAGACCTAGGGGTTGAAAATTAGCCCTCACTAGAAACCTGTGTGCATGGCATTTACTTTGTATAATTTTATTAAGCTATAGTTAATGCATTTAAATTAACATGTTAACAAATCATATTTATACTATTAGTCTAATATTAGACCCCTCCCCCCAAATCAGCTAGACACTTGTGGTGGATGAGCAGTGTTAGTAGGTGGCAGAGACCTATGATGAGCATCAGGAAGCGATGAAGAGGAGGTCAGATGTGTACATCAGTCTGTGAAGACAGAGAATGATAGAACAGAAAATAAATTTTTTAAAGGGGATCAGACAGATTGACTTGATTGACAATCTTCAGGTAAGAGGTGGGCTGGATCAGATTCCTGATGACAAGAATTTCTGTACTAATTTAGTCTGATTTTACCGAAGGCTTTTCATTTCCTGCTGCTTTTTTTACTTCCGCTCTGCTACATCCCAAAGGAAGATGTTGTCCATTTTATTCACTGTAAATATTTGTCAGCTTTAGTTAGATTATATTCTAAATTCCTTTACAAACCTCACTGTGCTAAACAAATGACTAAACACTCAACAACCCAACAGTTTATATAAGTCTGGTAATGTTATTAGTGGATATTTTAAGAATATTTACGAACAAAGGAGTCAGCAGATTAATCTGTAATTAAAACAAAAAACATTTTTTTGTTGTTGGTTATAATGTTTAAAATAGTCTCCAACTTGACCTCCACGTTGACCAACTACAACAGCAAATGTCTGCTTATACATGAAAGCTAATAAATTAATTATGACAATCTGATTAAAAAATCAAATGAACAGTCACACAAGATAACAAAAACTTTGTAATACTTTAAATTAATTATTACAAAAATACTTACATACTTTCACTGCAGTTACATTTCAGAAGCAGGTACTTAGAGTATTTCCTTAAGCACTAGTTTATAAGAAACAAGTAGAGGCAAACAAGAGGAGATAATTACATAAACTGGAACTTAAACATGTTGAAACTGAGAGAGAGAGAGAGAGAGAGAGAGAGAGATGATCCTGCTGGAATCCCTGGAGCTGATGCTGCTCCCCCAGTACACCACAGCATACACGATGGCACTGGCCATCACAGACTGGAAGAACATCTCCAGCAGTTTGCTGCATTCATTAAAGGATCTGAGCTTCCTCCTGAAGTAGAGTCCGGTCATCCTCTTCCTGTACACAGCATCTGTTGGTCCTCCAGTCCAGTCTGCTGTCCAAGTACACACCCAAGTATTTGTAGCTTTTATGAGCAACTCCTGTGTTCTGTGTGCAGGGTGAGGAAGATGTGCCTCCCAGACCTCCTCTACCTCAACTCTATAGTCCCAACGAGCATCCCCCTGCTGTGCCGCCGTTGCCCAGGGAGACAACAGTCATCAGACACACCTCTGTACGTGGCCTCAAACGACAGTCAGATGAACGCAAAAGGGATAGAGAAATTGGCCAGTTCACCAACGGGGACAGTAAGGTATCATACATGCAGTATGTGTTTAATTTTGTGTTTATACTCCTGAAGTGCATCAATTTTAGATTAGTTTCCTGTCAAATCTGTTTATGTATATCTCAGGTGGAACTGAGGCCCTTCCTGAGTGATCCAGAGCTCATGGGAGCTGGAGATGGCTCTAGCTACATCAGTGTTGGGCATGATGGGGGTTATCAGACATTACCTGGTAGAGGTACATAGATAACGAACAACAAATCTTATGAACTGTTATAACATTGTTACGCAAGCATTGTGATGATGAACCACACATCAATCATTTTAAATAATAATGTCAAGTTGAGAACAGTATTTTTAATATTTCTTGGCTTCCCCTCAGGAGTGGCTGGCTCCTCACTTAGAATGAATCAATCTTCAAGCATCTCCTCATATGTGACTCTCCGAAGATCAACGTCAGCAGCCGGTGTGAAGGTGAAGCTTAGAATGAAATGAAAAGAACTATAAAATAGTATAAAGTGAATACACAAATCCGTAGATACAGTAGTATGTCACACCAGTTTTAGATGACATCAATGAAATTCATGAATGAATTAATCAAGAGAAAAAAAATCTTTGATATTTGGAGCTTGCATTAATCCTTTTGGCTCCTGTTTTTTTTCTCCACTTAAGTGTTTAGGGATCTGAAAACAAAAGAATATTGTACTTTGGTAAAATGTGGTCATTTGGGACATGGGACAAGTACATGTAGTATAATGTTATTAGAATGAACAAAGTCTTTTAATTTAACTGATTCTGGCATTAGACTGCCGACCTGTCCAGGGTGTACCCTGCCTCTTGCCTGCTAATTGCTGGGATAGGCTCCAGCTTTACAGCGACCCTGAATTGGAATAAGTGGTATAGAACATGAATGATTCTGTCATGGATAATTTTGTAAATTTGACTAATGGGGGGAAAAAAAAGTATCTGGATGCAGACAAAATTTTGGACCATTGGCAGCATCCCAAGAGCCATTATATGGACTACAGGATATATTTTTAACATTCAGACACAAGTTGTTGATTTAATCAGACTTTAAAAATAGAACTTAACATGCACAGATAAAAGGTTGATTTAATATGATAACCTGTAGCTATTGTTAAAATCACATTTATATATCATTCAAATTCTTAAATGCAACAATGTGAATATGTAAAGTGTAGGGGCCTGTGTCCTGCTGATCAAAGAATATTACTTTTTTTTTTTAATAATTAAAAAAAAAAAAAAGAATATTACTTTTTGTGAGAAATCACATTTGACATGCAAATATTTTAAAAATTGAACCGTAATCCTGTAAAAATATCTACAAAATTATGATTGGACACTGCAGCAAATCCAAAAGCAACATCATATTTTTGTAGTATTATAGCTCTTGTCATAGCACCTTCTCCTTTAAACTGGCTTTGTTGTCAAAGCAGCTGATGCTGTCCATGTCGTTAGGCTAATATGAGATATAAGAAACAGCTTGTACCCAGCAGTATAATACTCAAGCATTTCTAAAACACATTTACAAAAGCCTGCATCAATGAAAGCCACTTAGCAGTTTCAAATGCTATTTCTACATATTGTTAAGCTGTTCCTGTGCTCTCTTTAAAGTTTGTTAAATTAAAGTTTAATGGATATTAAACAGGTAGCTCCAATAAAAAATATAATGTGAAATATTCAGTAACCTTAATAGTCATCTTCTGAATGTATTGAAATTC
>JBAMHW010000001.1:17368247-17397175 GCA_037177495.1 Rhadinocentrus ornatus
ACACACACACACACACACACACACACACACACACACACACACACACACACACACACACACATACACACACACACACAACAGAAAAAAATAGAAAAAGTTAGTGTCATAAAGTCTGAAACACAATCATCAAACATCTGTCACAAACCACCAATATCGGGGATCAAACACAGGCAATAAGTTAAAACAATTATTTCCAGATGTGTCCGCTTCTGACTCACGTGACTCGCACTTGACTCAACGCTGATGGGTCTACTTTCTTTAAAAAACCCTTTCAATATGGCTTAAAAGACGGATAGTAAGAGTAAAACAGTAATTGCTTAATGAAAGATATTTTAATAAAACAACAGCTTTATATGAAACAAATTCACATTACTAACAGCTGTAAGCACTGGAAGCTGTTTTAGTTTAACTGTGGAGTCTCGCCTCTCAGCCAACTGTTGATATGATCCAATTTCTTTCTTGTCTGCTCATATTTGTTCTGATGTAGGTAAAATCCTAAATTTCCCAATATTTTTAATTAAATGAAAGCCATATAAAGTCTTTCTTAGCATTAACACATGCTGGGTTTATGTTTGTGGAGTTTATGTCAAATGATATTAAAAAAAAGGACACATCTGAAAAGTCTATCTTATTTGTGCTTACATTCTAGGTTGTTTACATGAATTCAAAATCCACCGACCAGTGATCACTGGAAGCTGGGGATTGAGTCTTTCAGTTTTTGTAAGTATCACTGTCTCCTCAGCTGTCTCTGTCTTGCCACATGTGTCATACACCCCTGCTGTCTTTCACCCACACTGAACACCTGCATTAAATGAGGTGGACAATTGGGTATGCACACAATGCATGCACAATTAAACAGTAACAAGTTTAAAGTTACTGATAGACCTTTGAACTTCAGACTTTCAAACTTTTTCTCCCATTTTGTATTGCTTCTATGCTGTTATGGTGTTTTTTATTCTTTCCTTTTCTTTTAAACTAAAATGTGCAACGTTTAATTCTATTAGCTAAGTTATGAATGTCTACAAATCTTTAAGCATTTGCATCTCCTCTTTTTTCAGTGTTAAAATATTGATTGAATTTTGACAGCATAACCACATACCTGCATCACATTTTTTAGCCTTCGTGAATGTCAACACATTTACACACCACTGTATTTTCACACCAACACTATGCTATGAGATTTGCATCAAACTTTAATGAGTACAATAGTTTGACATGATTGTCTTTCTATCATAATTAAAATAGTCTGTAGTGCATTGTTCAGTCATGCAACATTTGCACTTCATAAGCATATTCAGTTGCTCCCTACATGTAAATAAAAACACTGGAAGCATTAGATAATATATTACCCTGTTCTACTTACATAACCAATGCATACTAATCCAGTTAGTGCTATAGAAATGCATCTTTTTATACAAATACTTGGCACAGGCTCTATCAAGCCTACATTAAATGTGGCATTATGCTTTAGAAGAGCAGACCAGACTACAATTTTCCAAGCAGAAATATTACTTTAACTTACTTTGCACAGCTGTGGCCGTGCAGGATTTCTAATAAAAATGTGTCTTAGATATTAAACAAATAAAGGAGTGGATCTTAGTACATATTCTTTCCTTCTAAATGTCATTGGAGATATTACGAAAGTCTTATTAATTTGACTTGGAAGCTCTTCAATGACAGCTGTGAAATGTCTCTCTGAATTCAAAGTTCATGGCCGTTTACCATTGTTTGATCATGCCATTTCACATCACACAATGTCTTCTGCTCAGATGAGCCTGAACCTGTCTGCTTGCCATCCATCTCTGCTGCTGCCTGTAAATGCTGTTGAGTTGCAACAGCCATTATTCAGTCAGAAATAAGATATCAAATTAAGGAAACAAAGTTAGTAAATGCACAGCATAGATATCAGTAAAATACACTGCTTGATTGAAAGTTTTATTTGAAGTAAAATTAAAAAACAAGAAAACAAAACCCAAAGAATATACAAAAAGGAAAAAAAAATGTCTTTGTCCAAAGGGAGTGGGATAAAGGGCTTTTTCAATCTCACCCTCTTAGCCACATACCATTAACCGCTTCATATGTATTTTATAATGTACTTATATAATATCAAAAAAATCTATGAATCGTTATTAATAATAATAATTACAATAATAATGTCACCTGAAAATCCCTGCCCATCATTTTTATACTTTTGGATGACCATGTTCTTAGTTAATGATTTAAATAATTGTATATTTGGACATTGCCTGTGCTTGTCCCTCAGCCCATACCACAGTTTAACCCCACATACATAGACACAAAAGCTCTTTCTTGTCGTTCTTACCAAGTGCATTTTGAATATTGTATTCCCCTGTAAGTTATGAGCCCCATCTCTGTGGCTGAAAAGATTTTTAATGTTGAGTGGTAGTAATCAGAACCCAGGCAGGACTTAAACTGACTCCAAAAGTTTTAATGATAAAGACTCAACACAAAAATGGTCATAGTTAATGGTTCTTTTTAAAGTTATTAGTCACATATTAGCATTTGTTACAGAATAGCTGTAATGTTCCACTCACTTTTAGTTGGATCTTCATACAATCAAGAATATGAATAATTTCATCTGCGAGTTTAATTAATTTCAGAATGTGACTAGAATAGAACTGAGTTGTATTGCTTGTATTACATGCTTAATTTCGTGCAATCTCATCTGCAAACACCTGAGTACTGTATGTTAGACCATCTGACTAGATGTTGTTAATGTGTCATAATATCTAATAATACATGTTATTACCTGTTGGAAATGTGTAAAATGTGCATCATATTTATTTATCTTCCAAAACTCAGCATTGAATAAATGACTTTATGATGAATAACTTTATTTGAAGCACTTTGAATAATATTTTTTTTAATAATTAATCTAGGTTGGGATGTTATGTAGTCTACACTGAAACATAAAAAAAATAACCAAACCACACTGTATTAATGTTATTATAAGGTTAAGAGTACAAATATAATTGATTTGGATGTTTTTCTGTTTGTCATGGTAGGTTCACTTTTACTGTCCGACAACGTTTTATCCAGAAGTTACTCCTGTGAGAAAACAGGACCAAAGAACATGCTATTAATCTTCTTGCTACCCCAGCTGTAGAAAGTAATGCATAACTAAAAGTCTGGTATAATGAATTAATGATTTCAGCCATGAGCTTTTTCCCCAAAAAGCCATGAATCGTCTCCAACTGATAATGCACCATGACCCTGTAGTGTGAAATCCCTGTTGCCTTGAAAGTAGCCAGTTAATTGATTCACAAATTATTTAAAGTTTGTGGTACCCAGGGGACTACTAGACTCTAATGACAGCCCATTTCGCAAGAGCTGAAAAACTCTACCAAGCCAAGACAATGTTACATTGTAAGATAACCATTTTAACCTGAGCTCAAAGATTAGAGAAATTGTTGCGTGTCCAACACTGTATGGTTGTTATTTTAGTAAACAGAATGCATTCTTTTAATTACACCCTGAATCTAAAATAAAAATGAAACGTTTTTCTTTATTCTGATTGAGAGGCTTTATGTACTTTAATAGAACTTTTGTCTTCTCTAGAAAGATGCAATACACAAAACTGAACAATCTGGAGTCATTTTGTAAACACATTTTTATTAGAAGCTTGTGATTCTTTAAGATCTGTAAGATGCTGATTCTATGAATTAAAGTTATTAATATGACTTTATTGTCACTGTTGATTTAAGACTAATGTCAAACAATTATAAGCAACAATACAAACACTATGGCCCATAATTATTGCAGATGTCTACATCAGGTATAACTGAGGACATGCTAACTCCACCCAATGAGACTGAGTATGTTTACATAATACAAGGAAAAAGAAGAACTGTGTTAGACCAAAGCTAGACATTTTAGAAATGAAAGTGTTTAAACAAGTTTCCCTGACCAAAATCTTTCAAAATCAAAGCTCTCAAAAATGTGTCACATGTGCAGTGATGTCAACAACTACAATTTGGATCTAAACAGACCATTCATGACAAAGGTTAGAAAGGAATTAAAGTAAAAACAAATAATGGGCAAACAAGCGCTGCACATCGTTCATAAGCATCTATCCTTCTGCAAGTAACAGCAGCAAAACTAAATTTACCTGAATACAAGACAACAAAAGTGCATTTCTCATGACAATGTGAGCAATTACTGAGCATTAGAAACATAAAAAGATTACTTTTTTATATAGCTCTATGTGAGGCATGCATAAATGACATGATTTAAGTAAGAAGTTGAAGGATGAAGTGTATCTGTACGCATACCTGTGTAGAATGGGCTCATTTACTCGTATAAACACTTAACGTTCCTTTGCTTTAGTTGAAATGATTGGGTCTCTGTGTTAATATCAAGAAGTTTCTAATCTCAGCCTATTAGCAACTGCTGTCATTCAGACACACGGTGTCGGCCTGATTTAAATAAAATAAAATGAAGATAGTTGTTTCTGTTCCCTTGGCTTCACTCATTGCCATAAACATATGCTCTGTGCCTGCTTCTTTCCATCTTATTTATGACTTTAATTTGTTGTGTGGGCTGCACAAGAAATCAAATTTAATCCAATCCTCCCAGGGACCCTGTCATATAATAACATGGTAATTTCTGTGTATCCTTTTGAAAAATGAGGAAATTAATTCTTCCTGACATGTTCTAATTATTCCAGTGTGAATGGCGGATGGGCGCCCCCCTTCCTTCCATCCCCCCAGCCCCCTAAGTGTCAGTTGCCGACGGGTGGCGAGGTGCTAATGCTGACCAGCAGCGCGTTTAATTTGAAACATGAGCAGACACCTTTCAACACACCTTCCTAATGTTGGAGTGGCTCACACAAATTAATTCACTACTCATCTGGCAACTCTGACTGAGATGTGTGTGTGTGCATGTGTAACATGCATGTTTTTGCAGTGTGTGCGTATGTTATGGCACAGGGGGAGGGGGTCATTGGGACACCATTGCCATTATTAAAGGAAACAAAAGATGTCTGTGTGTCTCTGTATTACACACAAGGTATGTATGCATACAGTATGTGCCAGTGTGTTGGACCAGGTATCACTGTTTTTTTTTTTTTTTTTTTCGGGGGGGTGGGTGGAAGTTTTCCCCCCCCCCCCCCCCCCCCACACACACACACCTTTCAATCTCCTTTTCCCCAAACCAATCAAACCTTTTCACACATCGTACTACGCTCCTGAGAGCATGGAGAGACGTATTTAATTAGATTATCATCAGCAGTCTTTAGCTCATCACTTCAACTTGCATAGGGACACTACTTACAGATGTTGGGGAACAGAAAGCCTTTTGATTAATGTGTATCAATATATTGGTAATAATGCTAATAATAATAATAATAATATTATTGCACATTTTCTTAACTGAGCCTTAAAAGAATAAAAGAAAAATTCTAAACATGAAAATAAACAGAAAATAAACACAGTTTACTGAACTTCTGAGTTTGGTTAAAACCATACAACTGTAATTGATTTGGTGTGTGAATATAAGCTCGGTTGCAGAGGGCTCATGGCCTGTGGCGTCATGGTCGAAGCGAAGAGAGCACCGCTTTGTGAGAGGTGGGTGGGTCGCCCTGTGACTCAGAAGGGTGAGGCGTCAACATGGCCGCCTGGCCTTCAGGGATTAAAGTACCACCCCCCCACACACACCATTTTCCTTACCTCCCACACCCTGCAGGGTAATCACTGCCATTTTGGATCCATGCAGCGGGAGCAAATTCACTCTCAATCACTTTGGAACAACTGAGCCATAAGCCACCAGTTAGGCTGCCACTGCAGTGGCACTGCAGGCAGGTCTACTTCATAAGCTTGTTTCCACTCAGTACAATAATGTTTTGAGCTCTGGTTCATTTGTCTTCAGAAGGTGTCGTCCCTGGATCTGTCCAGGCTTTTATTCTCTGTATTCTGTTTGGATATATTGCCTCGTGTGGGTTTATTTAAAACATATACCAAGTAGACTGGGATGTAGCAACTGGTAGGATCTGTGGAGTGGAGTTCTGTGTCTCGCTGTGGGCTGCACACTACGTGAGCCTGTTAATAACTGAAGACTGAGAGTGGTGTCTTGTGCCAAGACCCACATGGCTGCTGGCGGAGCATTAAATCAGCAGTCAATTTGACTGGAAGTTTGAAATCTGGGCTAGGTAAAGAGGATGTGCTGAAGCTGTGTTAATAGCTAGCTTGTTGTCCATATGGTACTGCTTTAATAGAGCACATTTGTTGCAGATGGTGGGAGACTTGGTTAAACAGTGGCAGGTTTTGGCAGAAGCTTATTCTTCAAAAGGGATGCCGTGCTGCTCAGACTGGTCCAGGCCAACATGGGGATGTCTATCCTCTCTGTGTCTCTGCCCTTGAATGGTGGCTGAACCTTAATTGACAAGATATTCTTTGTGTGTATGTGTGCGCGTGTATGTGTATGTGTGCTTGTGTGTTCAGAGAAGAGCAAAGACAATGTGGCTCAGTTACTTTTTCCTTAGATTGGCCATTTGCTCTCCAAACCGCACCTTTGCTTTCTTAGTCTATGTTCAGTTGTTTCTGACCACAATGGAACCGTAGACAGCAGGCACAGCTGAGGAAACACAAGCAGAGTTAAACAACAAGGGTTATGGAATACAACCAAAGATAAAGATAGAAACTGGCCTAATCTGTTTTATTTGCTTTCCTGCAAGCCAGCTGAAGAAGACACAGATTCAGATGATTAAAAAGTACAGTTTGTTCATTCTGTCTCTTGTGTTTGTAAAATAAGTTTATTTAAAATCCAAAACATTTTTAGAACAAAATCTGTTTGTGTAAGTTTGATACTCTTTGCATAAGCTTCAAGTTCAGATGGGATTCATATTTGTGTTGATAATTGTTTTTGTTTGTGTGTGCGTCTGCTGGAGAGTATGTGTGCTTTTTACACTCTGAGAAGTGAGGAGACACGCTTGATCTGCTCTGCACTGTTTGACGGCTGTTTTCTCACGTTGTCACTGACTTGGTGTGCTGTGGCATGGTGATGGTATTATGTGCACTGGGCCCAACTGAGTGGAGAAAAGAGCAGAGCTGCAGTACCCCTGGCTATACCACTCCCGCCTCCCCAGACACCTTATTGTGAGAAAAGTCTCAGCTGAGCCCTCTGGGCCTTGTGGATCCACAGCCTCGCTAAGTGCTGGCCAGACTGAAAGGCACAGTGTCCTTGGGCCCGGCTCATTCTTTCCATTCTCTCAGAGGCTTTGTCTCGTAAGCCAAGAGAGCAGAGGAGGGGTGGGGGGATGCCAAATTACACCCATGTCACTAAAACTTAAGGTGTTGAAGAGCTGAGATATTTTCACTTTGCTGTTGTGTTTTCTGTTTTTTTATGAAGATAAAGAGGGAATATAAAAGAGT
Source organism: Rhadinocentrus ornatus (assembly GCA_037177495.1). Lineage (NCBI taxonomy): Eukaryota > Metazoa > Chordata > Actinopteri > Atheriniformes > Melanotaeniidae > Rhadinocentrus > Rhadinocentrus ornatus. Next base: position 17,375,636 of record JBAMHW010000001.1, read on the forward strand.
TCAAAAGTATTCTTTTTCTTCTCAATGGTAGTCATTTTCTCAGCAGGAATTTAGGTATGTGACTTTTATAGTTCTTAAACTTGAAGTAATAATAGGACAGCAGAGATATTATAAGTTGTGGTGAAATGGTGTGATATAAACCATAAATATTTTTGCACAATATTTCACAAGTTGGTATCTTTATAAGGCTCATTGAGAGATTCATTTATAATTCAACTTCTGATAAAATTTCCACTAACAAATCTGTTCTTTGATACTTCTGAACCTTTATACCACTTAAAACAAAGCACATGCAAGGTCTAATCAATTTTTTGTCTTAACACAATAAAATTGGTATATTACACAGACCAGTTACAGAGTCTAATGGAAACCTGTTGTAAGTCAATTTTAGCCATGTGTCCCCACTGTTTTGTGGGTAAGGCTTCTGAACGACCCATGCAAGTGGTGACGTCATGACCACATCCTTTTGCCTCATTGGTGCTGCGATTCCCCGCTTGGGTCCCTTGCGGCTAAGCTCCCAGAAGCCACAGCAGCCTCGCCACACATGGGCTGCAGCTGGACCACCGCTGGCTACTCTGAACAGACTGAATCTGTGGTTACAGTTCTGGATGTACATGCGTATATCTGCACTCAGCGGTGGATATAGGCTGTATAGAGATCAGTAGGCAGAGTTTATTTGATGCAAACATATCATCAGGCTCTCAGTGCAAACCGCTGTATGCAAATCCACTCCCTTGACGGAAAGAGGTATAATTAATGTCAGTTCATAAAAAGAGAGGATGGGTTCCTAGTCATATTTCTGCTTTAATTAAAGACATAAGACCTTGTATAAGAGGAAGATGTATGATGTGCTTTTCTTTCTTTCATTTCTTCTTTCTTTCTTACCCTTCTTCCCTCTTTCTCCCTGCTCTTCTTTTTGATTATTGCTAATTTCATAGTGAAACTGGTTCTCTGTGATTTCTCCTGCCAGAACCCCACCCGCTGACATGGAGGGCTTTCTTCGTAGCAGCTTTTTATTGAGGTTAGTTTCATTTCCGTTGTTACCATTTAGGGTCACTGGTTGGGCAGGGGTGGTAGTGGGCTCACAGGGGATCTGACACATTGTTAACTGTGGACTTTGTTCTGTGTGTGCGTGCACGTGTTTGCATGTGCGCATGTGTTTTATATCGGAACACCATCTAAGATGAATTTGATAATGTCTGCCCAAACTCTGTGTTGTGATTGTGCTCATTTAGTGTGTGTGGTTGAGTAGCATGCCTTGAGTCAGACTGAAAGCACACATCAACAACTTGAAGTTCACATATACATAAGTTGTTCCCCTCTCAACCCCCCTCTTTTTTTCATCTTATAATTTCACAACTTTACCAGCCTGCAGGTTAGGCTCTCTATCTTTATACTGCATGTTCTCGTCTGACCACTCTCCTCATCTTCCCTCCATTACAAACCACCTTTATCAGGGATGTTGGGTTGAGGTAATCGCTGGAATGTCTTGAGATGTACTGTTGTTTCCTATTGTGTCCTGTGTTGGTGCTCAACCCTAATGTAAAAATATTCAAACATTTTTTTCTTTACCCTTCCTGTGATTCTAATTAAAAATTTGTGCTGTCATTAGACACAGAGGAAGTAAATAAGCAAGCTTATTTACCATTGGCTCCTTTCCTAGTCAACCACCTTCTCTAGGCTCCAGTGTTGCTCCCTAATTAGGGTTGGCTCATTAAAAGCCACAGCAGCAGCATCTGCCTTTCAAAGCTGCTGTCAGCCAAACTTTACTAAAGCTAATGAATCCTCTTTGATTTCTTTTTCAAAAGGTCACTTATTTGATTAAATTAACCACATTTTTTTCTTTCTCAGAACTGTTGGGGGCATTTTAAAAAGAAAAGACAATTTGATACCATCACTATTGCTGGTCAAAATGTCCTTCAGGAATTCTATAGGAAAATCTTTTACCTATTTGAAATGATTTTATTTATCTTTAGAATTCAGACAGATAACATACACAGACAAAAAAATAAATAAATAAAAAAATTCAGACAGATGCAGTTACACATTTATAAAATTTATAAGAAAAAAAATGAATAACAAAAAAAACAAAACTTCAAAAGCTAATCATCTTTGACAGAGGGGTATTAAATCCTACAGAATCATCATGTTTGAATTATATTCACAGTGACATTTTTCATATATACAACTCTGAGCTGTAACTGTTTCTTTTTTATTTCAATTTAATACCACAACTGGGAAAGCCATTCATCACTTTGGTATAAATGTTGTGTATTCAGTATTTTTTCAGAAATACCTGATATACTGTTTGCTGCAGCAAACAAATAAATATGTAATGCAAAATTGTACAGTATCTGTTTTATCTTTCTGGGCATGGCACCAATTTATTTGGTGTGGTATATCTACAACAGTCTGACAGGAGTTGTTCAGGCAAACAGCATGTTAAATTTTTGAAAGCACTCTGCCATGGCTCATTTTTGTTTTTTTTGTTGTTGTTTTTTTTGGAGTAATGCTACAAAGTGGATGACAGCGTTTAACTCTCACCACCTGTCGATACCAGTTTGGTGGAAAACTATATACCAAAGATGGACTGTATCCTATATGTGACAGGATGCGAGTGGGATAGTGAAGAGTGATATCGCAGTATCAAATCTCACATCTTGAAAAAAGAACAAGAAGAAAGAAAAGATGACCTAGAGCTTAATGTTTCTCAGCTAGTTTCTTTTGTTCTTGTAGCTGTGAGAAATGACTGTTCTAAGCAAAGACATTATTGCATGCCTTATCCACATCCCTCTGTCAATGTCTGTTTAAATTAGACAGCAGCAGAAAGATATCACACATGCTGGCTGAAGCCTCCACAATCGGGCCAAGATTAAAGGCAGGCTTTGCTTCAGGGTTAGCACTTTTGCTTTGATAAGACATGTGTCCTGGAGTGGGCAGTGGGCTGTGGGGTGGGGAGGGTTAAAAAGGGTAGAAACAAGCTGATAGACTTTTTTCCAGTGAAGAATCCCACTTTTTTTTGTGAGGGGGCAAAGGGGGCTCTCTGAAGACTCTGCTCCAATATGCATTTGTTAACGTTTTATGCTACATCTCATATCACAGTAGCTCACCAGATGGGTCTGCCATTCATGTAATGAGTCATGAGTTTCCTTGTGAGTCAAACGTAAGAATAGTTTTAGTAGCTGCTTTTATTTTTAACGACCTCTGCTTCCTAATGGCACCTGATACAAAGCCTCTGTGACAAAAATGTCAAACTTAAATGATGAATTTCTAAACCCTAAACACGCAACTCAAAGCTTTTGTTTTGAGTGGTGAAAAATACTGTTTAAAATTCTCAATTTCCATAACTTTTGCAAAAGTTTTCAGCATTAAAGTATACAGTGTACACAGTGTCTTTAATAGACAATCATTTGTGATGGTAAGCCTCTCTTTGTTGAAAAGATGTGCTTTCACTTTACATCAATTTTTCATATGTTTATGAAAGACTTTAAAAGGTTTTTGTTTGCGTAGTCATAGCAACCAGGAAAATGAGAGTAAGTGCAAGAAAAAGGGGAAGGAATCAAATGCAGACATGTGAACAGAGAGGACAGATAAGCACTGATAAAGAAAGACGTCTTCAGAGCTGGTCGACTCCCAGTAGGCAGGACCTCCCCCTACTTTTCTGCCATTATTTGATGTAATGAAAGGAGAAAGTGTGTAACATTGAGATTGTTAATTAATTTAGTCTAACAAGATGAAGATAAATGAAACCCACTGAAGGTTGACTTGGCTAAGGGGCCCACTTAGCATTCCTTCTACCCTCAAACCCCGTTTCGCTTCCCCTCTTTACAATGGAGCACAGCTATAAGCTGCAGCACCATGTTTGTACAACCCCACGGAGCTTTCAACCTGCAAATTTACATATGAACCCTACTAGTAAAATATTTGATCTTTTTTCCTCTGTTGATCTCAGTCTACTTGCTGGAAGATTTTAATTTCCAGATGGCTGAACTAAACTGCATTTGTAATGAAGTTAGTTTTGGACCACAGATATGCAATTATCTAATTGAACAGTCTTGTTAGATAAAACTCAGTTGACATACTTGATGTGAACTAGAGTGACTATTTAAATATATGTGGTGGTCAAGTATAAACACATAAGTCTTTCAAGAACACCTTATAGGTTCCTGACGGACCACAAACAAACCTTTTATTATCCTCTGCAGGAGATCAGTTTTATGTTCCTGGAATGGATGGAGGTTATAATAAATAGCCATTCTCCAAAGCTACTCTATGGCCCCCACAGATGAGCCTGTGTGACTCTGAGCTTTTCACTATATGAATGGGTCTTCTCTAATGTGGCCTGGGGGCTTTTTTAGCAGCAAGACAGACAAAAAAGCAAAAAGGACATTTTTCTACAAAGTCAGACAGTTTTCTTCATCCACAACCAAATCAGTAGTCTATCAAGCTCCTTGCTCAGTGGCCACTTTGTACAGGACCATGAAGGCAGCACAGAGCAATCATTATGGCATCCATTCTTTGCTCCCTTAGTTCTCAAGTCATCCACAATGGGTTGTTGATTGTATGGAAAAAAAACAGAACAATTACGTCCTCTGTTTTGGTGGCAGTGCAGCATTTTAAAGTGCAATCCTCTATAATGGCCTCATTATTGTTATTCTTGGAGCAGGCCTTAGGACTAAGAAGTAGCTGCTTGCAGTATGCCATTATTTCGAAAATTTCGATTAGCTCATCACACATGCAGACAGAATTGTAGCTAATTGAAAGAGAGTGAGGGCTCTTGCCTGTGGCTTAAAAAGTACCACTCGATACACTGTAATATGAAAAAAATGGTTAATATAAAAACTAAAAACGAAGAGGATTAGAGCCGTTACCCTGGTAACTCCAACTTCCATTTTCAAGAGAACAATGAACTTGTGTTTCTCCACCACCTATGCTTGAAAAACAGAAAGCAGGGAAGTGTGTACTGAAAGGACAAGACCCTTTTTAACAACAGAGTAGGATTCAGGTCTAATAAACTCTTCTGTGCAAGTTGTTAGGCGAGACCACTGGGGAATAGTGGACCAGAGAGGTCAATGTAATCCTAAGACAGTAAAGGTTGTCTGACGTTTATACGATAGGAGTTTGTTTCCTGAGTTTGTGTTTCTGCTTGAATCTATAGGTCTGCTCTGAAATAACAAGTCAACTTTGGCTATTTTATGAAAAATTGTAAAAGAAAATTAGATTGTTGGAAAAAACTGCCTGTTAAAAGTCTCCTTGCGATAAGGGAAGTTGCATGAAAGCATCTTTTCTCCACTCTAAACACAAACAATATGCCAATTTGTTTGTTTATTTAGTTTATTTAGTTTGAAAATTTGTCAGAAGCTGTTTCAGCTGTCTTTTTATTAGCAAATAATGCTGATTCTGCAATTCTTTCTGACATCTGAACTAACAATATAAACTCTTAACCTTAAAAGCTCCTAATATTTACGCTAATTACCCTCAACAGTCACTTACAACTGCAAAAGGAAATATTCAGTACATCCCTTATTTTCTACTAAACTGATATAACACAAATGTTTCGGCCTAAGCCTTGAAGACGTTGATATTCAAAATAATGATAAAAATACTGATTTTCATAAGTAATGAATTGCCATAATATCTATGGTCCAGCTAAAATTTGAATAATTTTATTTGGCTCTGTGGGCTCGTAGAGGGAGACTCCAGCTCTTAAATGCTGCTGAGTTAGAGTGATTCATGACTACAGAAGAAGCGTATGTGTTTCTCTTTGAGTTTTATGTCTCCTTATTACAGCTGCAATACGTCTGTTCACATTAAGCTTATTTATGGCTGAGGCCAATGTAACAGCAGTACAGGTTAATGAATTTGGCATCACTAATTAAACCTTATTGAAGGATGAATATGAATCCTGTGGTCCAGACAGACAGCAGGGAAAGGGGGCAGAGAGGAAGATGGGACAGAGAAATTTGAAATATTTTTTTCCTCACTTCTTCCAATGGGTTATATTGACAAGTAAAACATGAGAAGTGAAGGTGAAGACAGAACAGTGTTTAAGGTGAGATGGAGGACAGTGTTGTTTCACTGCAATGTCTCATGAGATGTTTTTTGCTTAAATGTCTGTGAAAAAAACTTTTTAAAATATCGCACAAATCTAAACGATTAAGTTGAAAATAATTCTTTATGTTTAAAAGCATAGACAAGGAGCTTGACTTTTTATTTGTTGCACTGGACAAGAGTAAATGAACAGCTAAAGCTATATGACCCTCATATAAACTAAGGATCTTTCTGTTCAACAGAATACATAATACGTCCTTTTTTACACAAGCCATAACTTTGGTCGCAGGAATTTAAAGGCCACAGTATATGCACATGGACAGGGATAATGGTGACAGTTTAGGATATTTATATTACTGGAGTGAACCACACTACCAAGCACAAAGATTTAAATTTGTTCATTTGTTTATTTCTGATTTGATCAAGAAAAATAAAATCAATATTTTCTTTAGATTTTGCATTCTTGCCTTTACTGCTAAAGGCATTCATAAAAAAAGGGACGTGTCAGATTGAGTGACACCTAGTGACACAATTGTAGGTTGCAAATAAATGAAGACATCTAACTCACCGCCATCTTCAAAGTGTGTAAGAGAAACTGATGAAATAAAAATAAAAGTTTAGATAAAATTTTATTTTCAGGATGTACACACATATACACACACACAATTATATATAATATAGAACAGCATTCTTAGTTTCAAAGCTACTTCAGTAACTGGGGACTCTCAAATTTTGACTGCCTTATATAACTGAAAACCAGCAAAAGAAACAGAGAAAACTGTAAAGGATTATTTAAGAAAAAAACGAAAGGAGCAAAAACGAAGCTCTGGTTTGATAAGTTTGTGATGATTGTGTACATGTGAACAAAAGCGAAAACATTTACATACTCAACATTTCTCTTTCCTCCAGTGTGAGTTGAAGCTCTTTCCCCTCCAATGTGTTTAAACTTGTAAATGGATTACAGAGATTTTTTTTTAGGCTTGTTTAAAGAATTCCTACATTTATGCATTTTGTTATTGGCTTCTTTTAATCTAATTTTTCCTGCCACTCTTTCTCTCCCTCTGTTACACTCTTACCAGCGCCTCTACACTCCATGTCTGACATACTCTCCCTGAGAGCTAAGCCTTTCAATTTAGATTTCAATTATCATGTTAGTTTTGTGATTAGACTTTAGTCCTCCAGGAATCAGACCTCTCTGCTCCTCTCTATTCCACTTCCCCTGCAATCACATCCCATCTGATGAATTGCGCATATAATTACGGAAGTTATTGAATATGCAGATCACTGCTTACTCTTGGTGCGCAGTTCATAATGCATCAGCTCTAACTGTATCAAACAAGGGTCTCTAATAAAGACCCACTCTGATATTAAGAAAGGGTTAATGTAGGATTTTAGTCAGAGGTAATAGACAAAAGCTGAATTAGAACAGAGCAATGCTACAATCTGTGTGTGCGTGTGTACCGTAAACACAGAGTTGGCTCTGGGCAGTCAGTTCTGCCCTCAAACCAGCACAGCACAGACTAGTCTGAGTTGCCAGCTAGCTCGTGCACAAGGTGTTTATGAATCAACCAAAATGAGGTATTTCCCCTATGTTACAGTAAGTTGCTACCATCATCTTACTCGCTGTCTGATGATGCAATTCCTTAGAGGTTCTCAAGAAAGGGAGCGAAGCACTTTACAGGCACACCCACAGGAGGAAATGTGGGAAATGTTTAAACTTTTGATAGCTTTTAGAGAGCTTTCTTAAAACCTGGCTTGCAAGTGAAGAGAAAAAAGGTTTTTCATGCTAGAATGTTTTGCATTTTGCTGTCAAAATACTGGAGATTTGTTATGTGCTATTCAGCAGCTCCCCCCCCAAAAAACAACACAATGCCGTTTCCACAAAAAGCTATCCATGTAGGATTTTTCAACTTAAGCTTCACACACATTTGTGAATGCAGGGAAAAAGGAAACCACGTCCTGTATTTTTAGCTTGCGCTATATTGATGTAGCTGCCATTTATAGCTGATATGCCTTGCTGGGGGCTGCCCTGCTGACACCAGATAGAAAGTTTATTGGCTGTCAAAGACTGAATAACACTATACCCAGTACACAAATATGCAAACAAATAAATTAATAAAATTGCTTCTTTAAACATCACTTTTTGCAGTAAAAGTAATGTAAAAAGCTATGTTAATGTGAACATAAGAAAGGCCTATGAAAGGATCCTAGTGCTCCGATATTTTGTTTCGTGATGCTAATGTACTTTGGAGTACTTGGTATCAGGTATATTATTAAGTTAATAGGCTTGGACATGTTTACAACAATTCTATTAAAAGGAGGTCAAAAAGGTAACTTGGACTTTGTTAAATGGGATTAAAAAGGACTTCAAAGAGCATTTTAAGGCTGACTAGTTGGTAAAGGCACAAGATGCACAACTTTTTGACTGTGCATGTGTGCAATGAGAAATACGTTAGTGGTCCGTCAAATGGAAAAAGGTGAATTATTTACTGAGGTAGCTGATGAAATTTGACTGCCTTTTACTGTAAAGAGTGTGTTGCAAGTGCAACGACCTTTGTCAGGTTCCATCTATTGTTTGCAGACTGGTTACACACTCCAGAGGCTGTGAAAAACACATCTGCTACCTTTAGCTCTGTGGAGAGCAGATAGACAGGGTTGAGGGTTAGGTGTGTTTATGTGTGTGTGTGTGTGTGTGTGTGTGTAGATGGGGTCCTCAGCTACCCTGTCGCACAGCTAAGCTAAAGTCCCTATCCTCTTATCAAATATTTGTCTGTCCTTCACTCCCTATTTGCTGTCCATTCTGTTTGCAATGTTTATTAAAATCTATGTCAGGCAGATTGATAGTTTCCCAGTACATAATTTCTGTTTAGTATTTCTGTGACAAAAGTACAGAAATTTATTTTATTGTACTTAAAATTTCTGTTTATAAAAGTCTGACACATCAGTCAAGTTTGATATTGTGAAAAATAACAGTAAGAATTGCTGTTTGATACTACTGGAGTGTAAATCTGTGGATTAGATCTACAGAAGTATAAACATTAAATGCAAAATTTGTTTAATGTATTTTTGATAGTTTTTTTTTGATTGAGACACCGAGTGTGGTCAGAAGTTATTAGGCATGAAGGGCCTCTTTGTGTGAATGAAGCCCTTTGTTAAAATGGAGAAGTAGTTTGAGATTACCAGATTATTTCCTACTAGCCCAATGAGTGAGTCAAGGCGAGCTGCAGCCCTGCACCGTGGTGAGCTGGGACTGAGCATAACGAGTGTGGTGGCAGGGAACCACAACAGAGCCAGGGCAGAGGCTGCCTGAGAACCAGAGGCCCGTGGACCACAGCCAAACACACATACACACACACACACACACATTGTGGCTTTTTAAGAAAGCAATTAAGTTAATGATTTCGTTTTGAGACCCTGATATGATGCATGTGTTTTCTGAAGATGTCAAAAAAACCTACCAAAAAAAAGGTATTACTAAACACACACTTCTCCTTGCAACCACAGAAAAAATAACATACAACTGGAGGTAATGTGGCATTTGTTGTGAACATAGCACAATAAAAAAATCACTTTGGTAATAGACTGTTTTAGGTATAGTGTAACATTTTAAATGCAGAGAGAAGTTAAAGCACAATATGAGTATTCAGACTCATGGTAGGCAGCAGGCTGGTGAGGCATTTTGTGTTTCAGTCAGCGTTTAATCCACTACAGTGCTTGCTTCCTCGGCATAGAAATACAGCACATTTTTCTGTTCGACCATGTCTGTCAGGTCTCTGATTTTATTAGTGCAATGTTTCACGTTCATTTACTCAGGTTTCTCTGGGGCTGCCCCATGAATGAAACTATTTTAGCATTTCTAAAAAAGCAGCTTGTACATGTCTTCTGTGAACAAAATTTTTGGGCAATTACCCAGATCAGTGGCCGGGGCTTCTGGTTTTGCTCTTCAGATCTCATTTTATTCCAGTCTCTCTGTCTTTCTCTGTATCAGCTGTCAATCAGGCACTGTAACTTTTAACCACCTCCAAACAGAGCTGGGTGCCAGCCATTCATTTAGTCCTGCACTTCTGCTCGGCTCCTTCCATCGAACCTGTCAGACTGACACACACTGTTGACCATGCTTTCTATTCAGCCCTGGCAAATTAATTGGTTTCAGTGGCTTAAATCAGCAATCAATGTCAGTTTCCCAACATAATAAGCCTTAATCATAAATCTTTGAGGTGTGGCTTGCCTGACCCCTATTCATCATGGCTCAGCTAGATGGCCTCATCTGGGTGGAGCAAATGAACTACCTCTGTTTTGATTTTCCAATTGACGTGTCACATGAAACATGGCTACTCTTTACCCACCCTAACGCTTCTAGCCCTTCTTCTCACAGTCCTAAAAATTACAAAAGGGCCCAAAGACAAAGAAGGACAAGAGGTCCAGTTTTTACATAAAGGAACTTAGCTTTCCTTTATGTAAAAGTTTTCAGTGAGTGGTAAAGGGTGGAATAAGACAGCAGAAATTTAGGGGGAAAAATTTAAAGAACAAGACTTCTGTCCAACTGTTGCTCCTGAATTGCCCTCCCATGTTAAAGGTGTTAAAGGTAATTTTCCCTTTCCTCACTGAAGGTTAGGATTAAGAAGTTTCAGAGGTGAGACTAAAAGAGAACAAAACTGCTTTACTTTTTGTAGCAGTTAGAAATGTTTTGACCAGGATTTATGAAGTGTTTTATATTTAAGAAGGCAATCCTTTTCCTTCTTCCTACAAAATCATTTAAATTAGTTATAGTTCTTGAGAATCTCACTGAATTTCTATGATCGTCTTGACTCTAACGTGTTTTTCTTTCTTCTTATCTCATATCCTCTTCTTTGAGATTTCTTTGTTCTTTTCTTTTTACTCTCATTGTGCCTCTCTTTAGATTTGAGATGCATCCCATCACTTGTGTGCCAGCTCTTCCGCTTACTTCTCAGGAAACTGTGCCAAATATTACACTGGACTTATCTTTATAAATGACAGAGCTGACCTGACTTGAATGGTGCTTTAACATTTTAGTTAAATGGGGGGGGGGGGCGTCTACATTTCATCTGTCACCATTGGTTTTCTTTCCCTGAACAACCCTCAATTGTTTCCATGAAAACTTCAGGTTCCACGAACAGAAGATTTCTGTATTATTGTATTTCTGCCAAATTCCAATCTCTGTTTTCTTTCTACTGCGCACAAAGGCCTCATAACTTGCTGTCAACTGTGAGGCTAGCAACAAAATCCTCTTTTGCCCATCAAACAGGGTTGTGCTGCTTTGACCCTCGACTTGTTGAGAGATTTGTACAAGCGCTAACAATACTTAGCTCAGAGAGAAAATGAAAATAAATAAATAGGATGATCGTTGCTAAAACTGTTTTCTTGCAGCTGTCATTGCCTATCAGTGTATGCATTTTGCTGAGAGAAGACCGGTATTGAATTATTTTGAACAGCTATCTTTCATTTTTAAGATCATACGCATGAGTGAACTTGTGTTGTCCTGAGGAACTGAGAGGCTGTTATACCATCAAGCTCTGAGCTTGCGTCCAGGGATCAGAAAAATGGCTAGTGGCACAAGGGAGAGAGAGGAGGAGGAGGTGGAAGAGGAAGGATTCAGTCTGTGAGTGCTCATTGACTCTTCCAGATTAGACAGACAGGGACACTTAAGCACTCTCACACCTGCATCAGCCTTTGCCTTGTGTGGGGGGCAAGGACACCTAGCATGCTGTCACAGCAGCTGCACAAGTGTTTAAAGTGAGATACAAGGCAGTTCCTCCAGTACCATATTATTGCAAATAATTTACCCTGCAAAGTAATTATCAATTCTCTGCTCAATATGTAAAGTGTGCACTTCAGGTGGCTTGCTTAATTTGCTCTGGATGGCTATCGTCTGAGTGTGGATTTTGACTGTGGCAACTGTGGCAATTTCTAATGGAGATGGTATCAGGAGGGAATGTGAAGTGAGGATGAAGTGCCACCATAATTGAGTTGACTTTTTGCAGGGGAAGGTCAACAATAATGGAGGAACAATTTCAAGTAATTAATTTAGGCAACTCTCCTGGCTCTGCACAGAAGTTGAAAAAAAAAAATCTAAATTTTTCAACCGTTTAGGATATATCATTATGTGTTATTGCTTTGTCTGCTGATCAGTTTGTATGTTACTGCCTCAAACTGAATGTTAAAGCACAGCTCCTTTTTTCATCTTGCTTTAAATTCTGCAAAATCACACAGCAAACAAACAGTGTGCAGTTTACAGCTTGTATTGTGGGTTGATCATCTATTCAGTAACCTGGCTGCTGCACAGCGGGACACAGTTACAATGAAGGGTAATAATTTAATTGTGCTAAACGGAGGATTCCGTGTCAATGCTCTTCCAGCTGGGAGCTGTCAGGTAGTAATATCTCATTATGGCAGGTGAAGAACCCAGAGGAACCCTACCATGACACCTGTTAGAACACGAGGAACCCCTAAAGGGAAACACACAGCTGATTTTTCCACTATCTCTCTCGCACATATGCACACGCACATGGTCTCAGGCTTCACAAAGACTCTCTCTCTATCTATTTCCAACTCACTCTGAAAGAGTTCTTTTTTTATTTATAATATTTTTTACAGTTATAAACAGTGTAATATATTAATTATGGTTGTGTTTCCAAAAACTTTTTGTTTTTAATGTACATTTTGAAGTGAAGCACAAAAGGCATTATTTGAAAATATATTCTTTGAAAACACATTTATATATTTATAATAAAGATTTTGGGTGGATGTCAATATCTTTTTAGAGACTTCAGTTTAATCCAACTGATCACATAAATGATCAGCTGTTGCCATGTCTTGGAAATAAACTTGACAAATACATGACATGAAAGACTAGTCATAACACATCCTGTTAATTCCTCCCTATTTTCTTCTGTAAATAGCCAATATGTTTTACTTTTCCTTTCTTACAAAAAAGTTATATAACCGGTTAGAGCCCACATATGAGAAACCTTCAACTCTGTTTAATAAAACTCAACACTTCAGGTTTGTTTACCTGACTTGTGTTCCTTTTTTGTAGTTAATTTTCAGTCCTGTAGACTGATAGCACAGATGTGAACTCTATTGAAGATTTATTTATTTAAATGAACATATCAGTGCATTTTAGTGTTAGAATATGAGCTCCCCTATGCGTGCAAAGTTTGCAAGAGTACACTGCTGCACATTAACAGTTAATACTTTTCTACCAGATTTTTTTCTTTTAAAGCAATCTTAGTTTTTAATATTTTATTTGTTTTTCTGTGCTTGTTCTGCTGATAGCATGTGAATACTGGGGCTTGTGATCAAAACCTGAAGGTGCAAGACATCAGCACAGAGCCAGACAAGTGGGTGGGATAAGGCGTTGGGGGAGATGGTGTGGAGTTACTTATCACTATTGTCTATAAAAGGTAAACAGTGTGACAGACCAGATAGAGTGGGTGAAAGACAGTCAGACCCTTTTATGATGAAAGAGGAAATGGGATAGCTGGGGACACATAGCCCAGCAGTCACAAGACCCCCTGAGATGAGCAGGGCACAACACCCCTCTAATACTTACCAATTAAGCTGAGGTTGTTTTGCACGATGATGAAACATTATCTGAAGGAACAATTCATGACTCAAAGCATTCCAGGTCATATGAGCCCATGGCTGGAGAACTTAAGTCCTAATCCTTCAAATGTGCGCAATATTGTGAGCTATATATAGACCAGGTTGCTTTTCTATTTGACCCTGCCTCATCTTTGCTTCAAGTCTTCTGAGTGACTGGGGCTTTGTCTTTAAGAAAGGTTGCAAGAAGATGGCATGTCATGCACTTAACGGTTACTTTTAGCTTGTTTTTGTGTGTGTGTGTGTGTGTAGCAAAACATTGTGAGAATCTGATTAAGGATTTATGTGCTACTTTTTCAGTTCATCATATTTTTAATCTTAAATATGTTAAACTTTCAGCCAAAACTGATTCAATTATTGATGTAAGGTTATTTCAAGAATACACTGCAGATGTACAAACATGGGCTGTTTTACTGATTTTATTTTCCAAGCAAGTAGGCAAACAGTGTAAACAGTGCTGTTCCATCATAAAATATGTTTAAACACCACAAGCACTGGTCGTACCCAAATTCAGCTGAATTTTTACTCTACTTCTCTTAGTCTTTGTTGTGTCTGTGCTGATATGTTGTATACAAACCCACCTTTTAGATCTCAGAGCCGTGTGATCCCCACTCTAATTATGAGGAATAAAACACTGTACGGTTGCCCTCAGATATTTTCAGAGAATTATTGCCACACTTCCCCTTTTCCTTTTCAATAATATGAGGTAGTATTGTATAGGGCTTGTCAGAGGTGGGGGTGGGGCAGAAAGATTTCTCTGCACTCTTTAGCTGCCTGAGCGCAGCCCTCCCAGCACTGCTAATAAATTATTAACTCCTGCTGACAAATACTGTTATGGAGCCTGCTGCAGATCTGTTGCATTCTTTAACAAGATTGCTGTAGACACATGTTACAGGAGGATGGAGTCTCCACTGCTCCCTCTCTTTTTTTCCTCTGTCTATCCTCTTCTCTTGCTCACGCCTCAGCAGTTTGACTGATGGCTGGAGACCAAAGTAAAAGTGCCTGAGAGACTGAATATTTTAGTGGTAAAATAATACCACTTGATTTACTGTGTAATACAAAAGCAGTGCTTTGTTTCACTCTCACACTTCATTGAAGATGAGGCGCTTGTTGCGCTCCAGGCTCAAGCTTTTTGGGTGCATGAATAAAAAATATGTCAGACTCTACGAGATCGGCCTGCTCCCACCACACACTCACACACACCACTTACTATTACGTGCATGCTCTGAACTTTGCTCTGACTCTTGATTTTCAATTAACAGTACACAATTTTGAGCTCATGTTCTATTTGTTATAATTGCAGGAAACAATTTAATGGCTGATTAAAATTGAGGGCAAAGTCCTACTAAAAACACTGCCGACAACACTTCTACGCACAAGAGAGACAGACAGGTAGTCAGACACCGGTCCACAGTTCGTCTATCTGACTGAGCAAGTATATCTCTACAGCTGCAGATCCACAACAGATTAACCATAACTTCCATTGTTAAAGTTGCCATCCAAGACTCAGGCTGGTCAGTGATTATGTGCAAATGTGTGTGAGGGATAATAAAAGGGAGTGAGATGAAAAGGTACTGCACAGAGACTTTTGGATTTGGATATATCAGTATACATGTCTGAATAATAATTCATTTCTGAATTATGTTAGATTTGGCATTCATTTTCTCTAGGCTTCTCAGGTCTTTTGCGGTGGTGTGCTTGTTTAAAGAGTTATGACATAGAGAAAAAAACTGCATGCTTTAATCTCCCTGGTATACCTACTATATATCAAATACATTTCAAAAGATCGGAGGTGTTCTCCAACTACAACTTTGTCTAAATTAAGACTGCAGACCTTATTATTCTGTCTACCTCTATGTTTTGAGTTCATTATATATTTCATTCTCCTCCATTTTGTTACATTTCTATTTTCACTGTCTTTTAATCTGGCTTTTGAACAGCACTTTGAATAGCCCATTTTTGAAAGTTGCTTTATGTATAATCTAGCCTACATTAAAGGCAGATGATAACAAATCAGTGGTGTGTGTGTACAGAGATAATACATCTGGTAAGTTAAATTTCCTTGGGTAAGACCACGAACCACCAGACCCAAAGACCTTGTTAGTAAAATATCCTTTATTTTTTACTGGAGCATATCTTTGCCTATCTCATGGTGCCTGGCTCTCAACAGAGTGCAAGGACACCATCGCACACTCTGCCTCAACCTTGAACACCCCCACCGCCCACCCCCAGCAAGCTGAGTGTGGAATGAAAGTGCTGTCACACTGACCCCTGTGGATAGAGCAGGAGAATAGGGCAGATGGTGACCAGTGAAATGTACTACAAGAAGAACTCTTTAAGTGTTCTTACACACACATCGGCAAACCAATGACTTCACACCAGCAAGTTTTCTGTCTCTTCCCGCTCGTGCACATGTACAGAGAAACATACATACACTCATCCCTCAGAGAAGTTCCAGCCTTGAGTATTCCCAGTATGGTTTTAATGGTCAATATCCTCCAGTTGAGAAAAATAAACAGAGCAACAGCTCAGGGAAAAGCGGATTAGGAGTTAAATATGCTCCAGCTCCATCTCTGTACTTCACATCATAGGAAAGCCCTTTTTAATTTAACACCAAATGCATAATTAGATTAGCCGGGACAGTGCTTAATTTCATTCATTGTAATACACAGCATGGGTTCAGCCTCATTAATTGTGAGAAAAAAGTGGAATTGGTTGTATAAATTGTTCATCAAAAAAGAGCTGGGTTGTCAAAGGGAAAGAAAGAAATTAGAAATAACATGAGTTTACTTTGTACCGATATGTCAAGTACACCCCTCACTGTAATAATTATGAAAGCATGTGACAGATGCATACATGCCATCCTCAGCTCTTGGTTTTTAACTTGTTAAGAGGAACTGTTGGCCTGGGGGACCATTGTCATACCAAAATGTTAATAATCTCATAATTTGATGCGTTTGAACAAAAAAAGATGAGGCTGGCTTTGTTTGAGTCTGATTGCTTCAGAGTGAAATTAACTCGCACAAAGAAAATTATTTTATGTTGGATGTTTGAAGGAAAAAAACAAATTAGCTTAACAAATATCAGTCAGGTAGTGTAAAGATCAAAACTAGAAATGATATATAATAAGGAATTTTATCAGAGGAAAAATAACAACTTTGGTTTAAATATCCTTGAGTTATAAGTTAAATTATCAGGTTTTCCAGATTGATTTGGATATAGTACCAGTCCCTGTCTGAATTCATGTCTTGATGTTTGGGCAGGACCCAAGCAGGCAAGGTTCCAGGCCTAAGTAAAGTCATCCGTCTGCATTAAAAAAAGAATTAGAGACCTCATGATCTACAGGCCAGAACAGCAACAGGTGCCAGTGACGTGGAACATCCAGCTCATATTTTATCTGGTCAGGTGCAAACTTAAGGAAACAAAATATTCATCATGTTAATGTCTTTTTTTGTACTCTGTTTTCCTTTTTTTTGCTCAGCAGCAGAGTCATGTCTTCTAAGCAAGCCACGTCTCCCTTTGCCTCTGTGGTTGATGGTGATGATGCCATGAGTCAGGAGCACTTGTCTTGGGAGAAAGAGGAGAGTACAGAAGCCCTTGGCACACCACAGCTACCCCTTCACAGTCTGCTCCATGGAAAAGCCCCCGATGAAATGCAACCACTCAGCAGTGTACCGTCAGAGAGCGACTGGGACAGCTTGGTGTCAGCACAGCAGCGCATGGTGAGACATGCACCCTGTACGTAGAAAAGAAAAAAAAAAATTCATAAGGATGCTAGTTAACCAGTGATACCAGACATTTCAAAGTCTGCAACACTTTTACAAGGGATCTTTGTCAGATAAATGTGACATTAATAGCAAGCTGATTTTAACTCATTTAATCTTGTTTGGCTTTAGTGTTGCTGGTTACTCATATTTAAAGATCAACAATTAATGGTGCCATACATGAAAATAAATAAAATCGAACATATTTTCATCTAAAGAAAAAAGACATTCCCTTTGGAAGTAGTATACATTGTAATTATTTGGGTAACTCTTGAAGTACCTCTAAAGATTCAGTGAATTCCCATTGGTTTAAACAAACTTCATATTAAGCTCTTTACACTTTTCATTCCGATTTGTTGCCTTTGTGGCTGGAATCTGAAATGTTTTATAAATATAAAGCCTTGGGAAGGAGGACTCTCAATCCTTGGTGTGACCTACTGTCTTCCTCAGGTATTCACAATCCAAGCTGAGCACACACTCATTGTTTCTGGCTTACAGATAAGCTCAGCAGATACCCTGTCCCCTCATGCCCTGTGCTTCCCTAATGCAGCAAAACCTAAAGGATTCTGAGGTCCTCAAAGAAAACTGTGCCAAACACTAAGCTATTATTAGTTCAAGGAAATAATGTCTTATTCTTCTTTGAGTGATGATACTAAATGGCATCAAGTCAGACGAAAGGGGAACCTCCAGTGGTTTTATCTGCTTCCAGATGCTTTCTTTGGATTCTTGTTGCTGTTAAAGAAATGTCTTGATTTTGTTGCACGTGTGCAATTCTTTTCTCATTGTGTCTAAGCTTCATATGCAACAGCATAACCCCAGATGTTAGATATTCTAAGTGTGGAGCTGCTATGATGTGAGCAGAGCGAAGAAGAGCACAGGCTCTTGTGAGTCATAGACTTAGGAGGCAGGTGGTTGTCTGTGACAGACGGGTCTGTGTTAAAGAGACCCACTGGGCCTCTCTGCAGTTGGCCTCTGAAACCCTCAACATTGCTGCACAACACATACATGAGCACAGAGATAAATAACTTCTGTAGCAGAGTAGACTGCATCCATGTGATGCGGGAGTGTGCATATGTCACAGAGGCTACTTGACAAGCAAATGATTCCTGTTTCTTGTCCGGAGTTTATTAATTTCATTATGTGGAACTAAAAACGAATGTGAAGTGTATTTTTTAAATGATAAGTTAAATAATATAACAAGATATTTTGTATTTGCCTCTACAACTTTGTTTTTCAATCTACGTAAAGAGATATCTCTTGCAAGAATATCTAATACATTTTTTTGTTTTTAATACTGATGCATATTATACTGTAATATGTTAAGAGAATGAATAAGAAAATACTTATCAAATGTATTTTAATGTGTTTTGTTAACTGTAGCAGTCAATACAATACTGAAAGATTTTTTTTATTGTGCAAGGCTAGAAGCCATAGAAATCACTTCAGAACATGAAAACCTTAAAATTGACTAAATCATGGATTAATAATAGTTAGTGAAACAAATGCTCTGCAAAAGAAAAGAAATGAGATGATGAGGAAAAAGAGAGGAAGGGTAATGTAGAGAGTAGCAAAGAGAAATAGAAAAGAAAAGGGAAAAGCAAATGGTAGAAAATATGAGTATTGCCTTTGCTGATTACATGACTATTGCTGTGCCCTGAGTCTGTGTGGGATGTGCCCTGAACCCACGCCAACTGATTAACCCAGCACTGCTCCACTCCCCTCAAGCGCTCTCCACTGTCTCTGCCATGATGCATAATCATCTAGCACAAGGCTGAAAGATGCAGAGGAGGCCCGGGAGGTTGTGCCATTCTGTAGGGTGGTACCAGACCACCCTACACTCCATGGCAAGTCTGCTTTGAGCTCGACATGCCGCAATAGGATGAGATACTGGCACTGTTAACATTCCTGCCCAGTTTACAACATTTCTGACTTTTTATTTAGAAGTGTCAGTGATTCTAGATATGGTTGTATAATTTAACCATTCTGTAGTACCCTCCGTTATCACACTTTTCTATGGTAGGCATGCAACATGTGGTTGCTACAATCATATTTCATGCTTATTCTCTCTACAATGTGGGCCAAAGTTTAAATCAGAGATAACTGTTCCCCCGTTAAAGGCTATGATTCCTGGCTGCTTAGCTCTCTTCTGCTTTTTCAGACTCCACAAACCATAATTAACACCACCTTCTGTCAGACACAAAACTCAGCCACAGACTGTGTGCTATACACTTCCATGTGCAAAGTTGTCTCCTCCCCCATTCTTCCATCCCTTTTCTTCATATCTCTGTTTGTGCACAGGGAGCACTCAGCCAGTCAGCCAGAGACAGGACCCTTAGTTAAATACTAAACCATACACAGGTGGGACTAAAAAACAACAACAGCTCGAGACAGGACGCAGATTTATGGACGCTCAAGGCACTCAGCTGAGGATAGGTCTCCACTAGAAAATAAACAAATTACACAGTAGTCACCCTAACACAAATGCACTCTCAACAGCAATTTGAGAGATTATAGTTGGTACGTTTCTCTGTGTAGTCTTTGTGGATGAATAATAAAGCCTGAGCACATTATGGATATGCCCAATGAAAGTGTACCTCATCATTTCATCTCAATTTTTCACTTGTCATATCTCATTTACCAGAGCAACTACAGCTGTTGAAAATACAGAAGCTGCTGTTTGAAAGGCAGAAAGAATCCATTTGATATGGCCAAATCACCCATGAGCAGTAAAAACCTAGCAATCACTGAATTTGAATCACAAACTGTCAAAAAAGCTCAATAGAGCTCTGACAGAGCATAGAAACACACTGATACTCATGTTACCTTTCTTCCCAACTTCCTTTTTTTTTTTTTTGTCTTACAGGAATCTGACAGCAATAAAGTATGTTCCCTCTACTCCTTCCGGAACAATTCCACTTCTCCACACAAGCCCGAGGAGGGGGCCCGGGAGCGAAGTGACCTGCTGAGCGGATCAGCGTTTGGAACTCCAGAGCGCCGCAAAGGAAGCCTGGCAGACGTAGTGGACACGCTGAAGCAGAAGAAGCTGGAGGAGATGACAAAGACAGAGCAAGACGGTACGAATCCTTGTGTGTTTGTGTGTGTGTGTTGGACTGTGCATATGTGTGTTTGGTATTTGAGCATAAAATACCCTCTTTCTCCTAAGTATGTCTGATCTTCCCAAATGTTCCTTCTCTTTTTTTTTTTAAACATTTTTCTCACTTCCTTACTGTCTGCCTCCTTTCCCTTGTATCTCTCTGTCTCATACGTTTAAATGGGCACACACACGCTGAGAATAATGACGTTACAGTGTTTCCAGTTTGTTCTGAACCCCGTCCAATGTGACAAAGACTGTGTGGCAGAGCACCTCAGCATAAGTGTGGTCCTCTTCCATGCCAAGGAAAACTTTTTGACTATAAAACTCATAGTGCTGACCTGATGCCAGGAACATTACCTCTTTCTATTTTGCTACACAGAACACTCTTTACTCTGCGCCCTTTATTCATTAAAGCTTCATTTTCCACAAACAACCAAAGCTCTTCTTATGGTTATTACCTTTTTAATTCTCCTAATTAATCTTTTCTCAAAACAGCAGAGACACTTGGCAAACAAAATCTTTTCCCGTGATAAGACTGTTTGGTCTCAAACAGCACCCATTTCACCCCGAGTATGGCGGTAAAGCAAATATTTGAAAGAGCTGCTGAAACACATCCCCCTTCTTAATTAGGGCTGTAGTAATATAACTACATCCAATCAAATGTTAAACCCCCTTGGGAATCCATGTGTCTCATTTAGTGTCTGGGGAGCTCTTAGCTTAAGCACTTCATCAGACGAATAAATTAGACCTCTGTTAGCCTAAAAATAATTTGCCACTTCTTTTTTAAGTATGCATGTGGCGTGGTGATCTTTGTATCAGAACATCACAGGCCTCTCACCAGATAATGATTTGGCCACATCCTGATATAACTGATTGTTTGTGTTGGCAAGAAAATATCAGATAAAACAATCAGGCCAGTTTCCACTGAACACAAATTTCTTTCTTTCTTTCTTTCTTTCTTTCTTTCTTTCTTTCTTTCTTTCTTTCTTTCTTTCTTTCTTTCTTTCT
>JBAMHW010000001.1:17397434-17413325 GCA_037177495.1 Rhadinocentrus ornatus
CTTTCTTTCTTTCTTTCTTTCTTTCTTTCTTTCTTTCTTTCTTTCTTTCTTTCTTTCTTTCTTTCTTTCTTTCTAAGCATGGAAAACTAATATTGATTACAAAATGGCAGACATTACTTCACAGAACAAACAAGTTCATTAAAATTGACTGTGCTGCCACATCCTTGCCCTACTTTATTGTTAAGATATATATAATTTGTCTTGTTTCTGATGGCAGCGTGGATTTTCACAGCAAGATCACTGCTGCTCTTGGTGGCGACAGTAGGCTTGTGGTAATAAGCCCCAGCTGGTGAAGGCTGGTTGTTGCAGTAATCTAAATGGTCAAGTGGAGCTTGTAATCCAGGCCCGTATGTTAGTGCAGGGAGGAGAGGGTGCTTTAGAATGCCAAACAGCTGTTTTAATCTCCTGTTAATAATAGTGACTCAGTGTGCCTCATGCACTGTGTATCATCACCACCAAAATACATTCCCTGGTTAGAGGAAATTAGTTTCTGAGCGAGGAACACAGCAGAAGACAAGAGGCTCACAAAGTTCGGCATGCTGCCCCCATGCTGCAAGAGCCAAGAGACACTTTGCTCCTGAGAGCACTCAAAATAAACTTCAGCGGTGATGATCAGTGATTACTGTAAAACGACGGGAGGGGGACTCTAAGAAACTGCCTATGGAAAACTTGACAGAAACCTCAGAAATCATAATCTCATGTCATTGTTTTTGGAGAGGGAAGCAGTTGGAAATGAGGGCTAGATTGACTCATTAAAGAATATATTAAAAAATACTGGAGGAGCCAATTGTTATCTTAATGATGTTTCTGGTATGTCTCAACCATTTACGCATGACAACTGTTGTGTCTAATTCTGCTACTGTGGTGCCTGCTTGGTCGTAATCATGGGAGTCCTCAGAGGCTCTTCACCATCTGCTACCGTTCTTCTCTGAGTTTCCCTTTCAGGTCAAGACAGTTCATTGTCCTCTTGAACTCAAGATAAACACAATGAAGGAAAAACAAATGGTCTGTGGTATATTATTTTCACAGTATGTTGTTCATATATGAAAAGTTAAGTCCTCTTAATGTCGCAGGTATAAGCTCGTTTTGACGTGCTTTGTGGCCTTCGTTTATTTTTTGAATACCCAGAAATGACATTTACTATTAGAGGCCTCACCATTTCTGTAAAAATAAAAACGTGTTTTTTTTTGTGATTTTGATAAACTGACTTTATTGAGCAGATACAATGTTGGTTTAATTAATGTAGAGTAACAGTTTAACATTAAACGTATTAAATTCCTCAATTTAAGAAAATTATCGATCACATTTTCTCATTTTCCACAATGCTTAATAAACTTTGCAACAATAGAGACTCACAGTATTATATCTAGCATTCCTCCATACCTCCAGCTCTATATATTTGTACCCTTTCACCCTCCATCCTTCCACTGTTACTCTCCATCTTTGGTCCTTAAAGTGCTTTAAGTGCTTGTGACTGTGCTAATGAATGAAAATGTCCTCCCAGCAGCAAGCACTGCATTTAGCTGAATAGTCACCTTTGCTGTAAAAGCTCTATTAGGCCCAGTTGCCAGCAGGGCTAACGATTGTGCCCCATGTTTATTTACTAGGTATTGTAAATGCATTATTTATGGATAAGTCTCCAGACAGCACTTGTCAAGAGTTAAAAATGTCAGTATTAAGTATTAGGGCAAAAAGAAAAATAGCCACCATTATAAAAACCCAAGGTGACCTTGCTTTGATTCACGTGCAATTAGAACAGTTTTATATAATGCACTAAAGAATGAATCAATACTGCACAAGTCAACACAGAAATACTTGTGTGTTGAGTCTTTATGATCGTCCCCAAGACAAGGACGGGTAACTGGGTTTCAGCATCTTGTCGTAGCTTTTAGGGATTTTCCAAGGCTCAGTATGGGCTTGTTGAGTCTTTGCCAGCAGAACCAATATTGAACAGTTATGTCTTTTCATTGTATTACAAAGTGAGAAACTGAGGCAGTCTTATTCTTTCTTTTTGGCTTGATGAGGAACATTATTGTCTTAAATGAATGATGTAATAGAATATATTCCAAAAAATAAGAGAGGTGGTTTCAGTCAAGATCTCTAGCATTATTTAAAATAACTGATTTGGATGTTTTGACCTCTTCATAGTCAAATCAACCTTTTGGCTTCCAGTGAACTAGTTTGGTTCCAAGGATGTTGAGAAAACAGCAGAGTCAACAGCATCTAAAGATTAGACATTATCTTTATACTGTATAATCTATAAATACAAATAACCTAACACTTTTGCCAGCTCATACAAAAACCTGCAGCTTTGTCAAAACAAGACAAAAGTGTAGTTTTTTTTAACCTAACAGAATTTCAACACCTTGAGCCCTTTGACAGAGTCACGGCTAATTAGCCTAGGAAAGGGAAGCCATACCACCGAACAAACTGCAGCTGCTTTTTAGTCTCAGGTAGAAGGATATTTAATAGCTACAAAGAAAAGAGTTCTACTATTACAGCAGCAGGTAACCTAACTATTGGTTGTGATAGAAAACGGCACAGCAGGGTTTACCACTGGACAAATTGTGTTCAGGCACAGAGTTATACATGTGAACTGTATGTGGGTCCACATTACCACTTAGACTTGTCTTCCTTTCCCTTTTCTCTGTAAGTGTAATCCCCCTGGCGAGGTTGTGTATTATCACTGTATAATGACTGTGCAGTAGGTTGAGTGTGGGTGAGTGATCTGCATTGTGTGAGTAGCCCCAGGTCATTATCTGCTATTACAACATGCCATGTAATGAGATTCAGGGGTGGGTGAAAGCTTTGGAAGAGAATAGGATCAGCTCTAAGCCTGTGGTCTGATTAGCATTGATGAACTCTTGACTCTAGTTGTAACACTGTTTCCTGTCTGTGTTGCAGCTCCTGCTGACTTTAGGTGAAGGCTCACAGGCAAATTGGCTGCAGGTGCTGATAACCTCAAGAGATTTATTCTTGTCCATTTAATTATTTTAAATGCAGTATTAAAGAGATTTTCAGATGTTTTCTAACAGTTTATTGTATATAACATTCACTATACATTATAACAACAAAAACCTTCCCTTCCCCCAAAACAGACTGATGCACTGCATCTCTCTCGTCTTTAAGTGCCCGCCCTTCTCCCCTCTCGTCTCATCCCAGCTGCCATGTCATCTGGTTCTGCTTTATCCCACCTAATTAATAGGAATCTTTGTTATAATGATCTGAGCATGAACCTCTGACTCCATGCATATGCAATGAGGGCTGGAAATTCAGTTGCCTTGGCTTCCGATTTTGAGACATTCTTTGCACATTGCTTTGCGCTGCCTCTGACTGCTGCATCCTTGCAGACAGTATAAGGCCAAAGCCTTCCTGTCAGGGCAGTTGCAAAGGCCAAACATCTGTCAAGCATCTCCCCTGTGTGCCATGTTCCAACAATCTTTGATAATCTGTTGTTTCTGTCAACAAATTTCAGCAAGCTCCTTATCTTGATAATCTATTTGATCAAATAGCCAGTATTTCTCTGTGTGTGCTCTTCCTTGCGTGAACTGCCTGTGTCAGCAGGGTCCTTCCTGTATGTGTTTATGCATGTGTGTGTGAGTCTGTGCATGTATGTGCGTTCTCTCTTGGCCGGCATGGTGGAGCAGCTCAGTGGAGCAGTGCTCTGGTCTGTCACTTTTGTTTGAATAGGTAATGTAGATCTGTTCAGGCTGAGGAGACATGAGCTGGAATCGCTTGTTAGGACATATGATCAAAAGTGGCTTTCTGCTCTCTGCCAATCAACCCTCTTGTCACCCTGTGAAGCAGACACTAAATAGATTTTTCGGCTGTGTGCCGCGGGCACTACGCCAGCTTGACATGTGAACTTTCACAAACCAACCATTTACTTATCCATTTTTATACTTTTCCTCTTCCCTCTTCTCTGGTTTTTGCTTTTCTCCTGGTCCTATCTTTTTTCTTGTCTTTTTTTCTTTATTTTTTTAAATCCTTATCAAGTCATTGTCCTTTTCTGGCCCTGATCAACGTTTTCCCTCCTCCAATGAATTTTGTCTCCCACCCTTTCTTACTCTCTAGTGACAAAGTTGCTCTGCTGCCAGGCTGAGATCAGAGCCCAGTGTTAAATGGAGTGGCTGCATAAGGGGAATAGTCAGCCCAAAGAACTTGGTCCATTGCTGAATTATGTATTTACTATCTCTTCCAAAACAGAGCCCTCACATAACAGGCCCGTCCTCATAGGACTGAAGAGGCCAACACAGGTTTCACTTTACACAAGCTAAGATATAGATTTTGTTGCCCCTCTCAAAACGGGAACCCTTTCTGCTGTCTTGGTCATTTAGATGACAAAACAAGCAGCTGCTTCTTCAATGTGCCATTCTTTGCATTCAAGATCACCTTCCCCAGTTCTCATATTCCGATTAGTCAACAGTAGCAACTGCTGTAGAGCATTCCAGGGGCCATCTTCCTGGGTTTCAGCTGTTGAGTGTGTCCCCCTGCACCCATCCAGCACAAAACTCCCATTGTGATGCTGGCTTACTGGTTGCAAAGGAACCCCTTGAAAGGAGGAAACGGGTGTCTCTAAGAGACAAATAACAGCCAAGGTTGCACAGAGCCCTGTTTGTCTTTACATACTCACACACCCACGCATTGGCTGTAGGTATGGCTCGTTAACCGCATTTATAATGACTAGCAAAGAAGCACAGTGACGTCACTGCCTTTGCAGGATAACTATTTTGAAAAATTATTCTTTTTTTATTGATGTTAGAGGAACAATATCTATCTATATCTTTTTCTATGCTGTAAGTGAGTAAATAGATGGTTAAATAGGCATTGGTTTATGCTGGCCGACTGTTTTATGTGACTGCACAGTTTTTGGAGGGACACAGGGAGGGTGCAGTGGTGACACGTAAGAAGGCAGAAGCCATTAATGCTACTATATTTGTCATTAGGCCATGTAAGCTACAAGTGGGAGATAACAGCCTTGTTTTACGGTTATGAGAAACATGAAGGGGGGGGTGCTTAGGCAGTCAGAAATAGGGCTATTCCACAATGGGACGTGGGGCAGTGTCCTGTTGAGAGGATGTATGCATATGTTTAAATGCTTGCAGTAGTGTTGCACTGGGAGACTTGTGTGCCAGCTTGGTATCACAGTCCTAGCTGTGGCATTCAACTCCCAAGCATTCTCCACACATAACGTGACAAAAGAACCAGTGTCATCTGACCAAGGATCAAAATAGTGTGAGTGTAACTCACACCCTGGGCACAGACAGCCTCTGTGGCGTGCTAATGATTTCAGAGCAGATTTCAGGCTCCCTCTGTAAGTCAGAAGTACGTCAGCCATCCAACATAGAGATACGCCTTGACACAACTAAACATGACAAGTTGCATAGATGAAACCTATTAACATATTTGCATTGTTTTTTTTTCACTCCCCAAAACAGCAAGCATGAACATCTTAGAACAAAACTTGATGAACAGCCTCATGAACAAAGAGACTAGTTAATCAGTAGGGAAACACATGTTTCCTCCCACTCAGTGCTTTTTCTTTCTCCTTGTTCAATGATATTACATGCACAAGGAGGTGTGATGAAAATGTCAAAAGAAATGAATAGAACTGTGTTTTATTACATTGCAAAGCGCGGGTGCCAATGATGATAATCATTTGATTGATATCATCACTCTTAAGAGGAGCCTCCAAAGTAATTTTCAAGACTGCACTGGACCACAATTTAATAAGCAATATGATGTTATGTCGTCAATTACTTATCATAGAGGTCAGTCAGTGGGTTAATATTAATATCAAAAATTAGGATAAATTGGAGCAAACTTTAAAAGAAAAAAAATGTTGTATGATGAAAAGTATGTCATTAAACTTATTCAGTGCAATTACTTTACTTCTTCTACACTGTTTACTGCAGCACTCATCTTCTGCCCTATTCTTCCCGATTGTGAGCTGGACCAATGAGCTCAGGCTCTCATGAGAGGCAAATTTCTCCATCTTTACCCAGCAGGTTGCAGTCCATATGGCTCTGTATCCCACAGAAAGGGAATGGGCTGTCTGAAAAGAAAAATACAGCTTCTATTGTTACTGAACATCAGGACACTTAGCAGAGGGCAAATGAATGGGAACTTTCTAAAAGTTGGAATGCTTAACCTTTAGAAGTGCTATGGCAACTTCATGATTTTTTCATCTAGTAGAAAGGCAAGAATCATAACTGTGTAGTGTAGCGACAATCATTTTCAAATTTCTGGTGTTCTTTTTTTTTTTTTCTTTTTTTAATTGGGAATTTGATAAGATTAACACAAAAATTATCACAAACAGATTCCTACTAAACCATACAACCTTTGAACATTAGAGGAGTGTTTGTTTGTCTTTGGGTGCACACATTTCTTTTTCTTTCTAAAAGAAATAGTGACCTTTTCTTATGGTCCATTTAGCAATGTGTAGATCTTGAACTATGGCTTTTTAGTAAACAAAGCTGGCTGTGAGATTCAATAAACAACTTTAATTATGAGAAAAAAAATCCAAAGCTTTTGTTTAATGAGAATGCACGGTAGGAGGATAATCACACGCACAAACACACAGACACAAAAACTGGCAATATTCAACCCATTTACAGTGTTCTGTAATGATAAAAACACAACTCAATCTTGTAATTTGTCATTTTTTATATCTATTTTAATGGCTCTGTTTAACATTGCTGCTGTCCACTGTGCCTAAAATAAACTTTTAAAGTCTATACTAGACACTTGGCTTCACTGCAAACTGTAACGCATTTACGTGGATCCTATTAGTCTCTTTTTGTCCTTGTACAGTCAGACACCCATTAATTTACTAAATCATACCATCACGGCACTCCTCGTTTTCTTCACACATCAATTAATTTAACATAGATAAATAAATGTGAATGTTTTTGAGCATTGATTAGCAGGCAAGTTAATGTCTGACAGTGAAATTGCAGGTTAACCCCCCAAAAATCTCCCCAGTGCAAGGTACCTGGCAATTAAATTATTGTGTGAAATTATAATAATTTATTACATTGTGTGGACCGTAATGATTGCCAACATCAAATGCAAATTATAAATTGAAATTGAGTATACATATTCATTCTCAGGATCATCCTGTACTGATCCCCTGATCAGCACCAGCTGAGATTTCAGAGGCAAAGTATACTTTTCTTTTTTGTAAACCAAACAGACAATTTTTTTTTGTTTAGCTTTGTTTTGTTTTATTTTGTGTGTGCCATCCAACCACCTTTGAGTTGTTTGCACTCAATTAGCTGTGTGTATATTATCTTTTAAATCCTTTTTAATAAAATCTGTACCTCTCAGGGGCCCTATCTGAAGCTTTTGAATTTTTGCTTAATTTAATTTAAGTTGTCATTGTTCTTTCTGACTTGTACATTGCACTGACAGTCGTTTTCAATAGACTCAAATTTCAAAAGAATGGGAGAGAAAAAGTAATTAAAAAGTTAATTTAGTCATCTAAGCATTTAATGGTCCTAGTTCTTAAAAGTGACCTTGTGGGGTAGAAAGCAGAGCAGCACAGCAGCTCCTTCCAGCTGCACACATGGCATCCATCGGGGGCACAATCACGCACAGTCCCAACACCTCAGGCTCGGACATATGTTGAGTTTTATTTCATTCTTCTGACATTAATCCTATTCACCAGCTGTTCTGCCAGCTGCCACTCTCCAGCTTAAGGGGAGATTGCAGTTTTGGGGGCACTGAGTACTGGTTTATCTTGACTCCTCACATCTTCCTTACAAAGTTTTGATTGGTTTTTTTCCTTGCTGTCCTCCTACTTCCAGACTCCTTGAGTTGCATACTTTCCAGCAATCTTCATCTCTTCTAAATTCTTTGCTTTTGTTACTCCACTCCTCGATATAATTTAGAAGGAAAAGTTTTATTTAAGGTTGTGATTTGACCACAAATATATAGCTGCCAAAAAATGTAATTTTATGTGTAGAATATTCAATACAAACACAATTATTAGAGCTTTCTTTCAAACTTGGTGATGCATGGCACTTTTTAACTTGCTGTAACATCTTCTACCCTTCAAATTCTCCTCTATTTCTCTCAAGAAAGCTTTTGTAAGGAATTGCAGTCTGAAACCTGCTCACCTCATGGTCATCTACCAGCATTTCATTGGGATTAGCCTGGACATGGCCTCAGCCTGTACAGTTATGATTATTGACATATTGGGTCTGACATATTTCACATTTATGTGCATTGTCTGGAAGCATACTCAAGTGTTCTCAATGTCATTTCTGCTGAAGTACAGCCGGGCAGCCTGCGAGCAAGGGCCGCAATGAATTGATCATTGCTCACTGCTCACTTTAATAATTCAAGCCTGATTGCCACAGAGTGCCGCAGTAAAATGGATTGGGAGAGGTCACATGCTGCTCAGCTCAGGAGGTGAAGCCTCTTGGGGATGCTTAATTCATATATGCTTGATAGACACGTGTCCTATTTAGAAAGGTCAGGGTGCTGTGTGTGTAGACGGTTCCTCAAAACGGGCAGGTCAGCTCTGCAGGATTAACATGTTGGTCAGTGCAGACAGAGAAAAGGGAAAGGAGAAAGGCTCCTTGTCATAGAGGCCAGTGTGTTTAACTTCTTGTGCCAAGAACTAAACCACTCAAAAAGTTACCTGCACATCATTTTTGTTTACTGTTCTCAAAATTTGTTTGATATAGCTTTGACTTGTGGTTGCATGTGTCAAACTCTTTTGGTTTACTTAGGAATTAACTCAGAAACTCACCATAGGATAAAATGGAGTAATAGATTTAAACGTTTACAAATATCAAAGAAACATAGTACAAATATTGTAATATTTAATACTTAAATAAGCGAGGAGTAGTACTTAGAGGATAAAGTAGTTTGTATTTAACTGTTAATCCACTGTCAGCCCTCATTAAAGCTTTTCCAAAGCCTCAATGAAAAGATCTTTCACTTAGAACAAAAAAATCTTCCGCTGACCTATAACTCATTTAAGAGACTAACAACTGATTTTGGCAGGGGTTTGGACAGGAGCTAAGTAGAAGGAGAGACTTAAAAGTGGGAGAAGAAAAAGAATTTGAACAGAGGAGATGTGTTTTCTCTCAAATGTATCACATTTTGTCGAAATTATCTGCAGTATATTTATAGCAACTATTTACATGACCAAACAGGATAGGAAGGTGACTAACAGAGATGTTCATCAAGTGGAATAATGATTAGGTGTCAGTTAAAGAAAGCCCACCCTGAGGTGCAGGTGCTCTGCAATGCACCGACACTGACGCAAGGAGCTGGACCTCTTTATTTATGCATGCTCGCGCCAGTAATTACCTATTAAAAAGCTGGAATTATTTAACTGCACCAACGAGTGCATCAAAATGGTGGAGGTTATTACAACTGTTGACAACGAAGAAAGGTAATTGCCTGAAAATGAGCGACAACGTAGTGTTGTGCTCAGAATGTCATCCCCCCAACCCCAGCTCTCTCTTCAGAGTTTGCATTGTGCAGCATCACCCGGGTGTGTAACCTATTGCGTTCCAATTGCTCCCTTGCAATTAGTGCCCTTTTTGTCCTCACTTCAATAACAGCATGATTATGGAGACTTCAGGAGTATTTGCAGCATCCAACAGCTGTTGTCTCAGGGACTACCGGCTGACAGACAAAAACATGTTTTCTCTCTGGATTTCACTTCCCTGCCTGCCTCTTGTAATTATTATGTTTTATTTGGTTTGATGACGGGGTCTTGTTTTTAGTGTGCCTGTGATTAAAATATTCAAAGGACTCCTTGGAGTGTGTCACAGTCATTTTCTTTTTCATCAATCTCGACTTTTGATTTGTTTCCGTATGGTGCAGAGTGGATGAGAAATTAGATGTTAAGTTATCATTGTGTGTTTGAGATTTTGACAGTCGTGTTTCTAAGGGGACTTAAGTATAAAAGATCTAACAGTAAACGTAATGTCAGAAATTTAACAGCTTTTTTTTTTCTTAAGTTCTCAAGTTTTTCCCCGTTTTCCTTACATAGGTATTAGTGTTATAATACTCCATGAGTCAATGTAGTTAAGTAAATTTAATGTCATGATCAAATAGCTCATTATATATATAATTATTGGTTTAATTCATTTGTCAGCCCGCATAACATTATAACCTCATTTTATAAAACCCTTTAAATATATGAAATATCAAGATCACAATAATCATTATCCGGATGCAATCATAGTAGTGGTATAATGTTTTAAATGCCTATATTTTGAGTGGATATTCTAATTATCACAAAATATTTACCTGTCACTGATTATTTCAGAAGTGTGTACGCTTCAGTTTTTTTTCTTTCTTTTTTTTTTCCTGTTCATGGATCTTCCAAAAACTCATTTCATTTTCTGTTTAGGTTGTTTTGTTTGACTCAATACAAGATGATACTTAACAGGTATTTAGGAACTTTTAACCCCCGTTTTCCATATTCCTCTGCCCTCCAGTACAAATGCAAATTGTCTTTTCCTCTGTATTATCTGGAGGAAATTATTTATGTGGTCAGTGTCAGCTGATTATTGATTTGGTAATTACACGTTTCCCCTTGAGGCTGAGACAACTGATATACTGTGCAAGGCCAATGCTAAAGTGGAAGTCTCTTAGTTTCTTATCCATGACTTATGGCTAAGTTGACTCTCTCAGATAGCCCTCTTTTCTCTGCCAATGGCTTTTCAACACAACAAACACTCAAACACAAGTATCATCTTTCTCCCGGGAGAGCAGTGGACATACAGAGGCTCAGATTGTGGTGGCAGGCAGTTGAAACGTTTTCATTGCTGACAGCCCAGGGTAATAAAACACCCGCTACTGCATGTTGCAACAAACCATATTTGTGCTCTGAGGCCGTCATGGTCTTCCAAAACATGATGGCGTGTTGTGTTCCATCAACAAATTTAATAAGCCTAAAAGAGATTGAAAAAATGTACATGAAAAAGTGAAAAAGCCACAGCAGCAGTTGATTTTTTTTTTAACTGTCATTACTACGCACAATTTGCTCAAAAACACCTCTTTAGCCTGGAAAATCATTTTGGAAAATAGGGCAATTCAAACTTTTAAGATCAACTTTATTACTGTTCATTGCAAAGTCACAAAATTAGATTAAATTTTGATTAAATTTATTTGTCAGTTTGCTAAAACACACTTGGAGCTTTTCTGCAGGTAATGCTGATTGTTTTACTGCAGCAATAAAACAATAAATTAGCAAACAGTTTTACCCTAACTTTACATCCCAAATGCAAAGATTTATAACTAACTTTAGTCAATAAAAACATTTTGTCTGGCAGTGAGAACAATAAAAAATAAATTTAGATTATCAGGTGTTACCAGAAAGGGAGAAAACTGTGGGAGGACAGTACATGAAACCGAGAGTGACAGACAAAGAGCAGAAATTGTATTTTTCTTTACAACTGTCAGGGAGTCAGTCGGTGTCAGGACAGATAGTCATAACCTGGCTCTGATTGTACCTTCACTCCTGCGGTTTACACTCAACATGATATTCTGGCACCACTGGCTGCCAGGTGCCGAAGGCTTTGTTTATGTCACACATCAACTTAGAAACATTCCTTTGTTGAGATTTATGAGGATCATTAGCTTGGTTTTTAATACAGTGAAAATAGAAAAAAAATAAATAAAAAGAAATAGTCTAATCTTGCCAACTTATCTCAGGTTTAGGTGTCTCAGTTTCTGCACTTGTTCACCCACATCAGTAAGATCACAGAAGACCTGCATAGGGAAGCTTTATACCTGAGATGACAGCCCTGATAGGAAACAAACATACTGAATTTGGCAGTATTGAAACAGTGATGACTATTCACTTTCTTCTAAGTGTCATTTGGAAACTTTTAAAGATAGAAAAAAAAAATGAACAGGTTCAGGGAATTTTTCCAGTTACATAGCACCAGCCCCAGAGAGGAGACAATGAGACCCAGATGGGCTTAGTAGTCCAGAAGCCATTCCTCCCTCAACGGGAACCAGTCTTGGACCCACACGCCAGTAGTTTTGTCTTGTATGTTGCTATCTGTGCTAGCTGCAGAGTGGAGGGGGTCTGTGCCAGGCGAAGGTCCATAGGGACCCTTGGAATCAGTGGGGCTGGAGGAAGTTGGTCCAGGTCCAGTGGAGCGATCTGGGCTTGGTGACACGCCAAGCTGTCTACTGCAGGGACGCTGGGAAAATGTAAATAAGAGCCTGATAAGGGCTATTGTTTTCATTCCATTCTCATCCCGGCTGAATGGCCTGCTCCCCAGCCTCAGAGCATTTTATCTCAAGAGGGGGAGGGAAAAAATGGAACGGGTGGGGGTGCGAGAAATTTAATAGCCCCCATAGGAAAATAAAAATAAACTTACTGGACTCTTCTCTTGTTTAAGCTGATTCCGCAGAATGTGATGTCCCACTTTTAAAGGACAAGAGTAACAAACTTTATGCTAATATACTAAAAGTTCGCCACTATCAGTCATAAATAATTATATTTGCTTTCCCTTGCACATTCACTAAAATCCTAAGTCAAGTGTGAATGTTTTATCACAAATAATCTGTTGTTTCATGTCAAGTACAGTGTGTATCAATTTTCAACACGCTGTCATAACCTGACAGTAATTACTATGTTGATACTAACCAGTGTTTCCACTGGCATCTTTAATTTCTCTTGAGAACAGAAACATGCATTTTAAAAATTGAAATAGCCTTCCCTCTATTAGTCTAAATTCTTGAAGAAAATAAGCTGTGGAATGGTGCTTTGAAAAAAGCCAGACATCTGACTCATTTACTGTTTCTTCAAGCACGCCTGCGCAAAAATCACTCTCCTTTTCACCAAAACCATTTTTGGATGCCTGTTTTTGTCCACACTGGTCAAACACTGGAAGGTGTATGAGAGTTATTTTATAGACTAATCCAGGTCATTATTCACCTCTCCCAGGTGGAAGCTCAGGGAGGACAGCAGTGCATTCCAGCTGTAGTCTCTCGTGCTGGAGGACTTGGCAGGTTGTGTCTGGCCCAACAGAGGGGATGGAGAAGTGAGGGAGCGGCAGCTCTCCTGGGAGGGAGGTGCAAGGGAGGGGGAGGACTGGAGTAGAATGGAAGCTGGCACCACATTATCTCCAACTGTTGGTGCATTCCTTAATGATCAAGTGCTGGAGGAGCATCTGTTATGAAAGTGAGCGAGTGTGTTACAGAGAAGGAAGCATATGTGTGCATACAAACATATGTTCAATGTGTTTGTTTAATTCCCCTTATTAGCACTTTAAAAATCCAACTTTTTCTTGCTTAAGGGGATAAAATGTCAAGCATTCGTGTTGCTCTGTGTTGGGATTGTGTTTTGAAGGGAGGTTGTTGTTTAAGGAGAGGAAGCTGTCTCACCCAGAGGTGACAAGCAGGGAAGAGGAGCTGAGCTTTGCTACTCCCCCCCCAACCCTTAACCCCTGTTTTAAGATCTGTGATCTTTGTGCCACGCAGGGAGTTAAAACACACCAACACACACAGAACACACAGCCTTTTCTCCCTCCCTCTCTAAGGGTCAAGGGGACAAACTGAGTTGGGAATTGGAAAGTCAATAAAGCAGAAGTAATGTTATAATGACCCTGAGCTGAAGATGTCCTGTCGACCCCCATCATACTGGAGGAAGTGGACAATCAAACAAAATGGTGACTCTGCTTGATCTCCCTGAAAGTCATCCCTAAACAAGACCACAAGAACTACTGACCCTGTGTTACTCCCTGTTCGTCTGAAGTCAGTGTGTTTTGTCAGCGGTGTTTGGTTTGTGGACGCGGGTAAGAGATGCAACAGATGGATAAAAGGAAACAACATTTGTATACATCCTCAACTGTATTAATCTCTTGTGTTTGAAGTCAAGGATTGTAATTGTGAGACTGGAAGAGTCCAGAATGTTGTATTTGACAGGCCTTTCTTGATAATTTTCCTGTTCTGACTGTTTTGGCATCCTAGACCCAAACACTTCACAGACCAAACTGAAAACAAAACCGTTCTGTGTAATATTATTTGAGGCATCTTGCTCGTGAATTGCATTTTCCCGTTGGTGGAAAAATAAATCCCTGTTAGATATTAGGTTATAAACTCATTATGGTGGCCAACAGCTTTGTGGTTTTACTTTTTGCCTCATGTTTAAAATTAAAACTAACTTTTATTAAATATGTAATTTTCAGAAAATATATGAAATCCAGAGGGCAATAATATATTAATCCAAATTGTGGTGGGATTCCTTTTTTTCTCTCAGGCTAAATTCTGCATGCCTGCTTTAGGTCAAACTCTGGTTCATTCTGGAGGCAGTTTATAGAAGGAGTGGCTCAATTTGGAGTGTCGGTGTCTTGCTTGTGCTGTTGGTATTTGATGAAAGCAGGCTGAACCCTGTGCAGCATGGGAGATGGTGGAGGCCTGGGTCAGCCAGCCCACTATGTTCATTATCAGCTACACCAGCGACAGCATGGCAGATTGCAGCCATTCCTCCTCTGATTCATTGTCTGCTGGACAAATGTTAATTGTTTTCATCATTGGCAGCTATGTGAACGTTTGGACATACCCCGTCTCACACTTTGCCTCCCACTTAATGTGAGTCTCTGCCCTTACACTTTCCCCACAATGCTGTCTTTCCTCCTCACTCCACCCTTAGCTCATCTTTCAACTGTCAGACAGTCTCTTTTAATGTTCCTCATCAAATAAAATACCCTTTTATTATTCTGATACACTGACTTTTCATTTAAGTTAACTGATTTATGACATCTGCA
Source organism: Rhadinocentrus ornatus (assembly GCA_037177495.1). Taxonomy (NCBI): domain Eukaryota; kingdom Metazoa; phylum Chordata; class Actinopteri; order Atheriniformes; family Melanotaeniidae; genus Rhadinocentrus; species Rhadinocentrus ornatus. Next base: position 17,412,188 of record JBAMHW010000001.1, read on the forward strand.
GAATTGTTTTAAAAAGAAGCTGTATTCTATGCACAACATTACATAGACTGAAAATGAATTAATATGTCTTTTTTTTTTTTTTTTTTTTTTTTTTTAGATTCCTGCATGGAGAAGCTTCTTTCTAAAGACTGGAAAGAGAAGATGGAGAGGCTCAACACCAGTGAGCTTTTGGCTGAAGTAAAAGGTAAGAACACAAACACTGCATCAGAACCAGCAATACCTCATTCCTATCAGTTATATATGTGCTGAATTATCAGAAAATGCCTTCTACTCTGAAGTAAAACAAAGGCCTTTGGCTGGCCTCCTCGTTCACGTCTCTCCTTCCTTATCTTTTGTTGGAATGTATAACTCTATCCAAAATGCTTTTCTTCAAAATGTAGACACTTTCTGAGGCTCTCTGTGCTTTACTTTTGTCCTTTCAGACGCCCATGAGCCTTGTTTCTCTGTTCTGATGCATGCAGAGCATTCACGCTGCTTTGGTAATTGTTGAACCCAAAGTGTGCTTGATTTAAGCAAAGCATGGCTGGGCTGAAAAGAGAGAAGCTGCTCAGATAGGAGAAGCACACTGTTGACTCCTCAGTGAGCTTGCTTTTGTGTGGAATGTCTGAACTGAGACAGTGAACGCCCTGCACAGAGTATCGAGCACGCCACAGTAAAGCACAACTCAGCACTCCCCCAAAATCTGTGTTTATGACAGGGTGAAGGTAGGCTGGAGATGGGCAGGGCGGCTGCTTGGTCCTTAGCACTGACTGTTACTGAAAGCGGGTGTGTTTATAGAGCACAATACCTGCTGGCTTATAAAAGCAGGATCCTGCACTTACCCTCAGCGAATGTCTTCATCAGAGATTTTTTTTTGTCTTGTTTAAATTTTCTGAAATATGTCAAGGTGATGTGATTTCTGTGCTTATTCACTATTACATTTTATGTTTTCAATTAAAAAGTTCATATTATACATTTTAAATTTTTCATCTACCTTTAGTGTGTTATTAATCTTTATATTCATGCAGAGATACAAAGCACAAGAAACCAGAAAATAAATACTACATAATTTGTAGTTTTGGCTTTTCTTTTCTTTTCTTTTCTTTTCTTTTCTTTTCTTTTCTTTTCTTTTCTTTTCTTTTCTTTTCTTTTCTTTTCT
>JBAMHW010000001.1:17413425-17429091 GCA_037177495.1 Rhadinocentrus ornatus
TTTCTTTTCTTTTCTTTTCTTTTCTTTTCTTTTCTTTTCTTTTCTTTTCTTTTCTTTTCTTTTCTTTTCTTTTCTTTACATCATGTCATCATCATGAAACATGTGTGCATGAAGTCTATTTAATGGCTTACAAAAGAAAAGGAAAAACCAAGCAAAAACAGTCATAGTAAAATGAGGAGCTGTTTTTAATCAATAAGCTGACCGATCAGAGTAAACTGGACCTTCAGGGAGTGGGTCTTGAAAAGACAAGAGCTAAAATGAAGCACTTCAGACAGTATGTCACAAGAGGTGCTGTAACAACACTATAAGAAATATAGTGTGTGGTAGTTAACAAAACCAAAAGACCAAGTGTGGTGTAAGTAAAACTAGCATTTGGCGTTTTTTACGGAATTAAAGTGTCTCCATTACCAATGGACAGGAAAAGCAGCTGTTGAATGTTCTAATAATTATATTTGTTGGCAATAACCTTAGTGAGCTGCAGGAGAATTCATTGCTTGGTAAGCTAGATTCATTGTATCTGTCCTAGTGCACTGTGTCACTGTAGATCAAAGTGCAGGGGGTAAAATGTTTTAAATGATTTAGCCTTTTGAAATCTGCTGTGTTAAATTACAGGCAGGGCATTTCTGCTGTTTGATGAATGGGAGCTAGAAGGTTACTTGGTGGTCTGTAAACAGGTAGGGAACCTGATAATAAACACTATGGCCTCTGTGTGTTGATGAGTTATGGAGAGAGTCTATACACCACAGTTACAAATATAAATGCTTCTTCTATCACAGAGGCAGCCTTAGATTTTTAATTAGCATGCCATTTCATATGACTGTAGACATTTCAAAGGGCTGCTTTGTGCTCACCCTTACAAATGTCTCTCTCTCTGCGTTTGATGTCTGCCTGATGTAAATACGGGCAATTAAAAAGAAGCCCAGGGTTGAAGATGCACAAGGTCTGACTAATTAAAACACAAACAAAGGTACCAAGCAGAAAACACCTTATGATTAAGATTGAAAGTGTTATGATGAATCTGAGTTTCCATTAATTGTTAGGTTAAAATAAGTACAAAAGGCAAACATGTATGTTGGTTTCAGATGAATGAAAGATGGTGAGGAATAACGGCTGACATGCAGATTTAAAATACAGAAACTACTGGCTGAGTGGCCTTGTATGTTCTATGCAGATTGCTCTCTGATTCCACAGCCAATTATACTGAGCACCTTTTTGGCTTTCTTTTGACATTGCACCACCAAAACCTTGAAAGTTGAGCAATTGTGTTACTGCAGGAGCAAGTGGTGAAATGTGGCTGGTGTGGAAATTACTTGTGTGCGGTTTTTGGAAACCAAAAATAAAATAAAAATCGATAGGTGTGACAGAATCTTACCCAAGGGTTTACCCATGAAAAGAGACACATTCTTCCATTGCAGTTGTGTTCAAACATGCCCTGAATACTTTACCCTGTTCAAGTGAACACACAGTACAGTAAACAAACAAGACAATAGTATCAACAACATCAGAGACTTGCTTTTCAAGGTGTGCTAAACCAACTATTTACATTTTACAGATGACACATCTATAATTACAGCTTATTGTACTCGTTTTTTGAAAACTTTTTTAGGTTGTAATTTACAGTCAGTAGATACAGACACAATCATCCAACAGAGGTAGTGCTCTTAACATGATGTTATTAAGGGTTAATGATTTTAAATCTATAGAAAGAGGGAGAGTTTGCTGGGGAGCATTAGTTGTGGATTTCTTTTCACCCGTCAATTCCAGAGCTAACTGTTTGTTTTCATACCTGAGCTTAGCTGTCAATCTGCAGGAACAATGAAATCTCCTGAACAAAACCACACCGCAAGAAAGAGAGGTTGGCTGGAAGGGCTCCAAACCACACAAAGTAGCAGATAATCAAAGATGTGGTGGAATGAGTGCAAGACAGCGAATTAGACAGATAAAGAGAGTTAAGATATAATTATCTACCCATTTCTCCTTGATGCACAGCATTAGATTTATAGTAAATAATGGATATGCTATGTGAAATGTATATAAATGTAGTATATAGTGTCTTGTAGCAGACAAATATACTTCCTGTTGGATGATTGCTCTGTGCAGGGTCTTTGAGCTTTGCACTCAACAGAGCTGTTTAAGTTTCTCTGCTGAGTGGCAGTTTACTGGACCCCTGTTGAGGGCAAAAAATAAATAAATTAATAAATAAAAATAAATAATAAATAAACAACAACAAAAAAAAAAACATCCAACACACACTCTGCTGAAGCATTTACTTGAACATGGGAAAAGCGTGTAGTTACCAAATTGGAAGACAAGCTGTATTCATTCTCTCTCTACCAAAAAAAATAACCAAACAAACAAACAAACAAAAAAAAACTTAACACTGTACACTAATGTTGAAATGGTGACTTGAATTCTAAAGCAGAAAATCTGGGCTCTTGCGCTTTCCCAATCAATTTGAGAATGGTGTCTACATGACAGTGGTGGGGTGCACACAGAGAGTCCTGTGGCAGGCAGATAAGTGGAAGCTCTTTAGGAAGAGAACAGAGGGCAGGGCAGGGTGGCTGCTAAGGCTGATTTAATGCTGGTCCTACCTGTGCTGGTCACATTTATGCACAGAAAGAAAGGAGTCCACTGTGTGAACACAGAGTCTATTTTGTTGAGTTGTTCAGTTAAAAAACATGTTTATTCATATAATTTACCTATAAATTTTAATAGGTATCATGAAGTGCTGTTTGGATGCAGATACACAACAAAATACAGTTGCCATCAAAAGTGACTTGTGAACCTTTAGTCATATTTAGGAATAGAATAATGCAGTGACTGCAAATAGTTTGTGTATTTTGACTACACACTGTGTATTATGTTTATTATATCCAGCCAAACATATAAAAGCATTCACACAAATAGTACAAAACAGCATCTGTCCAGTTGCTCCAGTCAAAAATGCCTCAGTTAGCATTTTCTTCACAACACTTCAGTCAACTGTTTGCCCTGTGCACTCAGGTGAAATATGAGCCACAGTAAATCATTATTCCTCAGGCCACATTTGCCAGATGAATGCATGTGAGTGTTGGACTGTGTGTTTTTCTCCTCTAATGAATTGAGGAATTTAGCTTGTGGCAATGGGGGTTGAAAAAAAATGTAGTGCTGTGCTCGTGTGTTTACATACATATGCAGTAAGGACAGATATCTCTTAGTTTTACATTACATTTACGTTATCTCCAGTGGTTGGTTCATCCAAAGTTATTTAACAGTCCATGACACATTGGATGCACTGTATATATGCAATGAATGCCTGCTATACTCTTCTCAGTTGAGGTGTTCAGAGCATGTCCTACCAGGACATATTTATGAATATATTATGTCTCTTTGCTGGATTGGAAACATCTTGATATTGACCACATGAGTTGAAACAATGTAACATTGTGACAGGTTGTAAAAAAGGTCAGATCTACTGAAAACTCTGTAGCAAACACAATAAAGGACGTTATAAATTGTAGTATATTATAGTATAGTATAGTAGCTAAATAGTCCTTTTCAGTTTTCTACAACTACAGAGCTCCAGTCACTCTGCTGGTGGTGTTTCCATTTCTGCTGCTTCAAAATATATTCCTATCTCATAAATTTTAAGCCTGGATTGTGAAACTACTTCATTTTATGGACAAATATTGCCATTTTACTATTTCTGCTGAGACTGAGATGTTTGAGAAGGGGGCTGGGGAAAGGGAGGTCTCGGTAGGTGTGATCAGACTTTAATGCCCAAACAACTAGGAACTGGATAAGAGGCAGAAGATGGAGCATTTAAGTATTGCTCCTAACTTAACAACACAGGAAAATCTTCAAAATCTAGATATTATGAGTAAAAGTCATGCAGTTTCAGCCTAAACAAATCCTCACTTCCTCACTCACTTCCTTTTACCAACGGTTGAATTCATAATATTCAATTCAAACAACTTGTTTTAATCTATAGCAAAACAAACATTGTATTTGAGTTGAGCATTCCTTAATTAAGTTACAGAATTAAAAAAAACAAACATAAACAAAAATTAAATGTTTTGTGCTTTTCTCTATTTTATATTCTAACTATTTTTTTTCTCTATGAAAGTAGAACCACTGGTTGTTCTGAGTACCATAGGTTGAATGCAGAAATGTTGTCCATCTGCAGGAATACAAGGATTTTCCTGAGTGCACATCACTGGACTGCAGAATCCCAGCTCTGCTGTTCTTTACCCACTCTGCTCTGTGTGATCATCATACCTTCATGATGTTTCAGCACTGATATTACTATGTCAGTGTGAAGTGTACTGCAATATAAACAACCATGATATTCCATTAGGTCTAATGAAAAAATGTGTGTTAACAGCTGTGCAGGTGTTCTTGTAGATATTTACTGCTTTCAGTTGCCTTTGATTCTTGTTATTCTTCCTCTTTTGGCACAGTGATTTTGATTAAACTCAGACAAAGTGACAGCATTGTTGATACACTTATTCAACAAAGGTAACAGCCTGAAAGTATTTGAAAAGATCTTTTTTGCACAAACCAAGGAAGCAAGCACATTCTGCTGTATTTATCAGCTCCATAGGTAAGGCTAATGAGTAATTGCTCTCTGAATAAATTTGATAACATCTAATAACTAATTCACTTTCCAAGCTTTGCAGACAATAAGTTACTGCGTTGATCACTGTAAAACAGGTTTTTGTACAAGAGGGACCTTGAAAACTGTGCATTGTGTGTGTATTTTAAGGGCAAAGAGGTCTAACTTGTTATCATAAAGGCAGAGAGAGAGAAAGAGAAAAACCTGAGGCAGTCACTGTTTCCATGTAATCGCCTTACATACAAATGTGATCTTTCATGGTGCCAACATGTGTAGTTTGTCACTGTGTATTAGGGAGTCAATAAATGCTCCATTAAATTACTCAGAGATCAAAAAAAAAAAAAGTTTTACGTTTTCCTTTTTTTCCAGTATGAATTTAAGGGTCAATACTATACCCTGCGGAGTAATGTGCTCAGCTCGAGCTTCTATCTTGGCTTTGATGAAGTACCTTGTCCACTGTCATGGTTAGACAGTTAAGTGCTGAAGCTGTACATTAGCATGATTATACTGAAGAGTGAAGCTTTCTCTATCATCAAAATATTATAGTCTCCATCAGTGTTCACCACGACCAGCAGAATCACTGCAGATGAAGGGTGCTTTCATTAAAAACCAATCCACATGTCAATCAAAAAACACATTTTTAAAATGTGGTACTGCCCAGGTAACATAGAGCAGTAAGAAGCTAATAATGTCTGCACTCATGTCCGTTGATGGTTTTGAAATTCAAAGAAGATCTTACTTTTTTTAAAAGATGATGGGCAGTTTTTTTAGATGTGAACATGCTTGTGTCTTTAGACATTTCACATAGGTAAGCTTAAGGACTAATTGCTGCCAGAGGATGACGTGCTTGTGAGTCACTGCTTCTGCTTGTTAATGGGGTTTTATTGGCTAGATTAACAGCTTTTATATCACAGCAGAGGCAGCAAGCCAGGTAAAACAGCTGTTGCTCATATTGTCTTGGTTGTAGGACATGGAGACGCATTAACACCATATTACTGGAAACACATATGGCCTTGTAACATTGCTGAACAAGTGTGCAAATAGTTGTTTAAAGTTTTTAAATTCAAAAAGAAAGAAAGAAAAAAAAGCTGTCGTTGTTTTAGGTTTCCTGCATATATAGATCCTCAATCAGTGGAAAACTAATATAACAAGCCAGAAATTGAACTTGGTTTGTATTTTGTGCTTTTTAAAAGTAGTATTTCCAGTTTTTGACAGAGGTAAAAAAAAAAAAAATCCTATTTTGAACACTGAAAAGGTACAAAAAGATGCAGTCTGCTCCAACGCAATTGGCCTTTGTGTTTTTCACAGAAAGAATAGAAAGGGTCAGATGATTGTATAGTTCATACATGTGCATTTACTAAGACATCTACCTTTTATTGATTGAATCAGGGGGCAACACACATTTGTATGCACACGTGTCTACATTTACACACACTTTAGGAGAGAGCAAAGACGGACAGCTTCAGCATGCATGGCATTCAAGCTATTTGCGGTTTGTGTGTGGATACAGCGTGGTACAATCACAGCATTTAGACAAATCCTAATTTACTTAGGACAGGCTTGCAGCATATGGAAGCATCCACAATAGCTAACTGATAGAGAGAGAAAGAAATTCCTGTCCTCTGGTGTTAAAAAACTCAATTCAGATCAGGTCATAATGGCTCAGCTGTCTTAACCAAAGGAATAGGAGAGAATAGGGTGCCTTGTGATTTTCCCCCTTTTCACCCTAACCCTCCCTTACTTTTTTTTTTTTTTCTTGTGTCTGAATCTTTTATCTGTGTTATTCACTCGGGACTCTTCAAAGTAACAAGCCTCCTCCTTTTTCCCCGGTACTGGACTTGGAACCCAAATTAGAGACTGCTTGATTAGAGCAGAGAGGAGGGAGCGAAGAAAGAGGGAGATCTGGGTATTGGACAAAACAAATCGCACCCCTACAAAGTGCCTTTTATCCAAAGACCCCAAGGCTCAAATACCCCCATCCCTCCCCAAGCAACCATGGCTTTGCTTGTTTTTCTCTTATCATTTATTTAGTCACTCATTGATGTTGTCTGCCCTACTTTGTGACATTTAAAGGAGGCAGGAATCTCAAAAGGTGAATTCTGAATGGGATGAAACTGCACAACCCAGCTTTCCTGTCTCTTCCTTTTTATGAGTCAATCTAAAATTTCTGAAGCTGTTCTGAAAACATCAAGAAAAGTGGCAAGGCAGCTTGACTACTCATGCCTGGCCTCCTCTTCCTGTGTCAGGCTGGTATTGTCCTGCTAACCTCAGTCATCTACTGGAGGGATGTCACAACATGTTAGGTCAAACTTGGCTGCTGGGATTTATGTAGCGCCAAGGCATCTCTAGGTTGTCTGTCTGCCATTGGAAGTGCAATGTGAGGAGACATGTTAACAGGCAGACCCCAGCCCCATCGCTGTTAAAAGCCATGCAATATGCAGGAAACGGCCTCTTTTGTCAGCAGGCTGGTCAGACACAGACCACAACTCTCCTCTTCTGTACCACCCAATAAAAGTTTTATCTGCATTTTAAAGGTGATCCATAATTTAAAGCAGGAAGAAAGAGATTTTAACACTAACCCGGCAACAAAAAACATATGCGTCGGATTTTCTGCTCAGCTGTGTGCCGTCTTTGAGATGAAACTCCTCCATCTAATCTTTTTTTTAGCTCTTCTTGAGCTTTTAGCATTATTTTATTGATTTTTAAAAAGAGAGAAAATTCAAAATGTTACATAATTATGATTAAAATGGCAAAAGACAATTTTTTTCAGCACTGAGGATGCTTCAGGCTTCCCACAGTTCAGCTCAACATCTAAACAATGGGCCCTCTGTTAGTATTCCTGTGGTGTCTGGGCAGGATGAGGCACCCGACACTCAGGCTAGCCCATCAGATCCTTCAATGGACCTCAAGCACATGTAGCTCTTTATGTTCCTGTACCCATTCCACACAGTTTTATATGACTTTTTTATGCATTGCTCTGAAACTAGCTTTATTGACTTGATAAATATATAGTTTGGCAGGCTGAGAAGCAGGCTTTAGTAACCTAAAGGCCTCACAGACCTTCATCTAGATGATGATTTTCTTTTTTTTTTTGTTCTGTATTCCTACCGTTCTTCTATCTCTCTTTCTGTGGTCATGTCTCTCCTGCCTTTCGACTGCAGTATTGATAGCAGTGATTTATTGTGACATTGCCTGATGTATCTTGCTGGTGACCTGTAAAAGGCAGCTTCTTCATGAACACAGCCAAAGGTTAATAAAATTGGTGCTGATTGTATCAATTTTACAGATAAGCCATTCACAACAAGTGTAGTCGGGTGAATAAGAAGTCAATTCAGGCCTTGGAAACTGCACACAGGCTCAATGAATGGCTGCTTTTAGGTGGTTTTTTTTCCCCTTCTTTTTGTTAGGATAAATGGAGAATTGCAGCTCTCTTCCATTGCAGCAGGCAGTGGAAGCAGAGCGAGGCAAACTGAGGTTCAGACAAGCCTGCCAGTAAATTGCCCTGAATGGGTTCTGGAGGTTGGCAGGCCCTATTAAGACAAACTGCTTTCCTCATCGGAGAGATAAAATAAATCAGGTGTTTAGTCAAATTAAAATAGTTTGAGTGGAGAGGGCCCCTGGGAGCTTTCGGAGAAACTCAAGACAGATGTGGTCAGAGACGAGAGGAAGACACCCAGGAAAAAATTCAGCTCCTGTTGGCCTCTGGCCAGACTTCACTGTACTGTTTTTTGGATTTCTTTTCTTTAATCCTTCTCTCTGACCGTCTCTCTCTTCTTCCCTATCAGTTTTTGTGTGTGCGTGTGTTCCCCGGATTAGCTTGTCACACAGGAGTGCCGTGGGAGGAGAGTGAGTTACTGTCTAGCCTCTCACTGGCAATTATGTTGGCTGTGTAAGTCAATGGTAGGATCACTTAGCATTGATTAGGCAGAGGTAGAGAGCAGTGCAGTGGAGCCACTCTGTCGCACACAGTGTGGACATGTAGCTGTAAAGAGAGAATGAAGACTATTGGCCTGTCACTGCTTTTCGTTGGTAGCATACAAGAGTGACAGTGTGGTGTTCGGCTCTCTAGATGACTGTCAAAAGGCATTTATAACATCTGCTTTGTTCAACAAATGGTTTTTACATTATTTTGTAGTAACAATGCATAACATTAGAAAAACATGCAAAGTGCAGCATTTTTGTTAAAAATTGCAAATTAACAATACTTGAATATGTGGCGCTAATCTCAGGTTAGTAACAAGAGCTGCATTCGACCTCTGCACGTGTGTACTAGTTAGATGCTGAGCATACACAAAAGCAGAACTTTTTTCTAGTTGGAATGCAGCCCTTAATAATACACGTGTATTTTTTATATCCAGACAAAATTTGTGATTTTGATATTGTGCGTACTTGAATAGCGACAAAAGATTTTTAATATCGTGTGGGCCTACTTGTCAGATATTGAAGGTGTGACTTCCATATCTAAAACCTGTGTAGTTTAGAAGCCAATGAGAATAGTAACTTTTAACACTTACTCCATAATAACCCCTGGAAGTCTGACATAAGCTGCCACCTCGGTTTGACAGCTCCCTGCAGCTTTTTTCTATGTGCCGGAAACAATTCATTGCCTTTCTTCCTCCGAAAGCCGTGAACACGAGTTACAGTGAAACCGTCAACTCCAGGCTGTGTGTGACCTTAACAATTTTTACAGAATTCACTGCAGTCGGTTGCTGCCTGTGTGGTTTTCTTTGTATTAAATATTGTGAACGCCACAATAGCACAATGTGATGATTGTTGTGTGCAGCATGGTCGCCTTTTCTATATTTACCAATATACAAAGTCAGGACCCGTCTGCAGCTTTTCTTCTATAAGCCTATAAGTGTGGCCATAATGAAAGCTTTTTAGTACTTTTTTTCTGTCCAGTAATCATGACACATACACACATTTCTGTTAACTGTTAACCTTCAGTTTATCCATTCCACTCCTGACCTGACTCATTCCCACCCCTTTCCAGGTACTCCAGAGAGCCTGGCAGAAAAGGAACATCAGCTCTCCACAATGATCACCCAGCTGATCAGCCTGCGAGAGCAGCTTCTGGCTGCTCATGATGAACAGAAGAAACTCGCCGCCTCACAGATGGAGAAACAGAGGCAGCAAATGGAGTTGGCTCGTCAGCAGCAAGAGCAGGTGTCTTTCTTTTCTCACATTCACAGTTTTACTCATTCTCTCTGTCTGCGTATCAGCTAATAGCCTTTCTCCTTTTAAAATTTCTTTCTTTTTCTTTATTACCCTATTATTTACAACATTCCCTTTTTATCCTCCTTCAGTCTTGTTTACTCTATTATCCCTCTCATATCAATAATAAACCCCATTAAATACAATTGTAACCAACTGCCACTCAACCATTATGTTTCACTCCTAAAATTTGCCAATAAAATCTAACTACGTGAGAGAAATTTGGAATATTATCAAATTTAAGAGATGCTTCACTCTATATCAAATATTTCAGTCATGCTCTCGCACCCACGTTTATGCTGTGTGGCAGGAAAAATGTTATTATGACTTGTACTAACAAATGCGCGGCAATGTGTGAATTAAACGTTATATTAAACATGGAAGTTCTCCATATCTTATAAATGGACTCCTATTAGAACAAGCCTGGAATTAGATTTGCAGCACAAATCAGGCCAATGAGCCATATTGTACAAATCAGCAAATTAGCACAAGCCATGAAGTGTGTTAATGTCTGGGAAGAAATAAGGACACAAACTATCCACACAGGCGACACTTTTATTATCACCAGCCAACCCTAATGGCTATGAGTCAATTATCAGCAAAGAGTTCACTCAGCGTTTTCTCAGCCCAGTCACAGACCTTCTTGTGGTAAATGAAGAGATAGACCATATAGCTTGGAGTGATACATTTGGTCATAGTACACTAATAATACATTAACAGTATTGATTTCTTTTTCAATCAATGATGTTCATCTGCAAACTACACTCTACTCTGTCGACTTTGTAGACATTGCAGCATGAATGAGCAGTGATAAAAGATATCTGATCTTATTTTAAGATGGAAGAATTTTATTAAAATGGTTGAGCGAGGGATAGAGACTGAGGGGAGAGGGAGAGCCCGCTGAGCGCTAAAATGTCATCAAGCCATCAAGATATAACACAGTAATTAACTGTTGACACTCATGAGGAAGATGGCACAAATTAATCTTGACACATTTGCAGACGGCAGATATCTTACAGTGAACACTTTGTAATTATATTTAAAAATGAAAATTAAATGACACTTAAAACTCAGTTGTCATGCTCAGTGAAGTAAGCATGTAGAAAGAGACAGTGCTTGGATGAGAAACATTGCGGTGTGGCTGTGCGTCACTCAGGGGCAGCAGGGACCTCTGTCACTCACACTCCATCATAACCACATTTGTCTGTCTTATAAATCATTCACCCTTCCCTTCCACAGTTTTATCATTTTGTGTATGATCATTAAAAAAATCCAATGGTTTATAATCATAAAGCGAGTATTGTAAAAATTCTAACTTACTAATCGGCTTTAGTCTTACTTATAAGATGCACTTTAAAACTGCATCTTTCAAGTCATCTATGTCAACACAGACTACTTCTGTAAGTTGTCTGGATTCCCTGATTTATCTTAAAAAAACAAACAAAAGTATCATATGATTGAGGTTTCTTCTCTCCTTCATGTCAGTATTATCTCTGTTTTCAACCAGATTGCCAGACAACAGCAGCAGCTTCTGCAGCAGCAGCACAAAATCAACCTCCTCCAGCAGCAGATCCAGGTCAGTTCAAGCATTTCTGTCCTATAACACAGTAGCTTACACCTCCTTCTTTCTCCACACTGATTACTCCAACATTTCTGCCTCTTCAGAGTAATTAGTTCACCACTGTTGCCATCATGAGCCAAATGTCTGAATTTAGTGGCACTGCTCAATAAAATTAGTCATTAAAGTAAATATCACTGCTAACTTCAGTTAGCTTCTCCATCATTTTCTCTCTTTTTTCTCCTTTTTCTTTATCTTTAATTTTTCTGTCACACTAACATTCATCATTCTCATCAAATGTTAATTGCCTGTTGGTAATCGGGAGCTCTTTAAAATATGGAGGGGAATAATTAGCACATCTTAATGAACAAAAAAAAAGAAGGGGGGAAAAGTAACAACAGCTAATGAGTCCTGCTGATAGAGAAGAGCCTGGAGGTGGGGGACATGAAAGAGGCTGGTAAATGCCTTTGAAATTAGTCGGTCCCAGAAGGGCAAGCTTACACATCACACAAGAGCTGCCAAAACTTACATTGTCATTGTACAATTAGATTTTTTTCCTGTACTACCTTATTTAATGTCCGATACTTAAACTAATGCAGTTATATTTGCACTTTGCATTCCTAATGCAATCATACTTATTGTGTTTGTTTGTGTGTATATTGTGTGGTATAGTTCAGAATTCAAAGGTGCAGTGAAAGACCACCCAGGCAGCACAAGGCTGGATATGATCAGACTGCAGTGTGTAATCCAGGGTTGGTCACTGCCATTGGTCAAGGTTGTGAGCCTGGCTGCCTTTGTGAACGTTCTTCTGCAGGGTGTGTTTGATGTCAGGCACATCCTTCTCCATTCCCTTCCTCCTCCTCATCCTCCTCCTGTGCTCATTTTTCTAACTGACAACTCTCCCTATTCCCTTCTTTCATTAAACATTTACTTACAACAAATGAATCCTACAGCAACATTGTCTGGTTGAGCTTCTAGCTGTATGGGTTTTCAGAGGAATTTTTACATCTTAACACTCCTAACAAGAGATACCACTTGTATTTTTCCAAGGATCCGTTTCTCCTTATTTACATTAAACAGTTTCACACTACTACACAACACGCCATCAAAATGCATCCTTTAAAAGAAAGATTGCTCCTGATTTCATTATATATTTAGCAAATTGGCAAATGATACCTGATAATTCCTCTTGATGCATCGTTTTGAAAGGGTGGAGATTTGAGTGTGCATGGGAATATACTTTTAAATATCCATTTCAAACACTTGAACAGAGATACAAGCAAGGTCCTTTCTTGAAGAGCCCAGTTATCCAGCTTTTCCCTTGACAAGTGCCTTGTATCTTCCCTGATTTAAAAAGAAAAAAAGTCACATCCACAATTCAATAAAAGAATCCTATGTTCAGACCATCTGCTCCACTGCCCATCAGCTTCCCATCAACCTCCCCTGGCTGTATCGGGTGCACATCACCCAAGTTTCATCTTGTGAAACATTTTTGACACAACATCAGATTTTTTTTAAGACAAACTGTCCTTTTTTTTCCTGACCTAGTTTTCCAAGTATCTGAGTATTGATGAGCACTCTTGTGCTGGAGTATCAAGGAGAGCAGATAAAAGAGAGTCAAGGAGAAGTTAGGGAGGCATTTTTTGCCACTCTTGTTTTCATTACCACAGCCTCTTAAAAGTGCCCCAGCATTTTTAATATGTTACAGCTCTGACTTAATTAGTTCTGTAAACAAGCTTCCAGCCTGTATGTCACAAACCTTTAGCAAAGTGATGAGCAGTGTTGAGGGATTGAGTAACTCTGCTGTTAGCATGGAGCGCACTAAACTTTATTGGAGAACCTACTGCCTCAAAGTCCTTCTGTTTTGGCTTCAGGGGGGAAAAACCAAGAGAGAGCCTCTTTCTAAGTTCTTGTATTGATGGTGTGAGTGATCATATAGTGGACAATATAAACAGTCCAAACAATAAAACCATGGGGACTGCAACCAGAGACTGTTGTTGGCACGCTATATGTGTGCTTTCAAGGGCTTTTTGCACGAGGACTGAATCTTTAGGACGTGTGGTTATAGAAGTTTAGTTTGTGCACTTTGGCGCAAAGCAGCATGGAGCTCAATCATGTTTCCTTCTTGAATAGCCATCTCTTTTTATCCTGTCTCATCATGCCTACAAGAGAGGGAGAGATTTAGTCTTTGTCCCATAGGATTACAATGTCACTTGTTTTAGGATATCAGATTGAAGTGTTAGATGCTTATCAAAAGTTAAAGCTCAGGGCTTTGTGTGTTTTTCCCTCAGCGTCTTTGTATTCTGTCAGTCCATCACTCATCGTCAAAATCATCTTGGCATCAATTCAATCCCAGGATTAGATTAACTGATTTAGTTGAAAATTTGACACACCACTCAGGATTTTACAGGACGCATGTGACAATTTAACATATATATTAGCAGAAAACTGGTTTACCCAGTGGGTTACTTATCTTTCCGAGTGTCTTGAAGGCACTGGGAAGTGAAACAAAAAAGCAACAAAAAGCAAACAGATCAATTTCCCTCAGCTTTCTTTGTTCTGGTACTTTCTTCTAGGGAGTACAAACGGACATGGCCAGACGGAGACACAGTAGTGATGATATCTTTCAGAACTGTTTACATTTTATGAAGAAGACAAAGGCATAAAACCAGCAGATGTGATGACCAGCCCCCTAACAAAAATGTTCTAGAAAAATGTTCTGGCAGTACATGAGAATTAAGGTGTCTTTTCTGGTCTCTGCTTCCATCAGATGTGGAGCTCAATGCAGCTAAAGTGGCTGTTCTGTAGCTATAGCCATGCAACCTCACATGGTAATAATAAACCTAGTTCAGGAATTCTTGCAGGATGCTAAAATATAAACCCTCATGACTGTCATGCACAAACACAAGCACACATATGAATGCAAAGAGCTGATTGTGTGCAGCACGTTGGAACACAGGGGCATACACACCAATACACACATCAAGAGAATAAATAGTGGCTGAAAGGTCAGGGTGAACTTTATCTTCACAAACAGGCAGGAAAAAGCAGGGCCCCAGATGAAACAGAGGAACACTTTTAATCCACAACATTTAATTTAAATTTGTATCCTTGAAAACATCACAATATCATGACATTGTTATTTGTCATTGACATTGATGTGTTAACCCTAAGTGCACAGTGGGATAAAGATCTGAGAGATAATAATTTCTATGGAGATGATTGTCAACAAGAGTTTTTCTTACCTTACATTTTGTTTTTAAAACCTTTAATGATCTGTTTATAAAGCAGGCCTGGTTTTGTTTATCTCCCTTTGACCCGTTGTTCTCTTATTACTCATGGCCTGGCTACAAACTCGAACCTCACTGTATGCACACACACATTATCTGTACCTGTACATCCTACCTTTAACCTTATGACCACAAGGATATACAAACACAGCATGTGTCTATCTCTTCTATTTAAGAAAGCAAACCAGAGACTAAAAGAGAAAAGGCCAGTATATTGTTGTCCACTGCACACTTCAAAGTCTTAGAGGCTTTTTCAGAAGTCTTTTTTTTTCTTATCTCACAAGTCTTTAATAGTGTAGAGAAACAGCAGGGGACATGCAGATATTAAATGCTAAAGGTCCCCAGATAGAAAAGATCCAATTTAACTATGCTAACATTTACCAACAATTTAAAAGGTGGAAAATGTTGATCTTAAGACATATATTTATTGATGAGGCAAAGCACAACAGCCGTGTGGTGTGACTCACCATGCTGAAGCCAAAGCCTCAATGTTAGGATCATAAATAAATAAAATAAAATAATAAAATAATAAAAATAAATAACCTTTATTTATATATGTAGCCCCATTGAGACACTATCTTATTTACAAGATTGCTGTTTTCTGGACAGACAAAACTGTTTTCTATTCTGTTTCTACTGTTTCATGGTGTTTTACCCATTAAGACAAATAAACCACACAGCTTAAAATATTGTTAACGCACCAATTTAAGTCCAGGTGAATAAATGCTTCTTCTTCTTTTTTTTTTTTTATTCATAATCTTCCCCCTAACTTGTTAAAAAACCTGGACATAAAACTGTTTTAGGATTTCCCTTATTTCTTCTCTTTTTATTGATGGCAGCAATCACTGCACAGAAAATGAATAAAAAAAACAACAACGTATTATTATTATTATTAATATTATTATTATTATTATTATTATTATTATTATTATTATTATTATTATTTTCTTTTCTTTTCTTTTCTTTTCTTTTCTTTTCTTTTCTTTTCTTTTTTTTTCTTTTGTTTTCTT
>JBAMHW010000001.1:17429191-17460194 GCA_037177495.1 Rhadinocentrus ornatus
TTATTTTATTTTATTTTATTTTATTTTATTTTATTTTATTTTATTTTATTTTATTTTATTTTATTTTATTTTATTTCTTTTTTTATATAGAAAATACCATGGATAACTATCAGAATATTCTAAGCGGTTGTGAAACAAATAGTATTTGCACATTTACAGAAAATCTATATTAAGTTACTGGAGTTGATCTTTTTGTTGTACTTGTTCTCTGCAGATGTGACATAACAGCTGCCTCACATCAAACTTGACTAGAAGCTATATCATCAAGTCATTCTTCAGATATTCAATAAACCCCACTTCCTGCTTTAGCAGTGCCACAAAAAGACTTTCACATTTTTGTTGTCAAGCTATTTCAATGTGATTCAAATGTAGCTTGAGGGGGGCTGGAAGTTCAGGGTCACAGTCCTGTTGCAACACATACCATCAAGCCAGTGTAAGGTTATTGCCAGTGTCAGGCAGGTTCCCACAAATAATTGTTCTGTATTCAGTGTTCACACTTTTTACTTTTACTACCCGCTGAAAATTAAACCTGTTAGTTTAGAGCTGCAAAAATAGTTATCTAACCAAGACAAATTCTGTGAAATTTTAATTTGGTCCATATTCTAAACTGCTGCTTGATAAGTTTTTTTTTTTTTCTTATCATTATTAAAAAGAATATGCATGTTGTTCAATCAAGTCATTTAATTCTTTTATTCTCTATGATTAACAATTCAGAGAAACAAAAGCCACCAAACTGGACCATTATGGTAAATATTTAACATCAGACAGATGAGTTTAAATAAACACAGGGACGTATGGTAATTGCATATAAATAATAGCGCTAATTTGTGTATTCTCAAAAGCTTTTGTTGTCTCCCCAACACAAATGGTTTTCTCAGTGTGAGGTTCTTATTAGAGCACAGAACAGAACAAAAATAGACATTGTTAAAGAGAATGGGCAAGTCCCCCAATTAGCGCAGCTAGACTAAAACTGTTAGCATGATAATAAGAGAGCTATAAAGTAGGCAAATGATAATGTGTGTGTTGAAAGTGTGTGCTGCCTTGCGTACAATTGTGTGGATGCTGTGCTGCCAGTTCTTTCACTTGTTTGTTGAGGAGTGCTGTGTTCGCCTGCTAGTAGGATTATGTGGGGGCATTAACAGCCTAGTCAGACAGGCTTGGCTCCCACCCAGGGAAGCTCAGTCCAGCATGTTCATCCTCCATGAAAGGAGACTGTTAGCTGATGAAGATGTGCACAAGGAAGACTGAAGATAAAAGAAAGCAGTGACCCAACTCATTAGCCCCTGTGATTTAATATATTGACACTTGGATACAAATAATTCCATTTAGTGGACTCAATCGGGAGGCGGGAGGAATCAATTTAATTAGTTATGAAATGTGACTCCTTGTCAGGAAGCAGAAGAAATGCTAACGTTAAACAAAGTCATGTGCAATTTAAACAATAAAGCCATCACGGCCCTGTTAAATCTAAATGATGCACAAAAAGGTGTAAGAGGTACAACCTCAGCTGAGGCAGGCATCCGAAAACAACAATTCAAATAAATTGGATAATGAAGCAATTATTTATTATAAAAAAAGAAAAACGAAAACAAAGTCATGCTCTAGGCTAAATTTATAAATCTCCTGTAGAAACTGACTGCCTTTTCCAGTGGGGTAAGAATGTAGACAAACATATCAATTACTACTGTAAATGAGAAAATAAAGCCAAGTCATTTGTGTAATTTGCCTTTGTATTCAGACACCTTGACTGTTTAAGCAGCAATAATTAAGAGGCTCGATATGAGAGGTGCCACATGAAGGAGTTTAATATACAAAATCACACCTGAGGGTCTATTTAAAATTAATCACCTGAGAGGTTTCTAAAGCACCCCTGGGCTCAGTTATCACACAGATTTCTAGATCTGTATCAGCTCTCAGAAGTGAGAACACTAGTTAGAAGATTATCTGCCTTCCTGAAATGTGAATTGGCCTTTTGAATCAAACACAGTGTTAAATAATGCTGATAACTGAACATTCTGAACAAATTCCCTGAATGGAGTGATTATCACAAAACTGCACCTGTTTGGATCTCCTCAAACCTTCCCTGAATGATGGAAAAACAGCTACACTTAACACCCATTGTACCCCCAACCCTCGTAAGAAAAAAATATCAGATGAGGGAGAACACATCCTTCAGTGTGATGTTGACCTAGCTTCCTCTCCCCTGCCACATGGACTGTGTTTTCTCTGCTAATGTTGTGCAAACTGTTTTGTCTTTGCATTGGTTTTGCACAGCCATCCTCCTCAGCAGTGGGCACACTCACAGGGAGAAGGCACTGCATTAATAGACTCCACTGTGTAAAGGCAGCGAGAAAGGGGCGCGTGTTTTTTTAGGGCTGGGGTGGCAAAGCAAAGCATTCAGCCCATGGCTAATGCAAAAAAGGAGCTTTTTGTTTTGGGGGCAGAGGAGAGTCCAAGCATTCCCCAACTGAACACAATGAATGAGCTCTTTTGTGCCGCACAATTAATCGCTTCAAAAAAAGTTATGTTTTATTGTCTCTTAATTCTTCAAATACCATGGTTTTTTTCAATATTTACTTAAATTTAATTGGAAATCCTTATCACATTGTTGTGCTCGTGGGATCTTTTATAAAATGTTATGGGTTTGTTGGCTTATGATTAGGTAATACCTGATTGTATTTAAAAGTTTGGGCGCACTTGTGTGTCTAGTAAAGCTGCCCTCTCCTGACAGGCGTGTTTTTTGCTGAACAACAGAATGGGCTCTGTTGTGTTGTGTGGACCCAGCAGCTGGGAGGTAATGAAGACAGCCCCAGTCTGCTAAAACAGACCAGAACAGAGGCATAAGGGCAGTCTCATACTTTTGTTTTTTTTAACTTGGTGACTACAAAATAGATTTTTCTTTCAGATGTAAAATAAATTTTGCACATACTTAATATTTCAATACAGCACAGCAATATATTAGTTTACAATTACTTTATAAAAGTACGGGCGGCGTGGCTCGGCAAGGTAGAGCAGTCGTCTTGTAACCCTAGGGTTGCCGGTTCGATCCTCGGCCAAGTCGAGTTCATGTCGAGGTGTCCTTGGGCAAGACACCTAACCCCAAATTGCTCCTGATGGGTTGTGGTAAGCGCCTTGCATGGCAACTTCCGCCATCAGTGCGTGAATGGGTGAATGCAATGTATACTGTACAGCGCTATATAAATATGGGCCATTTACCATAAAATGCAAAACAAAACAAAAAAAAACAGTTGACAGAAGAAGCCTTTATGTTGCTCTGCTTCCTTCAGGGGGTTGAAGATATGTCAAACCTTAAACCAACATTGCTATACAAGCCTCACATACTTAAATCTCTCTTTTCCCCAATACCCCAGCCCTGTTCACAGCACATGTGACTAACCCATAGCACTGCAGTTTGACTAACCCATATCTAATATTCTTAAAAGCCTCACTTTCACCATTGCAAAATAGTCTGGTGCAATTCACTTTTCTCATTCAGTTAGAATGTACATACACAACAATAATGTTGACCCTTGAAACTGCTTGTGAGTTTGTTTATGTAATTTCTTTTCTGTTCTGTAAAGCACACAATGTTTGAGGTCCCAGAGGATTTGGACAATTTTATGGTCAGGGGGAATCTTCTTCTAAAAATGATCTCTTTTTAAAAAGGGATGCAATGCACTATTGTATTGCTGTGTGTACACAACTGATACAATTTGTTTTGTGAGCAAGTAATGTAAAAAAGAGCTGCGGCATGAAATCTCACTTACAGTACAGCAATTAGCAACAAGAACTGGATCTTTATATATTTTTAATATATATATATATATATATATATATATATAGATATATAGATATATAGATATATAGATATATATATAGATATATAGATATATTTTTATTAGTTATTTACTTTTAAACATGATTTATATGTTCTTACATCTGCACTAACCTACCTATACATGTGTTTTTGTTCACTATTATACCCTTTGAATCTCACTGGAGTTTAAGTTTTATTTTTCTTCCTTCAGAATTTAATACTGAAGCTATTTTAATTCAAGTAGCGGGCAAAAATCCTGTAATTGCCAGGCACTGTATTTAAGCAAACGGTCTGCAGTTTTATCCAGGATTCCAAGGAAGTCTAAAGGAGCCATGAGGTGTAGGCAGGCAGAGTGGAGGGATTTGGAGTGCGGTGTGTTGGGTGAGTCAGAGGACTGCATTTCCCTGCTTTCAAGCCCCCGTCGACTTAATATAGACATATTGGAATGGCGAATGTCCAAGAGAGCTTGTTGTACTACTGAAGGAATTAGTGGAAGCAGAAGTCGCCATTGGCAATTCCCTCCAGATAGTCTGACCTCACTTGTGTGTCCAGATTTGCAGCATTTCATCCTAAACAGCATAACGCATACGATGCTATTAGGTTCAATCCTAAGGAAACAGCCTAATCTTAATGTTGGAGCCAATACAGTACTGAAAGGATTATGGGTCTTGTCTACTAGTGGCCTTGTCTACTAGTGGTCTGTCTTTGACTTTTGTAGAAAAGGTTGCAGCAAAAGGGATTCAGATACAAGAGGGAAGCGATGAGAAAAAGGTCACACTTGATCAGGACAAGGGCTTTTTGTTGGGACCTCAAGCTCTCCAGTGCATTTGCCCTTCCCATTCTAATTTCCTGAGCAGACAAGCAGGAATAATGTGCTTTGGTTGAGTGGGTGGTAATATGAAGACCTTTATTCAAAAGCAGGAGTCTGGAGCATCAAAGTCTGCTTCAGATCTATTGATCTATGTGTCTGATTACCATTAGTTACAGACAAATCAAAACACCATAGCATTACTGTTTGATCAACGTGTGCGTCTGCCATGTGATATAACATTTCAGTGTACAAAATTAACCAAGCAGCAACAAAGCAGTAACATATACTCAAAGAACTGTTGATTATTTAATTGAGGAGAGAAAAAAATCATGAAGCATCAGAGTATCCAGCGGAAATGCTTCCACTCAGTGATTTTCCTCCTGGTTAGACTCCAGTGCAGTGTACACCCAGTGGGCTGTGTACACAGTGTCGGGTGTTAAACATGTCCTGCTGTCTAGTGTCAGTCTTACTGTGTGTGCTGCTGTTGGGATGTAGTCAGACTTGCTGGCAAGCTCAAGATCGCGTTCACATTAAATGAATCACAAAAGGTGATTTCTGCTTGCAGGCGTTTGGTGTGCAGCTCTGTGGGGAGCCGGGGGGGAGCGAAATGTGAACTACCAGTTCTTGCAGCAGCAGCTGGAGTCTCTCCTCCGTGCGTAAAATGACTGAACTCCTACAGAAAACATGAAAGAAATTTAGGGCTAAATTTCCACCTGCTACTAAAATGTGGAAGTTGTTTCCATTAAAAATTAGTCATCAGTGACATGTGAATCATCCTCTAAATGATTACTGATGAATATGTTCTTTTCCTAATGTGAGAGGTGTCTGTCATAATCCGTGAGTGAAAAATGGTTAAAAAAATAACCACCATGATCTCTAATGATTTTGGGGCTACTTGCTGTAAGTATCTTTTATAAAATACTGAAAGTGTCTTTTTCTTTTTGCAAGTCTCCTCTTAGCAAGTCAATGCAGATGTTATCCGTGATAATGGTCTGTGTGTTTAAAAGGTGTCAAGAAGGAAATAATCACAGTACAGGAATCCAGGATTTCACAGGTTCTTTCAAGCTAACGATCATCAACCAGTGATAACAAGATAGTTTCTTTTTTTGGCCTCTACTTTTAATCCTGTTAATACTACGGGATTCTGACAGTTAAAACAAAAACTGTCTCAGTTTCTTTCCTATTGCACATTGTGGTCTCTGTCAGTAGAAAACTTGAGAGTGGATCAGTGCATAGAAGAATACAAGGGTTCAGAGCGAAAGCCAGCGGGGGGTCTTCAGGCCTCTTGGGTACTGTAACAGACAGTGAGGAGCATGGGTGTTGACAGGGTCCCAAGTGAGAGCTGTAATGTGCTGTACGTCTCCATTTGCACTGTGTTTTGGAGCTGCTTGGATTCATGTTGTAGGTTGCAAGTCTATAAAAACACTGCTCATCTTTTTTTTTCTTTTTCTGAATGCTATGGTAACGGCAAAGTGAATCTTTCATTCTAAATATGTGAAAGTCTGCATTTTACTATGAGGAATGTAGTGACATATTGAAGGAAAAATTAAATAAATATAGTATCAGGAAAAGTACCTGATGAATTGATTAATTCAGTTTTGGGATGAATCTGGTTGTGTATTCTTGTGTGTGTGTGTGTTTCTTAATGTATGTGGACATTGCATATACTGAGCTCTGGGAGAAATAGAGGGACCTCTTTTAAGTCTAGTCTGTCTTTTACACCTTGTGTATTTACACATCAGACATGGGAGCTGTCTGGCTCACCCTGTGCAGTCTGACCATAGGCTATGCTCTTTTACATACAAGTACGGACCATTCCTCATATATCACTAAACAACAGATTGAGATTGTGTCCTGCTTTCTTTTCAGATTGCTTTTGTTCTGATTAATTTACTTAAATTATGTGCTGTATCTAACCAGTAAAATTACAGCAGTAAGGTGTTACTATAGTAAAGTAAAATTTCAGTACATGCAGAGATAAACAGCTTTTTCTTCCCTTTTTTTTTTTTTGCTATTATTAAAAGATCCTTGTGATATGGTATTTGCTGTTCTACTGCAAGTACCCCTCCTTTAACAGAACTGCTAGTTAAGTCTATTTATCAAGTACCAGCATCTCCTCTGGAGGGAAACAGATTGCATGCTGGCCTGCTACAGACTTCATCAGGTCATCTGAATTGATGATACATGTAGCACGGCGGCTGAGTTCCCCCGGAAACCTCTGCTGGAGCGCGTGCTGGCAGAGACAGGGGCCTCAGCCAAGTCTGTCTGACTGATCGCTACAGATGCTCCTCTTCAAGTATTCCGAGTCAGATTCTTAGTGCTGGGTCTTGAGGGACAAACAATAGCACCTGTTCCTCATAAGATAGCCCATTCATGTATCTTTAATGAAGCCTAGGGGCAGATGGTGTGAAATGACATTATCCAGTACTTAGCAGTGCTAAAACAAAGGATAAGCAGTGCCAGCACAACAATGCTGCTGTATTTACGAGGAGAAGGGAGGACACTGCCCGAGTGCCCCCCCTCACATCTGCTCCACTTCATTCTTAGACTCCTCAAGATCATCTTGGCATTAGAAATATCCTGGGCACTCAGCCCATACATAGATGAACTTGAGGGTAAGTCTTAAAGGCAGGGGGTTGGTTTTGTAGAAACAGAGTGTAAGCCACACATCTGGACACTCTGTGTGTCTCAGTATTTAAAACTTTGTATTTAACTTTTTTTATTTACATAAAAAGGATTAACATACAAAATATTAATATACTAAAGAATGTGCTCAGCCACTGCACTAGCTGTTAAACGACAGCTCAACTAACCTCCACTATTTGTTGCCACCTTGAAGCTCCTGAAATTTTGATTTGCCTTTCTCTGACATTAGCTGCAATAAATTAAACTTTAATGCGTGGAGCTCATTACTGCAAATCACAGCCATTCAAACTCAATGCATTTATTTCCCCTTCAGCACACATTTCCTCTCTGTCTTCGCCTCAGTGAACGTTGTATATTCTACTCCATATTTTAAAATAATAACAGTAATAAAAGCTGATATCCCAGATGAAATCGTTTCACTTAGAGTTTATCATGAATGGGGTGCTAGAGAAAAAGCCATCCATGTATCTGATGCTTTGAGTTGAAGCCTCTTTGTATTAACAATTCTGTTTATTAATTATATAATGTTTCTTTAAATAAATAATTGAAAATAAAAACATTGTAACTTTATTTGTTATATTTAATATTTTTTTTAACATGTACATGTTATTTTTGGTGGTATTGTGTACCCTTATGATAATTATATTTGCAAGTTAAGCAGCCAGTCATCTATTTCTGCCTTAAAGTTAATCTACAGATGTGTTTTAAGGATGTTCTGATTTAAAAATAAAAAAAGAAGAAAATATATTGAGCTGTAAATTTTAAAGTTTGGAAACTTATAAGTCAGAAATTGTCACTGCTGGAAACGGAGCCAGAAGTGATTTGTTTTTCTATTTTACTTGGATTATTTAAAACAAAACAACTTTTAATTTACTGCTGATACATGTTAGCTTACTCAACACAGCCACATTTTTTAACACACTTGGAGGAATGGGGGCTTGAGGGAGCTCTTTATATTTTTGACTACCGTACATTCAGCAACAGACTCCATCTGTTTCACCAGTCCAAATATACAGACAGAGAAAAGCTGTTTTCCTCTGTGCACCCCCCACCCCCCCAAAATCCTGTCACTGGCCCTACCTCATGTTGTGACGTTAATTATTGTGTTTTCCATATGTTCCATACATTGATGGCCAAGCTCCCTCTTTCATCCATTCAGCTTGGAAACTTGGAACACTAATCCCTATAAAGTAATGGTTTATTTGAGGACATGTATTTTTTCCAGCAACAGAAAATTTCACAGAATTACTTTTGGAAGAATTACATACTTTTCTATTCTTCTGCACTTGCACTTCTGTAAAAGCTCAGCAGACATAAAATGACTATTTAGTTTTCAGGCTAGCTTTGCACCTCTGCACAAATCAATAAAGTTGTCTTAAGTGTGTTTAGCTTGGTAGCTGTGAGAGAAACTGGATGCAACTACTCCTGTAAAGGGTCTTCAGGGGGGAGAAGCCAATGCTGAAAAAGTGGAGATCACAGCAGACCTCAGCCAGAACACGGGACAGGTTGATTTCATGCCCCAATGCAACGGCAGTAATTGCACCCAGACCTGTTTTATTGCGAGTAGATTTTAAGGGGGATGAATGGAGAAACATTCTGTAAAGTGTTTATTTTTGGGGATGACCTTTATTAACCCATTTTCCGGGCAGGTTCCCCTGAGGTGATTTGGCTCCATGCTAGATTAACCCTCACAAACCAATGGTAGCCAGGCTGCTCCCTATCATAGAGTTGTAGGACGCTGAGAATGACAAAAAAATTTAAATTGCAACATGTGTGCACTTTCGAGACAGAAGCTACTAAACCTATGTTGACGCACAAATGCAGGGAGTATGTGATGATATTACAGAAGGCAAACCTGCAACATGCTGAATGGTGAAAATTTATATGTGAGGAGAAGACAGTTAAATAAAGTACAGCAACAGCCTGCTATTCTTTCCTCTCCTGGAAACAGGTTAAGTATATTAATTAATTGTCTTTCAGTTTTTTTTTATTCTTATTAGATGATCACTAAAGAGTATGTGAGTAATTGATTGTGGCTTGAAGGATGTGGGCTCATGCATGTGCAGTACACACTGATCAGTTTTGTCTTTTCATCTGTGCAGCAATCCCTTTTGCTGACACGTTGGTTCTGTTGCGACAGCCAGGACCATTGTAAATGTTTCTTTCAACACATACAGTAGTTCTCTACAGGAGCTATGCAAGATTCTCTCTGCTTTCTTTCCTGCATGTCACTTCCTCTAAGTAATGCTGGAACAATTTGAGTGTGCAAGGCCTTTGAAGTACCAAGGTGAAATTGTGGTTTGGATTAAGAGCAGGCATAGCTCGGTCAGGTATTGTGTGAGCACACGAGAGCCGTCATTGCCACAGAGCCCCCTGTCAGCACGTGTTAGGAAGAGCTGTGATCTGGCCTCCCCCTTAGCAGGCTCTGTGTTTCTGTGTACCATGCCTATGCTTAGGCCTCTCTCTGATCTCTGCTCTCTATCTGTTCAGCAGGTCCAGGGTCACATGCCTCCGCTCATGATCCCCATTTTTCCACACGACCAACGCACTCTAGCAGCAGCAGCTGCCGCCCAGCAAGGCTTTCTCTTCCCTCCAGGAATGTCTTATAAGCCAGGTATGCTTGATAATGAGTCTTTTAGTCATTCTTTTTCTCAACTTACTATGTCTTTTACCCTTTTACTTTTATTGAAAAATATCATTCTGGTCTGAGATTGCATAACAAATATATACCAACAAATAAATGCTTGATTCACACCTGAAGCTAACAAGATCTGCTCTGTTTGAACTTGGATTTGAGACCAAAGTCTGGGAATGTTGTAGCCCATGTGGAACAATAGATATGAACAAAGAAGCAAAGGAATGCAAACATGTCCTCTGCATCTTTCTGGGGTGTGCTGGTTGTAGTCACTTTTCTATTATCCAGTGGTAGAGTTCAAATCACGACAAAATAAACCTGCATTAAAATTTTCCCTGTTGATACAAGCATAAAAGGCAACTGCTCTTTCACAGAATTGTGTTACAGGGTAAATAAGTAATAATAAGAAAATTATCATTTAAGTTTGTGGCTGATATAAGAACAGGTTTTCCTTCACAACTTGCAACTGTTTCCACATCATGTTGCAGCATGCTTTTTTCTCTCCCTTTGTCTTTTGGATCAAGTAAAAGAGCAGCTTTGCCACCTTTTCTTTTTTCTTTTTCCAACATGTTGATTAATGCCCTGTCACAACAATAACCTCATATTCCCTATCCAAGTGAAAATGAAAGATCTGCCACCACATACTACTTTGCTTAATTCTATTCTATTATATATATAATATATATTATATGATATTCTATTATTAATTATTATAAATATAACAAAGGTCCATGATCAAAATTCCTCCCTTCTTCTAAGTCTAAGCTGTCCACATCATAATACTTACTCAACCATAGGCCATTAAAATGTATGTATATGTTAATATTTAATTTAATTAGTTTGTCTATGACAAACAACTTTTTTGTTTTTGTTTTGCTTTTAGCCCCACACATCCAATGTTGATTAAAAAACTCACTGATTTATGAGTTAGTTGGGGAAAAAAATCATCATGTCATATCATAAAATAGTACTAAAAAAAATAAAATAAAATATAAACTGAAGGAAACTGTAAACAGAAAAAGAAACGCTCGGAAGTCAGCAGGTTCATAACAGAGCATTAAAAGGTGTGGTAGAGCAGTTAATGAATTAACTATAGAACCACAGGATGAAAAAGAAAGTCAGCTATTTTGGAACTATGGAGCCATGACAGCTTAAACAAAGTGCCTGAGGGGGAGTCTTTTACCACTGTGCTTTTTTGCAATAGATTTGACACGGAAAATGTTTTAGCTCAAATAACAAGAGCTATTATGGAGTCATGGTCAGGGGTCACAATGTGTATGATTCCTGCATAATTCATGAGCTCATAAAGAAATAGGGAATGACTCTTTAAGTCAGGAGTGGTATTTTTAAAGCCTTTAGTATTTCCACACAATGTGAGAAAAATACAATGTTATCATCACCACCTGCAGGGTAAACAGGATGATGCGGTGTCCCTTTTCCATAAAGTGAGTGGCCAAGCATTCACTTCCAAGACTAAGGGACACTAATCTGATGTTATCATTATGAGACAGCTCACAGGGACCGCTGCTTATAACCCTCAGCCCTGTGGTGCTCTCATGGCAACAGAGTCATTCTGACACCATGGTGGTGGGTCATCACTCCACCCACCGGCTGTGCTCAATGACCTGGTGTTGCATGGTAGACAAGCATAATCATATAGACACCACCTCATCTTTTAAACAAATAGATACAAGTTGGACCTCGTCAGTCTTTTTGCACTGTTTATACACAGCATTCAGTCTAAGGCGCCTCTAATGGACCCCATACTCTGTATGTTTCCCTGCCGGTCTTTCTCATAGATATCCCACTGACAGTTGATGGTCAGGGGTCACAATGTCTATGTTTCCTGCATATTTCATGACCTTATAAGGAAATATCAAATGACTTTTAAGTCGTTTAAACTGCATCTCCCATGTTATTTTACTTCTTGTCACATTTAAACTGCTCTCTAATATTATAGCATTTGTTATTTAAGTCATTCTAGTTGGACAGCAGGGTTTTCCTCTCACTATTCTGCAAATGAATTAAGTTGTTTAAGATTTTGTTTTCTTTTTATTTACAGCACAGGCCAATAAAACATCAATTGTATTTTTATGTTTTATTTTCAGTTAAACAACTAAAAAGATTTTGACTAATTTAATTCAATCCCAGTGAGAGATTATCAAGTTCAGGTCTCTGCTCCATCTGACGATCCTTGGCAGGACTTACACAGTATTTTATGGGCTCACATGAACTTGAAAACATTGCCATGGTGTTACCTGCATGACTTAAGAACCCAGACTCTGGACATGAAAACACCCATGTCCAGTTTTAAAAGAAAAAGTTGTATATTTTGTCCTTTTCGACGCTGATTGACACCAACAGGGCACTGTGCCAATCGTCTGGAGTCTGGTGCTGGACACAGACTATGTAGACCCAAGACCCAGAGTTTAGGGTGCAAGACCCATTAGGTGATAGTAGTGTGGCACATGACCCTCTCTTGGTTTCACATGACATGTAAAGACACCCAGTCATTTATTTCCCACAAATCCTATGTCACAGACAGCACAGAGAAAATGAGAAGGAAAGAAAGCGATACCAAAAAGAGGAGGTTTGGAAATAACCACAGAGCACCTCCTGTACATCCATCTGAGCACTATTTGAAACCACTTCTGCTGTGTGATTTTATTTGCCACTAAATGGGGATTGAATTTCCATGGCCTGTATCACATTGTGCTGTGCTGTACAAGATTGCCGAGTGTGGCAAGCGGGCGAGGGCAAAGTGAAAGAGAAGGTACATACATTTACCTTGTCTGTGGCTTAATGGCTCCATATGTTTGTGAGGAGAAGTGACAGGCAGAAGTGGGGTCTGAGCGAAGGCCAACAACCCCTCCCCTCTCCCACTGAGCACCCCACCTCCTCTCCCTCAGACACATGACTCAAACCACCCTCCCCTGTATGAAAGCTGTGCCGTCTCAGTGGGGATGTTCTGCCCGTCTCAACATACTTGGTTGGGTGTGTAAAAGCCTCAGCACTCTCATGGATATCACTCAAACTGCAGTCATTTTTATATCCCTCACTGACAAACATGCTGATGGCAGGCCAATAGAAATAAATAGTGCCACTTTTGGAAAGCAGTTCCTACTTGCTGGATCAGAGTGATGTTAGATAAGAATTGAGTTTTTTTTACCCTTGTTATTGTGACTGCACACTTGTTCTAACCAGTTTGCATACAAGTGTTTTCACTGTGCTGCCAAAGCTATCATTCAGAAACTAACAATGTCTTGAACAATAGCCAGACAAGTCTACAGCTGTATAACTTGCCTGAGATAACAACCATGTCCTTCACAAACAACTTAGCTGAATACAGAAGAAGATATTCGACATGTAATCAGAACACACACAGAAATAAATAAACCTTAAAAGAACTTGTTTGACTTTATAGTGTTGTCAGTATATTACCCAGGATGAATAGAGCACAGGTGGAGTAAAGAGAAAATGGTGTAAAACACCCTTAAGTAATCCAGCTTCAGTCAAACCAAACTAGCCTTTTGTTAATGCAGATGTTTGGGCTTGAAGCCGAGGTCTTGTTGCAATGTGCCACATAACTGTGGCAGAAGCATGGACAGCCCACAGTCCATGTTGGCACTTGCCTAGTCACTGTGGGCCGGCTCATTGTCTGAACCTGTATGCATTATTGTCTCCCTCTCCCTCTTTGACAGGTGATAACTACCCAGTGCAGTTCATTCCATCCACAATGGCAGCTGCAGCAGCGTCAGGACTCAGCCCCCTCCAGCTTCAGGTATGTACAGTTATATGACAAAGAATGCTAGGGACGCCGGCCAAGTTCAGGGCAGAAAGGATGGCTAAGCAGCTGTACGCTAAGTAATGAGCTGCACACTAAATAATCCTGGAGGGCCCCAGCTCACATGCACTTATCACCTTACATATGTAATTTATCCCCATTTTATAGAAGATTTATCCCCACTGGTTCTGCCAGACAGAGGAGTTAGGAAGATAATAGTTATTAGAGAGAATGAGAATCACTTCAGTTGCCTTAATCGTCTGCCAGTGAATTTATCAGAGGACAATTGACTGAGTAGGAATCTCCTTTTTATTGCTTTAATGTAGCAAAGCCACAGTACTATTTATTTTAGCTCTATGAGGAAAACAATTAAGAAAAAAAGAGAGAAATTAACCTCATGATATACAATCTGGAGGCTGAGTGGAGGTTTTGAGCTTCACAAAATGTTGAAATAGTCTCCAAGCCCCACGGGCTGCTCCAGGAATTTTCTCACAGCCTTTAAAAAAGCTAAACCCAGGTCAAGGCTTTACCTGAGGCCATAATGTTTAATGTAGATCATTTTCTGCATACTATCCTTTAGATTATTACTATTATAAATACGGCTTCTATTGCTTCTTTCAGCCCATTCATTATCTTATTTTCTAAATTGGTAATAATGACTGACTTCCTACGTTTTCTTCTAGAATTTATTTACATAGAAAATACAAATAGCAATCTGATTGACAAAATAAGTATTTGAGTGGCATTGCTGCTTCTCAAATTATCCGTCTCCATTGCAGACCTGAATAATTGTGGATCTTACTTCTGTGTAAAGTTAGAAATCAGCACTGTTATTTGAAAACAAAAGAACGAAGTGCAGAATTAAAAAGCATCTCTGCTAGCATATGGATAAGTGGCCACTGCTGCTTTGTGAACAACAGAAAGCTATTTTATAACAGCAACTTTTGATGCTCAACAGCAGAAAAAGTGCGACAGGACAGAAAAGGACAGCTCAACAATAATGCCAAAACTCGCAATGCTGATATACGTGGCATTTGTCCTTCGGAGGCTACAACCGTTGGTGTTAACGAGCCTTGGCAAGTTCTAACAATGCATGCAGCTGGCTCTGAAGAGCTGTGCGTCATTATGCAGCCAGGAGGAGAGCTATCAGAAGCATGTAAGGTGTTAAATGAGTCTGCTCATGTTTGAGGATGTGTGTTTCTGTAAGAGTAAAAGATAGAGGCTGCCTTTGTGAATACATTTATGGAGTGCATATGTTATGAGTCGCAGTGAAGTTCATTTGAAGGGAGTGTCAGTTTAGAAAGATATGCTTAGGCTATTTATAGGGATGTATGAGGTCAGATGAGACGTCATATATTTGAGGGTTAGGGTGAGATGGTGAGACCGGGCTAAAGTCATTAATTCTGATTATGTATTTAACCCTGGGAATGAGCAAAAACAGTGCCTCCAAGACCATGACTTAGCTGACCTTTACAGAACACAGTAAACAAAAAGAAGTGCATTTTCCATTAATTGAAGTCTGTCAGCCTGTCACATATTCTGCCTGCTGGCTGCTATTTACCCTGCACAGAGATTCCCCTCAAAACAGTAAGGCAAGTCAAACATGCCCTTTTCTACATAGCTGGGATCAACAAACCATGTGACTGCTACCACTTCCTCTAGAAAGCACTGGGAGCTTGCTATGATTAAAAACATCATATCAACCCAGACATGGAATTAAGTTGGAGTTGTTCCCTCCTATTTAGAGCAATAATAGCAGCAGGACCTTCCTTTTTCTGAAACACCAATAAAAAAAAAAAAAAATTATAAAAAAATAAAAAAATGGACTATTTTAGAGGAATAAAATCACAGAACACTAAGGTAACTGGTTACTCAGTCTGCAATGAGAAGAGACCTCGCTGTTACGTTTGTACAGTGAAAAAACTGGACAACTTTATTGCATTTACTCATGTTTATTGTTGTGATGAAATACAATGCCAAATTATTATTATTTAGAGTAAGAACACAACTTAAATATGAGATAAATGCCACAATATAATGGTGCTTTGTAAAAATTTTCAATTATTTAATATAATTACTTGGATTATATTTCATGCATCATTTGATACTTTTTCAGTTGGCTTCTAGTTTTAAACTTAAAACCCATTTTTATCCCCCTTCTACACTTACACACACTCTGTTCCACACTTATACGGCTGAATAAACTGCTCCCCTCAATTAAAATCTCTGTTCCTGTCAGCTGTCTGGCAAGCTATAATTTTTGCCAATTTACTCGGTTTAGACTGTGCAATATCTGAACCTTAAAAAATTATCTTATTGGTAGAATTAATTCCCACAATTGTGCAGAGGTAATGTGATCAGCCATGCAGCTAGCTGCTCCGTCAGTCTTAATGTTGGCCATGCAACTTATTCACAATCTCCTCTGTCATAACAGTTTGGGATCCTCCCCCATCTCTCTGCTTTTTCTCTCTAAGAGTAGAAAACCCAACAAGGTAACAAAGGCTTTGAGCTGATGGATGTGAATTAATCTTCCACGGTGCGTTTGAGCGTTTGGAGACTGTAATTTGCTTGTCAATACAGGGTGGTAACATCACTCTGGTGGCTGACAGTCTGCAAGTGGCTGTCACCAGACATTGCTGTACCACAGGGCAATTTCACTCAATGTTTCCCTGACAGATTGGCTCTGGTCCGCAACTCACAGGAGAGGAGGCGGGTAAACTATCCCAGCGCGACATGCCCCTCTTCATTAGTACCCACACAGAGCTGGGATGAGCCCAGGACCAGCAGGAAACAATGGCTCCATCCCTGCCTGTCCTTCACTGATTACAGCTGACACGTCTCACCTAACACAGGAAATTGTGCTCAGATTGTACCCCAATCTAACCATACACCTACTACATTCAATTGAGTGAGGAAACAAGAAGGGAATTTTCCTAATTCCACAAAAGAATTTTCTTTCTGGGACAGCATTTAATTTGCTGTTTGTACACTATTTCTTACATCAGCTGCCAAGTGAAAAACTGTTTACTCAGGAGAATGTGAACTTAATGTATCACCTGTCTTTTAAACTCAACAAATGAACTGTAGAACATCCAATATAAAAGTCCTGTTTTGTATCATTGAAAGCAAACTTTTGAATTTTAGCCAATTTAAAGAAAGCATTATTGGATAAAATAGAACATCTGGGTTCTCTGTGTGTAGCATCACTCTCGAACTAAATAGATAAAAAGCCTATGCTTTCTCTCATTCAAAACTCAATTTTCTATCTCCCAGTTTCTGTGACTTGTCCAATTTCTAATGATATCCTAAGCCCTTAAGTTCTTTTAGTTGGAGAATTTCTCTGTAAATTACCTTTGTCCTTTTTTCCCAATTCACTCTGTTTCTCTTGCTCTCTTCCCCCTGAATTGCAAGGGTCCATGACATCCATTGCTTCACAGTACTGGGAATCAAGATAATTGAGAGAAGACATAGCACATTTACATTTTAGTGCATTTGCTATGGTATCTCTTTAGGCCTATAATAAACCTGTGCCAACCTTTAGCTTGTGCTCCAACTGTAAAGATGAAAAGCAGACCATATGCTTAACAACAATCCAGACCAGATCTCAAGCATACAGACACATATGAAGGAGTACTCACTGGCTTAGACGACTGCCATGATAAGAAAGAGTGTTACCCAGTCAGGACAAACAGGAAGAAAGTGGGAGTGCAGCAAACCGCACATTATCTTTTGTTTGGATGTAAATGCCTGTGTGGTACAGATGTGAAGAAATGGCTTCTATCATTAACAAGTGAAGCACTTTTGACTTTGAAAGAGAGGAGGAGGAGGGGGAAAGAGAGGAGGCATACTGTAGAGAGCAGCTGTTTCTGTGTTTATGAGCAAAGGAGCTCGGTCTTTGAAGGTAACCCAGAGCAGTGCAGCAATCCTAGAGTGTGTAGAAGACTGGCTAATAGGATGGCTAGGTGAGCAGCTGGATAGAGGCAGTGGTGAACAGAGGGACAGATGGACAGAAAGAGTTGATAATGCAGTGAGCAGCAGTGAATGAGAGGGCTGGCTCTGGGGGCCCTGGGCCTGGTGCACCCACTTTTACACAACACAGAATGTAATTGTATGAGTGGATGCTTGAAAACAAACTGAGAGTGGGATGTAAATATATATAGTTGTAAGATGGAGAAACAGAAGCAAAGCCAAGAAGACGGAGAAGGGTCAGAGTGGAGCAGGTTGAGTGCCAGCAGATGAAACAGATGTTGAGCCATACTGGAAAGCTTCGGCACAGTGCACCAGAACGCCTTCCTCCACTCTTGACATCTGGGCCTAGCCTGGGTCAGCTTGCATGGTCGCCCTGGGCAATGAGCCTATACAAGCCTTGTGGCAAACGGGGCTGGCGCTGTGCTGCCTTTTAAATGGCATGGTGCACTGAAGCACAGTTAATGCCCTCATATCCAGTCCAGTGCTTAGTGCCCAGGCCAGACAGAGGTGAATGAGACATTGACACACAGGCACACAAAGACATGACACTCTGTTAAAGATGGTGCAGTCATTAAATCATGTTCACCTCATGTAAATGAAAATGTTGATACTGTAAAATTGTTAAGGTATTTATTTTGTTTTTATTTCTGCAGGCATATGTAATGCACCCTTTTTGCTGTTGATAAGAAAGCTGATAGATATCTGCCACATTTGGCAGCACATGCTGCCATACTGCAACTCTGCCTTTCTTTTTTTTTTAAAAAAAAAAAGGGGGGGGGGGGGTTATGTTCTTCAGTTTCATCTTACAAGGGATGCTTGCAAAAAGAAAAAAAAAATATTAATTACATTGCAAATTGAGCTATAGCATCCACTTTGTTATTTCACTAAACAAACATAGGCTGCCCATCTTACTTGCACATCATACATCTGAGATCCCTAACATCATCAGCAGAGTGTGTAATCTCAGTTTAATGTCACAGGAAGAAAATTGAACCTCCCCGTTTAACCTCTGCTGCCTCCAGAGGGCTTGTTTTTAATTACCAAAGGCTAACAGGCTGACCTTGGGCGTGTTGCACTCACTTTGAATCTATGCTTGCTCAGATCTGCTCAGCTCTACTGGGAAACAGGCAATGATGGGGTCGGAACAGAGATCTTAGGTGTTGTTTGTTTGTCTTCTTATTTATCTGTGGTTTCTATATATAAAAAAAAATAGACCTGTCAAAAAAATCTGTTTTGTTTTTCTCATTTGTAATACACAAAAACACTTTTCTGATGTCAAATAGCATGCAGTTGCTCTGTCCTTGAAAAAAATTAGGTATGTAGCGGGAAATGAAGAAACAGAAAATATAAACCGAATTTGTACTTTTCCAGGACCCAAGAGTTAAAGCATTGACTTTCAGCTTGACCCTCATTATTGTGAACCTTTTTCTGCTCCCACCTGGCAAATAAGTATGAAGAAGGAGCTGTTGGATGTGAGAGTCAATTGAAGGATGCAGACATCGGCGATCTGTCTGGGAGAAAAAAACAAAAAAACAAAACAACAACAAAAAAAGTTCTTAGACTATATTCAAGCTTATAATGTTTCCCATTGTACTTATATCCAGTTTATGAAAGATGCATTTAAAACACCTTGGTTAGGCAAGTTCTAAAAGTCTAATTTGTAACTTGTGCACCTGTCTAATTAAATTGCCTGTATCTACTTTGCAGTTTCCCATCATATGATGGCACAAAGAAAGCTTCAGACAGGTAATGGTAATGGAAGATAAGATTGCAGTTATTGGACAGAAAACTGAAACCATGCAATGTATAACATTGTGTGTAATGCATTCTGAACTGGAAACAAAACCAAGCAATCAGCTTGAGTGTGTCAATGCTGAATGTAGGTTGTAGGTGAAGCAGACAGACAGAACTATGGAGACAAAAAATGGAATAGCTATTCAGAGCACCTTGAATGTGCTAATAGATTTCGCATTAATTGTTCATAAAGTTAAGGATAAGTTCACAACAAACTTGCATACATATATGCCCCAAGCATCAATACCTTTTACAACCAGCAGAAATAGTTTAGGATACTTAGATATGGGTTTTCAGTAAGTTTTTTATAAATTAGGTCCAGCTTTGGCAGAATGTATCTTTCTTCTGGCTTTTATACCACAGTTCTCACGTATAGACAAGAATTATTGTCCAGAAAAATTTCACAAGGTTGTTGTTTCAAACTTTTGACTAGTACAAGTTGGTTGTCAAACAGCTCTATAATCCAAAGTAAATTCTGAGTTTTTAATTTTTTTTTTTTTTAAGTGAACCATGCTTGAAATTCTGCTTAAGAAAAAACAACCAGACTCCACACATTGAACATTGACTTTTCTTGTGTGTATATGTGCTCGAGCAGTGTATTACATCTGTCTCTCCTTGATTGTATTTATTGTTCTTATGCTCTTGGAGTTTTTCGAGTCACAAGAGTAACCATTGCTTCTCACCCCATGGCACTGACCTGCTAATCAGCGCTGGCATCCTGACAGTGTGCAATTTGAGGCAAAGTCTAATTATGTTCTTTTTCCGGGACAATAAAGTTCTTCCCACTCTAGGTCAGGGGTATGCCCGACAACAGGCCTGTTACCAAACATCTGTCCAACAGACATCTACTAAGACTTTAATATAGCCTGGAGTGACAGTCATTTAATGGAGACTCCTCTGTTTCTCTCTTTCTCCGCCACAGTTGTTGTCCCTTTCTCACCTCTTTCAAACACACAAAATGCCTTTAACCACTGACATTAACAAAGTCTAGCGCAGATGAGAAGAAAATAGTTAGGTTTGCGCCGATCCTGTCGGAGACAAAGGGCTGTTTGTGAGGGAGGTGGAGGCAGCGCTATCATTGTGGGAACATAATCAGCCTGTCATTTCCGCTGCCCATGCGCTGTTGTTATCCTTAGGTCCCCTGGAAGAATGGATCTTTTGTACCGCTGCTTATGTGGCAGTGATAAAGTTTCTTAGAGGAGCACATATGTGTTTATATCTGCAGATATGTGCGTGGACATAAAGTGCTTTTTTTTTGCTCACGTTTTCATTTAAACTGCCAAAGGTGTGGACAGTAGGGCCAGGTTGCTTTTTTACCATCTACACAAAACACAGCCTGTATGTGGCCAGTCCAACCAGGAAATGAGACAAGGTTTCCTGATTGGCTGTCAGAAGAGAAATTAGATTATCTGTGACAGCACCATTTTACTGAATAACACAACAATCCATAAGGTTTACCTAATCTGAGCATAGCAAGCCAACAGGGCAGTTCAGGGTGCTATCTATCTGATGAAGTTAGGTCTAAGGCTAAATGCAAAGTAACACTTTCTTAGACAGTATCTTTATTTAACAGACCTCCTGCTGTCTGTAGTGTAGACTTTTATTGTTGCCACTGGTTACAGATCTACGATTAAAAAGTCTTGGCATTGTGGTTCTTCTGGACTGTGCATACACAGAAATGGGGTAAAAAAAATAAATATTATTGAAGGTTTAAATTACTGAAATATTATAGACATACAACCTGAAGTCAGTCCCCTAATCTGTATTTTTGTTGTTTTTTTAGAAAAATGAATAAATTGCTGTCCTAAATTTGATCTAGTTCACCATTTTAATACCTCCACTTCCAACACTTTTATCAGTGTATTTAATAACCACATAATGAGCCCAAAAGTGTATTTTAAGCTGAAGTTTTTTTTCCTATTTGTTTGTTTTTAGTTTAACCCTTTTCCCAAGAGTTGTAAATGTAACTGATGTAACGCTGATTAATTCAGTGGTCTTTGTTTAGGCTCCTAAGACTTACAATGTATGTGTTAAACATATTCTGTGATGGCAACAGATGAGGTTGCTTGTGGAGTGGGGCTGTCTCTCGTGAGTGTGTGGAGACAAATCACAGGCCAGAAACTTCAATAGGAAGCTGTGTGGATCTAGAGCTCTTTGCTAACACATTTGCATCCAGGCGGCAAACTTTTCTCTGTGATGAGCGGAAAACAGGGGCTCCAAGTATTTTGAATGAAAGCCATCTCTGTATGGTTTTTAAGACTGCTGTCTCTCTCTGGGTTCAGCCTTTGAAATACAGTTAAGACCTTTGAAGGGAGTTCGCTGCCAGCTTCATGGAAAGAGAGGAAAGACGTAGAAGAGAAAAAGAGGGGGGGATGAAGGCAAATACAGAGGCAGAGAGCGTTCTAGGGAGAGGAAAAGACAGAATATAAAACTTTGAATGTTTGCTGGATTTGGATGTTAACGCCTTGCGGGTTTCTCCACCTCCCTACAGCAGCTGTATGCCGCCCAGCTTGCCAGCATGCAGGTTTCTCCTGGAGCCAAGATGCCTCCACTGCCCCAGCCCCTCAATTCAAGCGGACCCATCTCTCCTTCATCTCTGAAGAATGACAAGAGTTCCTCCAGCCCTATCACTCAAGTCAAGGTATAACTCTCAGCTACTTCAGCCAGCCTAACCCACGCCTAGACCTTGAGTGGTACTTGAACTACCCTAGTCTAGATGGTGTTGCCTGAATAAACCAGCACCTACAATCATCACTGCTTCAGTGTTACAGCCAGCCGGTGGTGAGCCCAGTTCTACCAGGCCATCAATCTCTGGAGCTTTAACAAGGCTTTCTCTCTCTTACCCAGAACTCTGTGGACATGGTTGCTATAGCTATTGCAGCTTCAAGCCAGTAATTTGTGGAACACATGTTTTTCCACAATGAAAAGCCTTTTCTTCTCTTTTGTAACTAAAATGGAATAAAACCATTAAAACAGTGCCATACATTTGCTGACAAAGTGAAGGGAAAAGTAGGATTGGTATTGTTTTTTTTCTTTTTCCTGCAAATAAACCAAATGCAGGATGTGTTTTCAGCTGCTGTATGGCATAACTGCTCCAAACTTCCATGCAAAGGAAAGGCCACATACATCATCTCCACTCACTAAGGCCATAATCAGAAACATGCACCCATTTTGAAGTAGTTTTGCTTAATAATATCACAATGGAGAAAGACCATAAATCATAGTAAGAAACCACTCCAGCTTTTCTTCACTCACTGGGCCTCACATACACAAAATGAACACACACATTTAAGTCTCCTGCCTCCTGGAATTTCCATCAATTTAATGCAACACTAATTTCATACGTACACTAATCTGTTTGTCAGAGTAAATTAATACCAATCAGACCAATGTTAACAAAACCTAAAGTTTAGTGAAAATTTTACATTGTGAATAACAAGTATATTAAGGATTTTAAATTAAATTAATTATACATGAATAAATAGATGGAAACATGTACTGGCATCTTCCCATTTCAGTCCACACTCCAGTGGAATCAGATTGCCTTCAGTTTTGTTTGTCTGTTTTCAGCTTCACTGCATGACAAACTGTTATTGGCACAGTAATAACAAGGCCTTGGGGCACTCTTTGCTTGAGCCATATGTTTGGACAAGGAGATACTTGGGCTCTGAAAGATACAGTAACTGACAACATGAGCCCTAACCTGATTTAAAAGACTGCTGTGTACAAAGGGAGATTTGTCCATTGCAAATCATTTTCTCATTTCCTGGGATCCAGTGGGTTGATCCTAGAAAAACCTTCTCACAGTCATTCAGTCTTTATTGTTTTTATGCTAATCTGTATATTGTGTTCATAAGGCAGTTTAACCATTATTTTTGGATTTTTTTAAGCAATCAAATGTTATATTCTGAGTTAAATATATTTTACATTTATTATATCTAGAATAAAATAAAATAAATTACACAAAATCAAATTTAATTAAATGAAATATTTCAACATGAGTCTGTAACTTCCTTTGCTAAAACATGTTTGGACTCAGTAGACAACAGGTTGAAAATGGAAACATTAAAAGGTCTTCTTCATCTCGAAGCCATGACAGGTCTAGCAAGGATCCAACCCAACAGCACAAAAAAAATGCATCCTCCTTTGACCTCCACTAAGAGCCTGACTACATTTAATATTTAAAAAAAAGAAAGAAAAAAGGAATACGCATATCAAAGCATATGATAAAACCAAGTATGCACAAATGAGGAATGAAATTAGAAAACAAGTTAATGAAGTTGATAATATAAGCCGACATCTGATGAATGGAACAGCTGTCTTTGATCATCGCCACCACCGTTATCTGGTCATTATTTATTCTTCGAACCAGAGTGCAGACACAGAGCAGGGAGGAGGAGAGGCAGAACAGATGAAGATGTACAGAGAGACAGAATCTGCTTTAATTAGTGTGAACAAAGGCGCTGGGCAACTGTGAAGAAGATCGCAAAGGAGTAGAGGAGAGAGGAGAGGAGAAAAGAGTGGGGGAGCAAAAAGAGGAGGCATCAAGGAGGAGGTGTGGGTCAGGCTAGGGATCTTATAATTAACCAGAAAGAGAGGATAACTGTGCTGTCTGGGAATCCGGAGCTCCTCCAAGAAATGGAAGGAGGACCTATTCACATCTGTCTTCTTTCATGCTCCTGTCTCCGCTGCCATAGGAGGAGGGAACACAGCCCCTCAACCTGTCTGCTCGGCCAAAAACTACAGAAATGGTCAAATCTCCTACATCCCCGACACAAAACCTGTTCCACGGCAGTAAAAGCAGCCCTAACAGTCTTATTGGGAAGGGTGGTATCCCCAGCCCACTTGGAGGAGGCCTGGGACGAGGCTCATCTCTCGGTAAGATCTCACATTAGTAGGCTCACTCCTACATTCATTGGCACAATGTTACAAAGGTATGCCACAGTTTTAGTACAACATGTGTCACAAATACATGAGTTTTATTCATGGTTCTTTGTGTTCCACTCAACATATTTATTGTCTCTGTGTTTAGATATTTTGTCCAGCCTAAACTCAACTGCTCTGTTCGGGGACCAGGACACAGTAATGAAGGCCATTCAGGAGGCTCGGAAAATGAGGGAGCAGATCCAGAGGGAGCAGCTGCATCACCACCAGCAGGGCATGGAAGCAAAGCTGTCCGCCCTTAGTTCGGTTGGCCTCAACAACTGCAGAACTGACAAGGTTAGAGTTTAAATGATTTAGTCCGTTTTGTCCTCCCATTCAGGTATTCTCCATTGCAAGCTTTTTCCATAAAGCAAGAAAAAAGCAGTTGACCACAAGAATGCTCTGCTCTCCTTGCAAGAAGTGAAGGAAAGAAACTATTCAAGAAAGTGGAACATTTTGATACAGCAGTAAATCTTAAAACTAATAATTTCCTTTAATCCAAATCCAGGGTGGTTGTATTGATAAGGCCTGGCATAATTTCACATGCACAAGTATGTTTACTCAAATTAGCATAAATATGTTTGTGTGTGCGTATTTAAAGGTTTCTGCGTTGTTGATGTTGGCGTGAGGGCCGTGACAGGCCATGGCAGTGCCCGGTGTGGGTTAAGAAGACTCTGAAGTCTGCCTAATTAAAGCCAACTTGCAGCCCTCTCCGTCCCCTGACACGGGATGGGGCTGCTTTGTACCAGGAGCACACACTCCCAGGGATTCCCTTTAAAAATATCTTCAATCGATGAGTCAATCAAGGAAAGAAAAAAGCTGTCCTCCTCTCTTCAGCTTGATGCCATGTTGCCAGTTGGCTGTGAGGAGCAGGCAGAAACTGGGAGCGATGCTCATTAATATTTCAGCACCTGACACTTTTAACCAACACCCTCAACTAGGTCAATGTATATGTAAAAAAGTCAATGAATATCTATTTTGATTTCCCTCTAATTTGGTGTTTGGAAGAGATCACTGTCTTTGCAGGTGGCAATCAACTATGCTCAAAGTGAAGTGAAGCAAATAAATTGGTGCAGCCCAGAGAGAGGACGGAGACATAGCATTTTCTACACTTAAAGACTCACTAGACTGAATAAAAGAGCTTTACAATAAGGAATCAATCCATTATCTCATCTTTGTACCAACAAAGAGTTGTCATAAACGCTGATTAATTTAAACAGCCACATGACCTTGCACAAAAATCAATTCCAAGCTTTTTTTTTTATTTTTATCTTTTTCTCCCCTTTTGTCCTTTACTTTTGGGCTGTCTCTCTTTAGTTACCACAAAATTGAACATGAACTTGCAAGTGCTTTTACTTTTTTGTCCAATTTCAGTCCTTGAAATGGATACAGCTCACAACCATATCTCACAATGAAGGTGTGCTTGTGGTCAACTATGCAGTTAAATATGTTATGACATGAAAGAAGTAGCTTAACAATACCTTTTTTCCACACGCAGCACACCTTTAGCTTCATTGTCCTTCGTTAGTAGAGCTAAACGCCCTTTTTACTCCCTGCTTGTGCATTAGTAAAATTCTGTTTGTTTTCTAAGAAATTTGGACCCACACTATGTTCAGCCAGTGTTAAAGCAATTATCTCACAGGAGAAGAATCCTCTTGTTTCCCCTTTTATAAAGAGTCCTCTTCTCGAAGGAGTCATTCCTCACCTGTAAGCTACTTTTTGTTCACATTTGCCTGAGTGGAGAGAAAGAGTGTGCAGGTGTGTGTGTGTGGGGGGGGTGGGGAGTGGGGGTGGGTGTGGAGGGGGGGCGATAAGTTGAAAAACTATTTAACAGATGTGTAGAATAGAAGGATCATAGTACTGACAACACAAAAATGAAGCACCATCAAATAATTAGGTAATTTAAAGCCTTTTAGACCCTATGTACATGCCCATGCACATGTTCTTGCAAAGACCTACTTATTCATAAATGAAACGCCATCGCCTTTCTTTTGTCATGGCCTAGTCAGTCTTGTTGAAAGACACTTTAACAAAGCTGGTATTTGACTCTGGTTCGTGCAAATCATGTGAGCTATTGTCATGTTTCGGTGGCACTGCTCCTATTACGATAGTGTGAAATTAAAGACAAGCTTTATCAAGTCAGCTAAAAGAATTGCCCCATCATCTTCTTCCTTTGACCGCAATAAAGAACAGTAAGTTGTAATTCAGCTGTGAAATGAGAGAGGTGAGAGAGTCTTTTGCTGATACAACAAGCCAACAGACTAGAAAGGCTTGAATGCCCCAGATAAAAGCTTTCACTTTAGTCAGTTTCAGAATATTAATATTTTAAAAAAGCGCCTCACCTGACATAAATATGGCGTGGTCTTTAATAGCTCCTCTCCTACTCTCTTGTTTGGAATTTTATCATAGTGAGAGCTTGCATGAAGAAGATTCTGGAAAGGTAACATAAATGGGATTAAGGAGAGGTTAAGATCATTCAGTGTGGCTGTAAGATGGGGATATTAAATATTGATTTATCCCACTGTAATGACCAGGCAGAGGAGTGGGTCTAAGTGCTGCTTACAGATGGATCAATTCATCTTTTCATACAAAGTGTACCTGAACAGTACAATGAATTCCTCCCTAACCTTTATCACTATGACTTTCCCTCCCTTCTTGGCCATTGACCTAGGAGAACATAGGGTAGATCAGACACTCTGTTCCAGAGTAAACAGCCCTTTAACCCGAGGACATGTAAAATATTCATGCTTTACAGGAGCAGATTTTTCTGCTTTTTATTTGTCTGTTTTCACTATATCCCATTAGTACAATAAAAGCTTTTACAACCCTTTGAAATTTGCCTTTTTGAAAAATTTATCTAAAAGTATTATTGTCTGCAGAGAGCAATTACTTTGTTCCATTATTTACCATCTGCTCCTCACCTAGTGCAAGCTTTTACCTAGAACCAGTATGCCTACAGTCGTATACAATATATCTGAACCCGTTTGTAACCATTTTAATTGTTTCCCTCTATTATGCACTGCAGCTAAAACAGGACTGTTTTTCAGGGTCACAGGTGAATAAATATCAATCATCTATGTCTCCATTTTTTTTTATTTAAATGGTGCATGTGAAGATTCAGCTACTGTATGTTGCTACATTTATGGCCTATTAGAATATATAGCCAGGGGGTCAGAGATGGAGGGCTTCTCCTAATACACTCTCCCTGGTTCAGCAGGAAAAAAACAAACCACTGTTTTAATGACATTTAATCAATGTATTTTCACTAATTGTTTGAATAACATATATTATTATGTAAAACTATTAAAGAAAATGTAAATATTTACAAATATCCAATGCAACTCTCATTGTATTCTGAATTATATAAATAAAAAGCTTATATAAACAAATTATATACATTTAAAAACAGGTAAAAGTAATTTTGTAGGCCAGTCTTTTGGCCAAAGCTGCAGTCCTATTGTCTCAGCAGCATTGGTTGGGCCTTTTTTTTTACCCTGGTTTGTCAGGAAAAGCTGAATTTTCATTGATTTGTGAATTTTTAAGTTCTGATAAAATCCAGCATATGTGATGTCTTGGAGGTCGTGTTAGATAAAATATATTCTTCTGCTGACAAGTCCTTAACTGGAATCAAAAGGGGAAAGGTCAGTGTATTAACCTATTGAACTGCCCTTTGTGCCCCACAACACCTCCTTTCCTCAGTATTGAT
Source organism: Rhadinocentrus ornatus (assembly GCA_037177495.1). Classification (NCBI taxonomy): domain Eukaryota; kingdom Metazoa; phylum Chordata; class Actinopteri; order Atheriniformes; family Melanotaeniidae; genus Rhadinocentrus; species Rhadinocentrus ornatus. The sequence continues at coordinate 17,457,277 of JBAMHW010000001.1, forward strand.
GACTACAATTGTCCATTTCTCGTTTCCCAAAGCTCAGCCTGTAAATATTCAAATGGAGCTTACACTTATGCTCCAGAAAATCCAGACTCCTAACCTATTGGTTATACTGTCCCCCCTGTGTATGTGCATGCGTACATGCATACATGCACATGCAAGTGTGTGTATGCGCATGTGATGCCAGTGCTCTTTTCAGAAAAAGCTCTCACAAAGACTTTGAATATAATCTTGTCTGCTTTGCAGCCCTGGAAGCAATTTTCTGTTCCTTTTCAACTGCTGTCTTGGAAATTGCAAACCAAGGCATTTTGGCTGCAATGTAAATCCTTGGCATACAAGGGTTTGCCCATCCAAATTAGATTATGCTCAGCTCCCAGACACTGGCTGTAGCCAGCAAGTGCTATTGTGAAGATTGCTTGCATTAATGCTTTGTCCAATTGTTCACGTATGCCAAAAGAATAAAAACAAAGTAAGACTTTGGATAAAGTGTACTTGTGTGTAACTGCGGGCCCCTGTCCCAGGTAAAGTTTTTGTCTTCGTGCGTCTTCTACAGAAAGACATCTTTGTAATGTCATGGATTAGACGCAGGAGTTGAACTGTAAGGTCCCAAATGCAGGACTTACGGAGGCCAAAACAAATTAAACAGTCCAGGCAACAAAGTTTTTCTTGGGATGACCCAGATGAGCCAGACTGAGGGGCCCTGGAGACTGGGCTCTGGTGGGCAGCCAGGAGTGCAAACCGAGCAAAGGACTGGGCTCTGGAGGGCTGCTGGGAAGTCAGGCCGATGGGACACTGGGCCCTGGAGGGTGGTTGGAAAGCTGGGCCAACCAGAGCAGGGCCTCAGGAGGGCGGCCCGGTGGCCAGGCAGACAGGAATCCGCATGGCAAGATCAACAAGGCAGGTATACACCATGGGTGAAAGGTCAGATACCAGGGGACATAGGAGCTGGGACAGCTCTGGCAAGCCATGGGACGCTTGGTGAACAGCAATCTCCTCAGGCACACAAGCATGAATCAAGAGAGTTGAGCCCTGCAGGGCCTACCCGGAGAAAGGAACAGCAGCGACAAGCAAAAGAGAAGCATCCCGCTCAGGGACACCCTCGGAGACTTGAGGCGAAGGAGAAGCATTCCATTTGGGGACCCCCTCGGGAACAGGAATATGCAAAGGTGTAGGAGTGTCCCATGCCTGGACCGCCTCGGTTCACCAAGCATCCTGCTCAGGGATCTGCTTGTATCAGGAACTTGAGAAGGCAGAGGTGCGGTGTCATTTGCAGTATCTCATGTAGGATCAGGAGCAATGCTTTGTAGGGCTGGTGTCAACATCGACCTTGGTATTCATGTTATTGATCAGGGCTGGGATGTAGACAGCGTAGGACACAGAAGCTGATTTACTGGAGTGGACTTGGGCACCATGGGGACACAAAAGCGGAAGCACTGATGTGGCCCTGGGTGCCAGCGTGGGATGCTGAGTGCTGAGGAATGGTGCACTATAGGCCTGGGCTCTGATTTCTCGTAAAACAGCTTAGAAGTAGTCCAAGGCACTGAAGACTACACAGGAGACAAAAGCCAGGGTAGTGTTGACACAGGAGCTGGATCTCTGCCAAAGCTGTGCTGCGCTTCACCTAAGCCTCCTCCAGCAGCTCAGGAACACCAGAAGAAAGGAGTTTAGGTCTTGTTCCATGTAATTTTATGATCTCCTCAAAAACATGCAGTCTCTCTGAGGGCCAGTGTATTGTGCAACAATGTCATGAAAGGCTTTGATAACCACTACCAGGAAATCCTCAGAAAAAGGCAGGACCACCATCTCTGGGTCACAGTGTGCTGGGTCCTGTGTTGCCACCTCATTCTGTCATCGGTTGAACACAGGAGATGAGGTGGAAGGATCCAAGATGGATGAAGGTAGAATAAAGGTTTATTTAAACAGAAAACACTGCAGGAGTTGGAACACTGTGAACTAAACTAATTAAACTAAAAAAACTGGAATGCTAAGACTGGAAGAACAAAGACTATGGAAAGGACTGGACTAACTGACGACTAAAGTTGGACACATAAAGATTATCGGGCTGTTTTTGTCCTGATTTTCCCCCTTCCTGACCAAGGAAAGCATCATCTGATTATCTAAAGTCTTATAAGATTATCCTATAAGATTATCCTGTGGTCTGAGGTGTGTTAAGAGCAAATTTGTCATGACAAAATTTGTCATTTGTCATGACCAAAACAGGTCATGGCCGACAATCAGAAGTACTGAACATCTTCACGAAAAATCTTCACGTGTGTGGGGAAAGCCGACGACTCTTGAGTTGTGACTCTGTAGATTGTAATGTGGAAAAGAATGTAGCCAATCCAGAGAGCGAACTGACTGGGGAGCAAGGAAGGATATAAAGTCTGTGTTCACGCTGTTATCTTCTTCAGTTCTGGATTTTTCTGTTAACAATAGTCGCAAGACCACCATCATTACTTCATCATCCCATCTGCCATACTGGGTGTTGTGTTTTCTGGTGTTTACCATGGTCCTTCTTCGTTTTTCCGGTTGTTGCTATGTGTCTTCTTTGTTTTTGCAAGATTTCAGGCTCCGAGGACTAGATTCTAGATCGGTTGCCCGACAAATGTTTTATGTGTGTGGTGTTTTGTGCTGAGATTATCATAGCACACCACACACAGTACGATCAAAACTTTTAAATGCCTGATTTTTTTATCTTCATGTGTGGGTCTCTAATAGATAAAAAATCTCTTTAGATTTAGAAAATCCCTATGTGTGTGCTAACCTTTACACACACAATGAACTGGCAATAAGGAAAGGAACACCTGGAGCATACAGGACTGTCTCAGAAAATTAGAATATTGTGAGAAAGTTCTTTATTTCCTGTAATGCAATTAAAAAACATGAAATGTCATACATTCTGGATTCATTACAAATCAACTGAG
>JBAMHW010000001.1:17465311-17483933 GCA_037177495.1 Rhadinocentrus ornatus
ATTAGGTAAAGCATTTTCAACGTGACTGAACAAGAGTTTCATTTGGTGTTGTGGCAATCTGTTTAATTTGTTGATTTTTACTGATCATGTGACTTAGTTCAGTGGAGAAAAAAGTTCAACACTATGCTAGTTATTAATGAAACTCATGATGGATGGTCCCTGTTCTCCCTCCTTCTCAGCCCAACATGATGCTTAATGATCATGAGTTTATAAAAAGACTTGAATGATCGAGAGGGGCCAATGATGCGCAGAAGAAGGATGAGTGGACTTCTTTATTACAGATATACAGCACCGATGAATGCTGTGTCTTTCTAGCAGACTGTCCAAGAAGCATCTGAAGCAGCACCATCCAGCTAATCGCACTTCAGTCACTTTGTCATCAGGCTGCTAGCTTCTTTCATTAAGAGCAATAATGTGGCTGGGTGATGGATTTGGCTCTGCGTATGTGTGCGTGCATGTCCGTGCATGTGTTGCTTTACACAGAACGTGTCACCATGATAGGCACCATACTCCATCTTCTCTTTACAAAGTGTCCTCTTGCCCAGCAGGGACCACTGCATATGTCATAATTAGAAAACACTTATGGAAGCAAAGGGCCGTCAGATAGACAACCTCTAATCACAGGCCATAAGCAGGTAGTGGTTAATTGTATATCAGAATCACTCAGCTGGTCATAAATAATGAGTGCTCCTTCAAGTATGATGGTAAAATGCAGCGCTTTTTCTGCCTCTCTTGTGGTCCTTTCTTTTGAGGAATAGTTCTTGAATAAATAAATGCATGAAGAAAATCAAAATACTGTGAAAGGCCTCAAATGGATTTGAACTATGGTCATCCTTCGTCTTGTCATATTTTTTTTAACCCTCAAGAAAAAAAAAAGTTACACAAAAGAGTGAGAAAATGTTTCAGATATTTTCTTTTTTTACAAAAACGCATCATAATTTTCTTTTGGTTATTCTTGTCAGCACGGTTGTCTTCAGCAGAAAAATCCCAACATTAACATTTTTAGTCATAACAATTAAGTCTGCTTATTTTTTCATGACTTATTTGTAAAAAAAAAAAACATCAAAACTTTGTAGAGGAATAAACAACACAACGCATAACAAAGGAAGAACTCAAAGATTAATGAATGGGTTGGTGTCAGTGTGTGTGGCTGGGGAGCTGTTAGTATTGTATGGGGGACTGTACCTGGGTGTCTTTTCATACTGCATGTGATAGGCTTGTTAATAAAGAAGTGACAGAGGTCAGTGCAGACAGTACATCATTGGCAGAAATTGAACGTGCACCCTGGGAGTAAACAAATGCTTTTTTTCTGAATGGTGGCATCATGCCTGCTTTTAGTTTCATCCGGGCAAAACCCGAGAGGGGGGGGCGGATTATGTGTATCATGCAGAGTCAAAGTGTCCATCTCCTAGTTGAGTCTTTAGAGAGGAAGACAACCCTTTGCTAATGCCCTGTGTATTCACTTAGGAAGTAGGTCATTCAACAATGGAGACAGCAGCAGTCGGCACTCTCTCCTTGCATAATACATTAAGTGTAATGTGCAGCAACTATTCAGAGGCCTCCCGAAAGCTGTTATTTTATTCTGTAAATGCACACAGACATGACATTTAATATTGTTACTGAGTGCTGAATGACAGGGTTTCATTGTGCGTCAAATACAACATGATGCCAAGTTTAATCTGAGCACAAAGCAACATGACAAACGGGAAAACACGGTGTGTTCTCCAAAGCATGAACTCTGAATAAATGATGGGCGCTGAGCTCTGGGCACTGTAGACTGGAAGAGAGGATGTAAGGAGAAGATTACAGAGTAAAATCTGAGCGTTGCAAAGAGGGCCACAGCCTCATTGTGTGCCTGAGATCACAAAGTATCTTTCTGTAAATCTATTTACAGCACCCCTGGCCCTCACTGTCTCTCTGCCTCCTGCCATCCATTATATCTGCTGCTGAATAGAGAGATGAGGAAAAAGCTACATCTAGTTCATGTCAAAAGAGCAGCTCTTCAAAAACAACCTGTATTTATCAGACACATTTTTTTTTATTCCCTTCTTGAATTTTCAGATTTCCTGTTAAGGTTATCTATACAATTTTTTATATTGTAAAGATGTGAATGGGCTTGTTCGTTTACTTGACTGTTTATGTTTTTCCTGTAGGAGCGGGCGCATTTTGACAGCATTGGGCACCACCTTGGCAAACTGGGAGAAGAAGGAAAGCTCGGCCACAGAGTTATTGACCTCACCAGGCCTGAGGATCTAGATGGTAAAGCAGTATTTTAGTCTCTCATTCTTTTTTTTTCAATTGCCCATAATTTTAAGACTTCTCAATAAATTGGATGTATCCTCTTTAATAATGCAGTTTTACCTCTCCTTTGGTAGAATTTTGTTAAAATTAATCCTGTACTTTTAGATTTTAAAAAGTAGTAATCCATTACTCAGTGAGCCAAATTATTTGAATAGATCCAGGTATGACTGTGTGTAGAAACATGTGGGTGTGTGCAAGAGAAACGTGGGGGTTGAGGTGAACGCCGTTTGAAATGAGCCGTGGCTCCAAGGTTTTCACAGGTAGGTGAGCAGAGGACAAGGGTGCCTGAGGACAAAGCTGGCTTTTTTCCAAGCTCCACTCCTGTTGCTGTTGTGCTTGTTTTAGGTCCCAGGCACAGTGGTGTAAATTCTGATTACACCAATGTGACAAAGCGTCATCTGCTTTTGTGGTGTTGGCTTCTAACACAGGGGCAAAGAGGACTTCAGTGTACCAATGTTTGTCAGACCTAAATATTTGTGGCAGTTTCCATGGCACTTCAGAGCCACAGAAAAAAGCAATATGGTTATGACTCCTCTTTGATCCCTATAAAGAGTCAGAGGAATAAATATTTCTCAGGACAATGTCACTTACCAGCATTTTGAAGTGGCATTTTAGATAGCTCTCCATGTCTAAAAGTAGCATTTTAGACACCATGACTGGTTCACAAATTTTGACAAGAAACCTTTCCCATAAAGTGTTTGTTTACCAACTCCAAAGCATGTCTAGATTCACATCACACCCAATCCTGAGGATGAGAATTAGAGGTGCATTTAGTGGATGCATTCACATGTTTCCCATGTGAGCCACAGCAGAGGATCCCATCCCACCCATCTTACTCCTCAGACGGCTGTGATTCTAGCACTCTTTCTCCCAGTGGGAACTCTTCTTCTGTGGCTACTGTGGAGTCAGGAAAGAAACAAAGCGCACACCAGAGTGGCTGTATCCTTTTAAGTCCTGCTCAGGGCCGAGGGAAAGGCTAGCACCAGTCGCCTTACATCAGTGTTCCCAGTGGGCTATAGATTAGGAGTAGGCAGAGGTCAGAGGAGGGGAGAGGTCCTCTTCCCAGCGGGGAGACAGGGCAGCACACATAAGTCAAGAGATACTGTTTGCATTTCTTCTTTTACAACACAAATATATCAGTCTGTCTCTGTAACTACCACCAACAAGAAGATATACAGCTGAATGATGAAGCAGGATTTTAAGATGTGAGCTACAAAGTGTTTACTCTTCTTAGAACATGTTTACTTTATAAATCCTTGTGAGGCTCTTCTCCTCCTTGAACCGTTTGGGGCTGGGCTCCTTGGTACTCCTTGTCATAAATACACAACAGCATAGTTGTAGTTTATTTATGCTCATTTTAATATCAATATCAAGAATACTTGACCTTTAAAAATAAAATTTTATCAGTGTTACAATAATGCATTTTTTCTTTCAATTTTTTTTTTCTTTTAGGTAATATTTATTTGCCCCAAAATGCCTGATTAAACTGTACTTTTTGAACCGTACCTAAATGTTTTTAGTCCAGTTCTTTACTCAGACATTTAAAATCTGTAATGCAATTAGTTTTTTTTATAACATTTTATCAGAGACGGAGGGAAATTGCTTTTGAAACTTCTGTATACTTTTCCCCCAGTAGATCTGAGCTTACTGCATATAGTTTGGTGTTTCCTGAAAAGGAAAATTACTGGGTGTACCTCCCAACTCATACATAGGGTGTGAAAGCCCCTTGGTGTATAATAGCTTTCCCTCCAGAACAGAGCAGCTACACTAAGCAGGTTGAGTGTACAATCAACGTCTGTTATCGCAGTAGTTTACAGAAAGCTTTAGGTTGCTTGAGCTAATATTTGCTAAGCATGCTGCAGCCAAAGTCCAAATGACTTGAAATGGGGGGAGCAATGAATAGGAACTGTCAGCAATACATGTGTTTCAACTTTTAATTTATAAGGTCTTTCTAACCCTAATGAAACTAAATACCACAAAAGCCAGAACCACCCAAATGTGGCAGTATGGAGCAGTCGTACAGCTATGGCTGGGTATTTGTCTTAAACACCTCCCATTGCTGCTGAATTAAGTAGAAAAGATGCTGTAGAGAGATGTGAGAATGCAGGAAAATGAATTAATATAGATGGGAATTAAGATATAATCTATGCTCCTGTCAGGAACAGCTTCTAACAAAAACAACAGTGTTGGATTGTTATGACAGATCACTGATTAGTTTTTTCATAACGGGAGTTCAAATCTATTTGGAGGTTGGTCTCTCTTTTTTCAAGTTTTGTTTTGTTTTTAAATCCACTGTGAGGCCATGAGAATCAAATTTAGGAGTATTCTTTTAAAGAAAGCTTAAATAAAGAGGATCAGAAATAATTAAAATTTACTACAATAGCTGAAAAAGTCAAAACAATTTCTTTGAAAGCTCTTTTTTGAGGTGAGCAAAATTTAAATTGACCTATGTTTTAAAAAAAAAAAAATGTTTGCATCCTTTTTGTCTGTGCACACAGCTGCTTTTATGCCAACAAAGCTCACAAGTTGTGGATGATGAGCTGTCACTTTTCTGCAAAATGCATAAGTGAGTTGGTAAAAAGACAACAGTAAAATCCACAGCCTGCAAGTTATAACAAGCTGGCCATTTGTTCCCAAGTTCTCACATGCATGCACCTATACATGAACACACAAGTTTTTAGAAACTGAAATAATAAGAAAACAAAATAAAAAATAAAAAGACGATCAGAAAATAATAGGGCCTCTGTGTATCACTTGTAATTTGTAATAGTTTAATTAGCACACCATGAGCTCAGGCTAGAGCAGGGCCACTGAGCACTGTGCTCGGTCCATCCATACCCATTAATCTCACCTGATCCTGCTCTGAGGGAGACGCTCTATTGTCAGCAGTAAATGCTTTCAGTCAGAGGTGTTAGATTTGATCCCAACAGGGAGGGCTTGGCAGGTTTGTGTAATTGTTGCCTGCTCGCTGAGGCTCATCCTTTCGAACGGATTCCTGTGTGACAGAACGTGTCTGACGACAGAACAAAGATGAGTGAAGAGGAGAAAAGGAGGAGAGGGGGCAGCTGGGGCAGTGCTACCCTCTGGCTTGGTACACAGTCAAGTCTGAGCCTGCAGCTCACAGGTGCGATTGGCTTTGGGGCCTCACTACATTCTCTCTCTAATTCCCTCCCCTTCTTCTGCTTCTGCATTTTTCGCTTTCTCTTTTAATTTTTTACCCCCCACACACACACACACATACACATGTACGCAATCTTTCTTTCACACGGTATTTCATGCTGCTCATCTGCAGTGTTTCCAGAAGACACAAATTAAAAGGGGATTCTCATATCGCTCTGTCACACTTGAGCTGCTGGCCTCATGAATCACAATAAATTCTATTAAGCAGCACTCCTTCTGTTTCTCCCCCTCCCCAGCTACCACCCAGGGGGCCTGGCCCTGTCAATGCTAAACATCTGTGTTTATTTACACAATCACACACCTAACTAACTGATTCCTAAATTTCCTGCCCCTCCTGGAAAAAATAGTTAATGCTCATTTGCAAAATGTCAGAGTAGTGTCACAATTTTCATTGAAAATAGAGACAAGATTGCAGTAAATTGCATGTTGCAGTTTCTGGCAATTTGCTGTGCTAATGCACAGGATGCCTTTGATTAACTCATATATATATTAAAGGGGCTGATTGAGAGAGCAAATTTATCCACACAAGAAGCCTTGCCTGGCCCTATAGAAATCCATTCTCTTAAATGTATCATTAAATGTTTATTCTCTAATCAGAGCGTTTACCTTAAAGACAAACCATTACTTCAGATCTAAGGGTTCTGCATGAGTTTTCCAAGGGCAGTTTATGTCTTAGTCAGCTCAGTCCTTTCATTGTTTTTCTTTATAAAACCAAGACCACTACATCTGCTTAAGTATGAGTATGACTTAAAGTGATGTAATATTCTTCTTGTTCAAGTTCACAGCTTTCTGTAGTATCTAGCAGGGCAGACGGGCACATTTCTGTGAGCGCAGCCATGAGTAGCAAGAAGCCATGGCTCATCTGGATTCCCTCCAGTGAACCCAGTCACGTGGCTGGTTTCCTGGCTAACTATGGATGTGGCACTCGGTGATGGCAGGCAGTTGTTTTGCCCCCCTCCCCATAATAAGATCACCTCTGCCCGTATGCATGCACACCAGTATATAAATTGCTGAATCAGTGTCAGTGACAGAGTAATGGTACGGGAGGCATCGTAAATTACAGCAAGCGATCCTGGGGTGCAGACACTGGCTGTCGTGTCTGAGTGAGCGCTGCGCTCCTGAGCTAATGAATACCTTCATCTGGCCTCGGCAGTCAGCAGATTGCCCTGCGTTGATGGATACTGTCAGCTCTCCGCCACATCACATTTCATTGCACAATAAACATGGTTGTCAAAACCAAACAAAGTGAAATCAATTCATCCTGTACAGTGAGTGCATGCTAAATGAAATTAACGTACTGTGGGGTTTGGTGGTAGCAAAGGTAATGTATTATTTCTGAATTCATGATGGCTTTAGGGTCTTTAGCATTCCAGAAGGCAAAAGCAAACAAAGAAAGAGTTGGTGCTCACTGAGAACCTGTTAAATGTTCTGATTTAGTGCAAATGATATGTGTGTAAATACCTTTATTTATAAGCATATTCTAGTTTTGGAGCAGATCATTTAAATGTTTACACACTGCAGGTGAAGAATCTTTTGCAGAAGTTTAAAATATTAAGCTTTTTCTATGGGCATCTCCGCAGCCATATATAAAGAAAATGAGAAATATAATACGTCTCCAGGAAAAAAAATAGAATAAAAATAATAAGAATAAAAAAATATATATGTTAAAATCAATGACAAAAAATTATTACTTTTGTTCTCTTGAACATTTTAATAAGAAAGGGCTTTGTTGTGATTTCAATCTGATCACCAACAGAGCATATTTTGTTTAAAGTAATATATATATATATATATATGTATATATATAATATGTATGTATGTATGTATGTATGTGTGTGTATATATATACTTCCTTATTTGCAAAAAAAAACAAAAACAAAAAACATCAATGTGTGATAATACATTTATCTGGCTCACAGTTGAAGGCGGGGATCATTAATGTGGCCTTTTGGCTGTTAAACATATGCAGGTGAAAAACTGTGATTGTGAGGAACTTGTTCCAAGTGGGCAGCTGCTTCTCCAGCTTTCTCTATGAGCATAACCCTAAACCAACCACCAATCTCTGATTTAGTAGAGGTACTATTTGTCTCTTATTATACTTAAACAAATACGTATAGTATTAGAAAACAGAGAAGATGTAAAATCTGAAAATGGTGCAGTAACGTCTTCAGTGATTAGGACAGAGCAAAATTTCTGCGGATTTGGAATTAATGTCTCAGCACAGCCCTCCATTTCTCATTAAGAGTTTGATTTTGTTTATCAACTGAAATAATAATAGAAATCAAACCCCAGGTAACGTGTGCCAAGACTGCTACTGGAATGGTCTAATGAGAAGCCTTCACATGTGGATGATGAAATATGCATGAGTCATCCCAAGCTTTCTTTTCCAGATTTGAGATCATTAAAGATGTATCGTAGCATATGGAAGGCTTTTTTTTGTCTTATTTTTCAAGCCCTGTTTATCAACATGTTTTTGTTTGTTTAAATATTCATACTGCTTTTATTTAATTCTTTCACATCTTACATATAAAAGGAAGCAAATGCGCATGCAAACAGAAATCATTATCAGTCTGATGTACAGTTTAATACTGAGAGAAACTCTCTTATGCTGATTGTGAATGCCCTGATTGAGAAACAGCACTTTGCAGAATCGGCACACACTCTCCTCGCTAAAGTGTGCTTGGTTTTTTTGTGTGTGTGTTTGTGTGTTGTATGCTTGAAGCGGAGAGGAAGAAAGGGAAAAGGAAAAAAAAATATTTGTGCATTTATGTGTTAAACTAAACTTTGGAAGATAGCTTTATTAAAAATTTGATTTCTCTTCTTAATTTTTCTTCTTTTTTTCAGTTTTAAGGCTGCATCAAGTCTTTTATTTATAATTTATGTTGGCCCTTTCCTCTAGAGTCTAGACAGTGTGAATATGCTTGAGAAAAATGCATACTTCATGATTAAATATGTGGTTGTCTTTAAAGTCAAAGGCCTTCCTCCTTTAGATTTGTATAAACCTGAGAACAATTCCAAGAGTACAGCTCTGATGTAAACTGGCCATGTATTTGGATTTATTAACTCATGAAATAAAAATTTTACTCCGCTTGGAGAATCTGTTTTCACTGAATTAATTTAAAACAATGTTCATGATGATGATGGCAGTAATGACAGTAGATGAAGGAGAGTTTAAACTTGGCTCGTCATTTAATCAATGTCTTGCCTCGCTCTCTCTTCTTGTTCCTGCTCTGGCTATTCCAGGGTCCAAGGAAGTCAATGGCTCTGCAGATAAACCCCAATCCTATTATTGTTGGCCAACAGGAGGCACTGGATCTGCTGAGGCACGAGTCTTCAGGGAGTCCCGAGGACGGAACAGCAACGAGCCCCACATTAAAAGGCCAATGAATGCATTCATGGTTTGGGCCAAAGATGAGCGGCGTAAGATTCTCCAGGCTTTCCCTGACATGCACAACTCCAACATAAGCAAGATTTTGGGTAAGAACCTTGAAATATCCAATAAAATTATTGAAATTGAACCAAAGATCACAAAACTTCCCATATTAAACTGATGACAGAATTTATCTGTGAGAACCTGATAATAAAAGTAATAAAAGTAATTTTCAGCCAGATTTTTGTGATCCTCCATTTTTACTATAGTAGTGACCCATGTAGTCAAATGTCTTTATGTTGGTTAAACTAATAAAACAGCCAGTGCACATAAGCAATGCTTTCTGCATGACATATTAAAGAGGTGAACAAATAATATTGAGTTTATAGGGACTTTGAGAGAGCATCTGGCATGAAATTCAGCTTACCAACCTAATTTTTTCTAATTTGTTACAGACTTACCAAGCATTTTCAGTTCCATAGATTTAGGACCTTAATCTCTCCCTGATATGAAAATATCAGATGGAATCTGAAGGAGAGAAGGTGCGCTATCGCATACGCTACTTTGCATCAGTTCATCTCAGCCTACAGATGGATTTATAGCCCATCACTACCATAAGTGTTTATTATGAAAAATGACAGAGACTAAATGGGTCTTGTCCCCTCAGCACTGGAGTCCATGCATCAGAGCTGGTAAACGTGCTGTCATCCGTGCCAGTGTAGTGCACTTCACAGAGCTATTGTATTTACTACAGGAGCTCACTGTTCCTTAATGTTTGATAGTAAGGGAAAAGCTAATTTCTCCTCTCAGATAATGTGCAAAGACACAGCTGCGGAGAAGCTGTTATTGATTGGACAACACATTTTTGCTTCATTTTACTGTCATATTACTTTATAGCAATAATGCAGTAAAATGACCAAACGTGCATTACTGACTATTCTGACACAAATGCATTGTTGTTATACTTTATCATATTATCATACTAAGTAAAGTGTCCAAAGGTACTCTTCCTTTTTCATCATCATTTAGTAAAACTGTTTTTTTTGGGGGGGGGTTTTAATACTAAAATTTTAATTACTTTGTGGTGTAGGTTCTCGGTGGAAGTCTATGTCTAACCAGGACAAGCAGCCATACTACGAAGAACAGGCTCGCTTGAGTAAACTTCATTTAGAGAAGTATCCAAACTACAAGTACAAGCCACGGCCTAAGAGGACCTGCATTATCGATGGAAAGAAACTCCGTATTGGAGAGTACAAGCAGATGATGCGCTCACGGCGACAAGAGATGAGGCAGTTCTTCACTGTGGGGTATGTGCGCAATCACAAATGCTACAGTCTTAACATCTGCAGACACCATTCAGCATTATGTCTGCCTGCCTACACTTTTATATAATGTAAGCACCACTTTCAAGTGTTGTTGAGTTAACCTCCACTGTACTGGATTTAAGACGAGGGCTTGACAACCGCTTTAAAGTGTTTTTCAATAGCTGTGATTTAATAATTTTGCACAATAGCAGTCTTCAAATGGTGCATGGAGTGCAGACATTATTACAGAATATAAGCTTTAAATGTACTCTTACAGAAGCCTGGAGGGCAGCAGTCTGAAGCTGAACACTTTCATTAACTGTGTGTGGTTCGCACTTCTACAGGTGTTCCCATGTCACTCATAAGCTTCAGTAGCTGGAGTATCAATCATGCTGCGCAACAGCAGACAAGAGCAGCACTAACCACTCATTGGTTTTATGTCACCAATAAACTGGGTAGTGTTTCTGAACAGTTCAAAACAGGAGCTGTCAGGAGAACCTCTCTTCTCCCAAATCATTTTCACAGAGCTGCTGGCTAAAAGCAGACTGATGTGGAAAACCCCTATTACAACCACCCCAAATAAGCGCTGCAACAAAAAAGTATTTCTGCTCAAGAGGCATTTTTTTTCCCATTTAGATCTTCTAAATTTTGTGTTAATTAACCAGTCATTAGAAAGGATTGTGCATAATTGCGGTTTTATTTCTTTTTTTGGTTTTCCAGGCAGCCACCACAGATTCCCATTACCACGAGCGCCAGTATGGTCTATCCTGGGGCCATCACCATGGCGACCACCACACCCTCACCTCAGATGACATCAGAGTGCTCAAGTGCCTCAGCGAGTCCTGAGCCATCCATTCCTGTCATTCAGAGTACCTACAACATGAAGCTAGAGCCCAACACCATGGCAAACAACAACGAGCCAGTCAATGGGGAGGATGAGATGGACATGTACGAAGATTTTGAGGATGAGCCCAAATCAGACTATAGTAGTGAAAATGATACACAAGAGACAGTCAACGCCAACTGAGAGCTCTTTAACCGAAGAAGCCAGTGCAGACACAACACTTACACAGGAGGACGCCCAGAGGGCTGGTCGGACCTGAGGGAAAGAAAGAGTAAAAGAAAACTAAAACTGTACCTCAAAGGTTTGAAAATATTTTAAAAAAGAAATACAATGATGTATCATGTAGAAGCCAGCATGCAGCAAAAGGCTTCGTCAGAAACAAAAGCTATTTGGTCTTAAGTGTTTTTCACGTGTGTGAAGCAGTTTGGTTGTGATAATTTATACATGTTTGTGTTTGTTTTGTTTTGTTTTCCATCTCATTGTTTATTTTTTCATTGAGATCATGGACATTTACACAATTAGTTTATTGCCTAAAACATGACAGAACTTGAAACCTAACATTTGATATGAACCTATAAATTTTAGTCATTTACCTTGTTTTCCTCTTCAATTTGATGATTTTGCTACATGATGTAACTGTTCAAGATGAGAATAATATTCTCGCTCAGGTATAGTGTGCCAGCCAACAGCTTGTGAATGTTTTTAATCCAGAAAAATTATTAACATTACAAAATATTTCTAAATTAACATGGAGAAATTCCAATCTAGTACAGAGGGTACTCACATTATTATTATTATTTATTATTGTTATTTTTATTAATATTATTTTTATTATTATTATTATTATTATTATTACTATTACTACTATTATTATTATTATTATTATTATTATTATTATTATCATTATTATTATTATTATCATTATTATTATTATTATTATTACAAAACTGCATATGTTAGTGCGGAAGTGCCAAACAGTCGTTTCTAAAACCTGTAAAGTCTTTTGAGAGAGGCTTTGTAAGTCTTAGACAATCTCTTCATCTCTTAATGCAGCTTCATTATCCAGTCTTTCTTTAATTTACCCTCACAGACAAACAAATGAAACTCAGGAACTCGGAGGAAGCAAACTCTGCAGGAGGTTATAATATGCTACATCTGGGGATGGAAGCTTGTGTTACTAGCTGTATTCCACGGAGGTCAATGCAGTGATCATCAATGACATGGGCCAGCCTTTTCATTTCCTCATCCTGGTCCAAAAAGCGCACAGTGGCATCCTTCACTCATTTCTAGCTCTGCAACCCAGTTTGACTCACCAAGATCTTAATCAGAGTGATTGTAATCAGGCCAGGATACTAAAGGGCCAAAGGCCTCCAATCTGTGGGATTGGAACAGCAGCGAAAGGCAGCTTTGGTGGCATTACAATCTCAAATTGATGTTGTACAATGTGTAGCTGTAAGACTACAGTACATTCTGTTAAACACTTTAGCCCCATTTGGATGACATGTTTAAAGTCTTAGGTCTTAAAATGCAATTTTTTTAAACATTCTAAATCTTAAACTGACACTAAGAAGTCTTAAAGAGCAGCATGGTCATCGGGTTGATGCAGTGATTACTGAAGTCATCCTGAAAGGAGTGACAGTTTGCCAGCACATCCCCAAACAAAGAGAGGAGGGAAAAGTCATGATTCATTGTGAACATATGATAAAAGGGACTTATAATACAAAGCTCTTAATTCGTTTACTCCAAAAAATTATCAGCTTTGAGCCTTATTTAACAGTTTCTTATAATTTAATCAGCTTTTGAAATGTGCATATTTCCAACATTTAAAATAAGGCAAAATGCAGTGAAATAGAAACGGGCAACATAAATTCTCTATCCTAATGTTGTGACCTTCTGGAGACTGCAGGTAGAAAAAATAACTTTATCGGTCAAGGCCTTGATGTTGAGACTCAGATCCTGTACAGGGCAGAAGGTCTAAGTGGTTCTCCTCCCTGCCATGCTCTGCTCTGACCCCAGCCTGTGGCAACCTCAGCACCCAGGGGGTGCCATCTGGCTCAGAGAAGGAGGAAGCAGCAGGGAAGGGTGGGAAACAATAAAAATGGGGCATGTGTCCCTCATTGTGCTCTCCATCAAAGTGCTAGAAGTAAGGCCTCAACAGGGCTCCCACCCTGGCCCAATCACCAGGCACTGGCGAGCAGATGGAACAAGTACATCAAGCTGTGGGGGATTATTAAAATGACTGACGACTGGGTATCAAATGAAATACAGCATTATTAATGCATGAGTCCAGCTATTCCCCTCCCTTGCCCTTGAACCTGTCCATTTCAGAGAGAAAACAGAGCTTTTTGAAGGACCTGAATGGCTGGTCACTGGCTTTAACTAGTCAAGATGCCTACTGCTGGTCACTGCATTTATCTCCTGTCTCTAATTGGTACAGATGGCTCTTTCTTGTTCTTTAGCAATCTGTACTCATATCATCAGAACCTATTCAGTGCTGATTTGTGGTGTTTCAACTTTTGGAAACATTTATACATAATCCATGTACATTTACTTTTTATCACCTCATTGATAATTCCTCTTTTTTCCATTGCATAACATTGTTCTCATTTTGAGGTACAAACAATTTAAGGATGCTCTTTATAAACACACTTTAGTGGATTTCCCTCCAAGTCAACCTTTTCGGTATTTTCAAACTGTTTGCTGGTGGTTAGATTGATTTGTATGTGATTGTAAATAATTTCATGACCATGCCACACTGTTTTAGTGGGCTGGTGGTTAAAAAGGACTCTTCGTGGAACTTAAACTTGACTGTGCTTATATAGCAAAAACACACTAAAAAGAAAAAAAAAAGGAAAAAATGGACAACATGAACTTAAAAAGAGACAATGTTTCAGAAGTGTTATAAGCACTGGATATAAATTGTATTTTTAGCAATTCTGATTAATGTGAAGATGTTTGAGGAAAAACACCATGAATGAACAAAATTCCCCAGCTGGACTCAAGTTGGTTTGCTGTCACAGGTCCCAGGTTCAAGTCTTTAAGTTTTTGTTTGTCTACTTATTTTGTGTATTTATGCAAAGACACGTGTGATGAATGAACACTTTGTTTAAGCTTCAGGGCTGCCTTGGAAAGAGACTTAGCACAAGAAAGTGAGCAGAAAATTCAACAGCAGGCTCATAGAGCCGTGAAAAACTAGGATTCAGTACATTGTATATTGTATTTGAAGTGTAGAGAATCATCATATTGTATTTATTATTAGCCACTGCTGGCTCTAAAATTGTCAGTTGAATGAAAAAGAAGAAAAAAAAACAACAAAAAAAAAACATGGACAATCAGATAAATAGAAAACAAAAATGTTGAATTGGAGCTTAAAAATGTTTTTGAATGAATTCACCATCTCATTTAGATTTTATTGTAAATATAACATAGTATATATTTTTGTTTATTAGTTAATTATAAGTTATGTACTTTGCTGTTCTATTTTAGTTTCTCTTTCATGTCTTTTGTATTTGTTTTAACATCTGACAAGTCACTGTACCTCAAGTAGATGCTGAATTTTTCTGCTTATTGGAAAGGAGCAGTTTTGGTCCTGAGATGGAGAGAAGCAACCTGCTTTCTTAAGTTCACTGACAAAATTATTCTCATCACACTCATTAGCAAGCAAGGTACTAATTCAAACAAGCACTTGATGGGAGAGAATTATTCAATCATTTGTTTCCAACCATGATACAATCTAAACAGGATGCTGCATTCTCGCTTGTGTTTTGTGTTTATTTGAGTGCTCACAGTATGTGGCAATTTGTTCATGGGGAGCTGAGATCATCTGAAAATATCTGCATGCATTTGGCTTGCATTGACATTATACACAAAAGTGTTTTTTTTTATTATTATTATTTTGTTCTTTTTTACAAATGGTGTTTAAAACAAATGATAATTTTTATGTGGGAGTCTGCAAGTATTTATTTCTTTTAATGTGACAAAATGCACAGACATTGTGCACTCTTTTAGTTCAATCTCACTTTGCCATCTTTTTATAAAGCAGCCATTTTTAATGAACATGTCTACAAACAGCCATCTGTAAATGTAACCCTCACAAATTGTTTCCCTTTTTCACTTGTAAGTCTTGCAGATTGTTTGAATGAAATGAAGACAAAAGCTTCTACGCTGTCTCAACTTTACTGTATTTTTTATTTTTTTTTTTCTGTCTGAAATTTGTGATGTATATGATGGGAATGTTCTCTGTGTTAATTTAATCAGCACAATTCACTGACATGCTGGACTGAGATGCTAGCTGCTGTTCAGAAGTGTAAAATTTGTTGTTCAGGGCAACATTTTTAGCTGCCTTTGGTACTCTGCTTTTTAGAGTTGTCTTTTCAAGCAACACTGTGTGGGGCTCTTCATTCACTGGAGCCACTGTTTTAATTAGCTGGCAGCCTGAAACTATTTTCAGCGTAGAAATCCTTTTTTGTTTCTTTTTTTGTTTCCCCCTTTCTTGGGAGGTACCTAGGCCCACGGCAAGTATTGTTTGGGTGTTATTAGAGAAAATTAAATACATAGTGTCTGTTGCTGCTTTTAAAAAAAGTTTATGTCTGAATATGTAAATAGTTTATCATAATATCTTGTACAGTCCAATGTAAAGTTTTTAATTCAACGTAAAAGAAATGTTGCCATCACATTCACATTCTTCTTTATACAGAACAATGGTTAATAATTTGTTTGGCTTATTATTGCTTAAAATAAAAAAGTAAAAAAGAAAAAAGAACAGAAAAATAAAGAAAAAGATTTTTTTTTTTTTTTTTTTTTTGTTTGGCTTCAAAGTGTACACAAACAAGTCTTTGGTTTCCATGTGCAGTATTGACGTGAGGTAAAGTTAAGGTGAATTATTTTACATTGGTGTGTGTGGAGAGCCCTCTCCTTGCCTTTGATAGTATTAATACACTATATCAAGAAAAAACAAACCAATGATATACACTTGCTGGTGCATATTGGCACCATAGCAACGTGTATACTGTAAATTATTAAATTGTCCCCACAGGATCACTTGAGACATCTTCTAACTGCGTTTTCTGTACGTCTTGGCCCGCTCTGTATCATTATAGCAGGGGGCTGAATAACTGCCTGTTTTAGCTCATTTACCTCAAGAATCTCCTCCTTTTTCTGTAAACGAGACAAAAATTGTGTTACAGAAAGCTTCTCACATCACTCCATCTTTTGTACTGCTGTTGACACTTACAAATTAAAGATACATTTGTTTTAAGATTTGCGTAATTATCTTTATTGTGGAGGAATTGTTTTCTCTGCAGTCTGCAGAATAAGAAAGCAAGAGGGGGGGCGTTTTAATTTAACACTGTTAACAGATGTTAGCCAATAACACATCAGAACATGAACATCATATTCAATATTAAACTTTTTATAGACTAATGTGTTACTGTTGATGCGTATTATCAAACATCGTGCATCACACTGACCTTAGACAAGAAAAGACTAATGAAAACCATCTAAAAATCCCTTTCCTCAGTTGTACACATTTATAGTATTTTCTTAGTTTGAATACATTTAAAAAAAATTATGTGGAAGTAAAACCATTTGAATTTAAATTACAGGTGGTTATTCTAATGTAACTTTAAAGACCTGTAGTAGTCAACAAGTAATTAATCAAATAGTCGAAGAAAATGAAAATGTGCAGAATATAAAAATATCTTTATCAATTTTTTTTTAATTTTAAAGTGTTTTTGAGGGTTTTTGTAATATATTTAGAATATTGAGCAAATTCCAATGGAAGCATTATTATACACTAAACTCACATCTTCTTTAGACATAGCCACAGTTATGCTCTTTTCAGGTGCCATCGTACAAAGTGCAGATTTGGACCGACTTCAGATTTCACCGATATAAACACAGGGAAAAATCAAATTAAAAGCATTAAACAGATTACGAGGAATGTTGGGTGCAGACTAAACAAAAAAAATATGATCCAGAAAGTCCATTTTCAGCAGTATACCTGTGAGTTTTAAAGCTTATCAGAAAGGAGAATACCCTGTATTTCATAAGTACAACAAGCTCTTAGCAAATAGCATGTTAATAATTTTCTCTTATAAACTTATTTTTGTGAGATAAACAGCAGTAGCGTGTCATGTGCATTACAAAGCTATTTATTTCCTAATATTCACATATGCTACGTTTTGCAGGTATTTTACTTGAGTATAGTTCTAAGGTTTGAGCAGCTCCACAGTCAGCAGAATAAAAAAATGTAAAGCAAGTTTACATTTTAATAGGATATTTATCCATGACCAGTTTTATGTAGAACTTAAAAACAAAGCAGATAACAGGAATAAACCATTTTTTTGCGTGTAATACATACTTTTACTCTTTTAATTTAGCTGATATTTCTATCATACTTCTGCTTAAGTAAGATGTAGAAAAAAAAGAACTTGAAATTGGAACCTTGTATTTTAGAATTATAGAAATGTTTTTTCTGCTTGAGAGGGAGATCTGAACAGTTCTTCCATCACCGATTTGACATTTACCCTACTAAACGCATTTGACTGAATGACAAAGTTCCTATGTTTGTTTGTCGTTTTGCCAGAGCCATAAGTGTTAGAACATCTGCTGTGGTCTTACTCAAATAAATATACTCAAATAAACCCAGAGCGCTCCCTTTATATTGCAGTACTAAAACATTTCTGAACACACGCTCAGTCTGAATCTTGAAGCTAATTCTGTTAGCTAGCGGCCTGCCCAGGAATTAGCAGCTTGTCTGACTGACTGGCAGCAGCTGCAAAACTAACCTGAACACAGCAAACAAGTGGATCTGGGAGGTCATCTATAGTGGGTGGCAGTCTTTGAGGTTTTTTTGAGATGTTCCATACTGATAAACAGGAAGAGAAAAAAACTTGCAGTTCTACATACAGTGAATGAGCCAGTCCTCATGCTATTATTCATTCAAACACATTGTGAAGAAGAAAAATGTCAACATTAAATGTGTGTTTTATCAGAAATTATTTTTGTTTTGTTATTCTAATATGTATTTTAAAGTAAGGCAAGGCAAGGCAGTTTATTTGTATAGCACCTTTTATGTACAGGACAATTTAAAGTGCCTAACATGAAACAAAAGCATTACAGATATCAAGAAATAGTAACAGGCAGAAAAAAGCCCCAGCAAGAATCACAATAAAATCATAAATTACATTAAAATGATCAAAAAGAGAAGTTAAAAAGTTACCGTGCAGAATTCATTCATAGGCGAATGAAAAAAGAAATGTTTTTAACCTGGATTTAAAAATATCTACATTTGGTGAAAGTTTAATCTCCACTGGCATTTTGTTCCACTTGTTTGCAGCATAACAGCTAAATGCTGCTACTCCATGTTTAGTCTGGACTCTGGTCTGGACTAGTTGACCGGAATCTTTGGATCTAAGAGCTCTGCTAGGTTTATATTCTCTGAACATATCACAGATGTGTTCTGGGCCTAAACCGTTCTGGGATTTGAAAACAATCAATAGGGTTTTAAAATCTATTCTGTGACTAACTGGGAGCCAGTGTAAAGATTTCAAAACTGGTGTGATGTGTTCAGATCTCTTCGTCCTGGTTAAAACTCTAGCAGCAGCGTTTTGGATGAGCTGC
>JBAMHW010000001.1:17484033-17496296 GCA_037177495.1 Rhadinocentrus ornatus
GGTAAAAAGCTTCTTAGTGACAGCTTTGATGTGGCTGCTGAAAGTCAGATCTGAGTCTATCAACACTTCAAGGTTACGCACTTGGTCTGTGATTTTAAGAGCCTGAGTCTCCAGGTGTTTACCAATGCTGACCCTCTTCTTTTGTAAAAGGTCTTTTTCTTGGATTTAATTTAGATGCTTGGAAACAACAGCAGAAGGGAGTAAGAAGCGTGTACAGTTGTAACGTAATTAGTATCATGACAGTGTGCTGCAAAGTGATAGATATTCCACACTTGCAAATAAAAAAAAAAAAAAACAACTTTTAAATAGCACAGCAGCAACAGTTTTTAGTAAATATAAAATTTTATAAAAAGATTACCTTCATCCCTCTATCGGAGTGCAAAAAGACAACATTATCTCAATTACTCTGCTTTGGATTTTTTAAAACAACTTGAAAATCCACATGTTCTGAGGCTCCTTGACCTCAGGAAAGCAGGAATTCAGGCAGCTCAGTGTGTGAGTGTGTGTGCTTATTAAGACAGGTGTGTGTGCCAGAGACAGAGGTCATCTTGAGAGTTGTAAACCCAGACTGTACCCATCATTCTTCTCTGGATCTCTGCCACCTAATGTACATTATCATCATGATAATTAGGAATTTTACTCTGTTTTGTCCTGTAATCCAAAGAGTTTAACCTTCCTAATAACTTTTGAATCAGTGTTGTTACAAACCAGCCAACACTTATAGTTTTTATAGCTTTGTGTTAGATTATTTAAAGAGAAAGAAAAGAAAGGAGCGCAGAGGAGAAGGACAGTTTCATCTAACTGTCTGTTATAAATGTCTGTGTTAGCACTCTAGCTGTGAATGGAAATCTAGACGCATACCTCTGTACAATAAATCTAATAGTAATTTTCTTAGCCCATGTGACAACTAATAGCATGGAGAAAATCTTTGTGCTTTCATATTTGTTTGAGTGTTGCACTTTAACACTGCTTTGTTGGTAATATTGTCTCTTTTTCCCTATTTTAATCTTTGTTAACTGTTTTTGGTTTTCATTATAGACTTCAAATAAACACTTTAAGGAATAATCGAGTGCCTGGTGAGCTATGGTTTGTAATGCTGCTGTTTGTAAGTTGCCTCTTTGGATGAACTGTCACTGTTGAACAAAGATGTGTATGTGTAAACAGCACAAAATAATTAATACACCAATGCTGTCATGTAGCGGCAGGGCTGCTATTTCACAAGTCTGATGACTAAACACCAGAGGGAAGGGGAGTAGTGAGGGGTGCTTGGAACAATATTTTACTCATTTGGATCCTCTCAATGCTACAGTCGTTGCACCCAGTGAATCCGTCAGACAGCACCATTTCCCCAAGAACAGCTGCTATTTATCTGATTTTCTCATTAGAGTTGACGCATGATTTCATTGTAAGGGGTTTGGCAGTAGTACCGCATGCCTAGGTATATCTCTGTAAAACAGCTGAGACTTGGTCACGGTGATGTTACAGGATGTACAAATGTGCTAGACTGATTTTCTATTTTTCTGATGTTCATACTTAAGTTTGAATAATTGTAACGGCAATATCTTATCCATATCTGTTCCTGTGTTCCCATGAGCCAATCTCAGCCAGATGTTTAATATCTTTTTCCTGCTTTCTATGTATTTTGAACACCAGTGAAAAAAGAAACATGCCAGGATTGATCTCCAGAGTCATCAAACATGTATACATGAACAGTATGTAAGAACACCCCACACCCTTAGCTATGTTTTAATCCTTAGAGGTGAAGGACTTAGAAAATCTTGCTAATTTCACAGATGGTTTAAAATAGATTAGTGTGGAGTAGCAGCTCGCAGAGAAGGGCTGACCCACCAGGCTCCCTGTGCAGCTGCCAAAACCCTGCGCCTGATGCTCAGAAGTGCCTTCCAAAAGTCCTGCAAGGTTAAACTCAAACTTAAGTATCTTGAAATGCCATCCTTGATGTTAGTTTTACTACATCTTGAATAATCTTATCAATCAACCTGTCTTTTGTTTGCAATACAGAACTCTGTCTGTTCCCATAATCGTCCAAAAAATATTCTACACATCACTTCTTTATATGACATTGGTGATAATTGTACGATCATCCGAACATTTTCAGCCTCTGCATTGAATATATTCTTTCTGTTTTAATGTAAGACTTTGTTTAATTAATTGTCCAGCTTCTTTACTTTAAATTTTTCAACCATGGGAAACAATTTTATACTTCCTGTTCTTAGCTAAAACAATGCAATGTTGGACAAAGGATTTTACTTGGAAATGAATGTGTCTGTTTGGCCACAGACACCATTCTTACTTGATACTTTGTGTACCCTCTCTTTATATATTTTCCACAATACATCCAAGAGCCATTTTTGTACTGAGATAAAGGAGTGAATCAGACTCTGCATGGTATTTTGAACAGGCCAAGCCTGCTGCTGGAGTTGGTCTGTGTCCGAGTAGGCCTGACACAACTCTGGCCTTCCTGAAAAGGCCCAGCTTGGAGTTAATGTGAAAAGACAATTGCATAGGGTGAAAAACTCGACATGGTTTTGTTGGACTTGTCATTCTTTGGTGCATAGCTGGGAGGAAAGCCTAGGAACCATCTGAATGTTATTTGTGCTTTTTGACCCATATTCAGGACCACTTTCACAAAGCCCTTGTGTAAGGGTTGAAACAATGGAGAGGCCCTCTCAGCAGAGGGACAGGCCTCAACATCAGCCAAGCCATCTTGGACCCGCTTCATTGAAACTGTTTGTTTCCAAAAGGGTGACATCATGGTTGATTTGAACAATGCAGGAAAAAAAGGGAATAATGATGGCTTATACACTGAGTGATTTTTATTTTAAGCATCAAAATAGTATCAGATAACACACAGAGCAACAAAACTAGAAAATCCTAATATGTTTGTAAATGTAAGGCAAATGTACAAGCCGCACTCTCAGAATGGAAATACATCATGTAACCTCTGAGAATTTGCACAGACCAGATTTATTTGAAAACATGCATCAAACAAACAAAAAAAAGGATACATTATGGATTATTTTGCCAAGCGTGATCCCAGTATCTCTTTACTAATATAAGATGACACTGAAAATGTATTTCTGTTTATGCAATTCAATCACATTTTCTGAGCACAGTTGTTAGGAACACTAGGTTGCTAAATGAACTTTTGAAAATCCACATGGGACAATATTTCAGAAAATGTAATTTTGCAGACTGTTTCAAATCATTGCACCTCCTCAGTGTATTTGTCTTCCAAAGCATTTGACTGCATTTCTATGGGGAAGAAAAAATGCAAAATGTTTCTTTTTTTCTTCTGAAAGGATCTCTGCTACCCCAGCTTTTTGAAGAATTTCACTAAATAAATGTTTCCTTCTTAGAATATGTGTTATTCTCCCAAAGCTATCGATGAGCTCTCTCATGCATATGTGAATGTCACACCTTTATGAATATGTAAATGTTGCTAGAATACCTCATTAATTAGTAATTCATGCATTTTTCACAAGCAAGATACTTTGCCAGTGCAGTCTGATGATTTATTAGTCAGAAGTTAGAAAAAAAGGGGATTCATCATCACGTTTTCAGAGGTTCTGAGCTACATCTGTAATTTCTGTAATTCAGTTTATATAATATGCACAGGTTTTTGTGGTCGAATCATTGCAGCTGTCTTTTATAATTACATTTATAAAGTCAGACTTCTATTTGGAACATACAAGTGCACTTATAATCTTAATAGGCATATTTCTCTGTAGAGATGTTTGCTTACAGCAATATATTCAGGTTGGAAAATTAACTTATTATCCTTAGTTTGTTTAAGACGGCTATGAAAATAAAAAGATCCTATGCCACAGAAAAATCTGTAGTACTACAAATTTAGTCAGAAACACAAATTCAAGAAGACTCACAGATGCATTTTGTCCAAACTTTGCTATCTTTGTTTCAGCATTGAAATATTTTTCAACAAAAAACAGATAAAAAATTGCACAAGTGTCCTAGCATTTTTTAAAGTTTAATTATTTTTGGAAGACGTACACAGAAGAAAATTAACTTAAAAACTATCACTTCTCTAGGTAACTATACAGTTCACGATGTAACTTGTTTAAAAAACTAAATAGCCTAAGTAATGGACGACACATCAGAATAATTAAATTTGGCGAAAGGAAATGAACATTCATACATGCAAGCCAAGCAAACAAAGTCCTCAGTGTCTTTGCAAGATTCATTTTTGTGTGTTTGCTTGTCAATATCAGTGAGGTCTGACCAGTGCACATTGCTGTAAGATGACTTTGACATGACGATATAGGAGCAGAAGCACTCAGAAATATATTCTTTTCTCAGGGTCTTTTCTCAGCTACCTTAAGGATGCAACCACATTGTTGCCATCTCCTTATAAGTGAAAAAATTTATTTTTGAAAAAGTAAAGGGGTCATTTGTTGTAAACACATGTGTACTCTGAGGTGAGTCTGAGGAGTTTATGAGATGAGAAATAGACAAATGTGTCTTAATAATTATTTCCATCACATTATTATTAGAAGTGCAACATTAAATGATTCACCTAAATTATTTCAATAAAACTTCAATAAAACGTTCAATATAACAATAAAACTATTTTTCAAAGTTGTTTTGAATAATAGGTTTTGGGATGGCAGCGGATTAACATCTTTGCTTTTACTCAAGGCATTCTTTGAAGTATAAAGAACAAATTACCTTATGTGGATCATAAACTGAAAAAACAATACATTCACAAAGAAATTCATGAAATTTTAATCTACTCATAAGTACTCTTGAAAATGTCTTGCTGTTTATGTACAATATTGGAATGTTTGTAGATATAAAGTGCATGTTAGGAGTATAAAACCACACATAGGTTCACAATTACTTTTTATAATTTTTATATATTTTTGTTTCCACACACTGTATTTCTATTCTGACTTATATTTGGCTAAGGTTAGACATCAAAACCACTTGTTTAGGTTTAGGAATCCAAGCTACCTCATGTCACTTTCTCACTTTTTACTGTCAAGCAATAGAAATGAACTGCTAACTTTATATCTTTGTTTTCAAATCGAGGAGGGGTTCCCCTGTGATTAGTCATAAACAAACCATAATGCTACACTATAAAAACCATCAATTACCATCAACACCGTCATCACCATCAGTGTACATATGCAAGACAATATAATCAAAAAGAAAAATTCTCTACCTTAATTAAAATTACTGGCAGATAAAAAAAAAAAAGACCTGACTTAAAAGAACTGTGGTTTGGAGGAGACTTCAGGTTTTCTGGTAATTTGTTCCAGATGTTAGGAGAATAAAAACTAAATGCTGATTCCCCTTGTTTAGTTTTAACTCTTTGATATGGATAGCAAACATGACCCAGATGATCTTATAAGTCTTGGTGGCTTTCAGTGCCAGTAGCAAAATTTTCAAATCAATTCTTTGTTACACAGAAAGCCAGTGTAAAGATCTGAACTGGAGTGATATGTTTCTTTTATTTGGTCTTTGTGAGGACACGAGCAGCAGTATTTTAGATTAGTTGCAGGTGTCTTAGTGATTTTTTTAGACAGACCTGCAAAAACGAAATGACTATAGTCAAACCTACTGAAATGACATGCATGATCAAGTTTTCCCATATCATGTCAAGCCAATTTATCCAGAGGTGTTTAAATACAAATAATTAGTCATTAATCGCCCAGATGGTCCCAAATTCTGCAAATGCAGAAGCATATCAAGTTGATGGTAAGTTACAATTATTCAAAATTTTTACTCACCGTAGAGTTAGTAACAATTTTATCAGTGGCCCTTTTGGTTAATGATTTACACATAATTTAACATATATTATAATGTATCATAATTTTCCCTTTGAGGTTAATAAAATATTTTTCACCTCATTTTCCAGGGCAGTTGTTGCTGTATGTGACCACTATCACAGCTTTGGTGTGAAAACCACACTCACTGATTCTAGAGCACAGAGAGATCCCTTCACCCTGATTTGTGTTGTGGCCATTAAAAACATTCAGTAAAACATCACATTTCCAGTGTTGGCTGTAAAGGACTGTAGATCAGGAACATTTACATTCACTTGCCATTTTCAGAGATTTTTTTAAAAATAAGGAGAAAAAGATACTACATCAACACATTAAAAACACGTTCATTTTGGCATTATCAATTAAGCCATATAAATGAAATATAGTATCTTCAAAACTTCACATAATAACCCACACATAGGTAATAACATACTGAATTTATTTGAAGATAAGAATTAATATTATTATGTGGTGTTATTAAAAGATAACATGAAAAATGAATCACCTTTTTTTTTTTGCATCAAAGAAATAAATAAAGCAATTACCTTTAAAATTAATAATAAATAATGAATTTTTTTGACTTGACTGAATAATTATTCTTTACTATCAGGTGAGGAGTAATTATTCAGCAGGCTGATTCAATCTTTGCTTAATGCGTTTCCACACTGTTGATGTTGTTGATCGTCAGTCAAGCTTTAAATGCAGCTTCTTGCTTCTCAACATAATTTCAATTATGATTTCATGGATGAATTACCAACAGTACTCCAGTTTCTCAGGCAACATGTAGCCAAGTAGACAAAATATTTAATGTCCAGACCAAAAGTTATATCTATATCCGTCACATCACTGTGGCTGAGCAGCCACTTTGCTTTGAGATGAAAGGATCACTTAGTCGCCAAGACAACGCAAGAGACAAGTGGTGTAATAAGACTGGAGAAACCCTACTGTTAAAATGACAATCTGCAATTTAAGCTTTTATAAAAGCCAAACAACTAATTTGGCACATACTAACCACAAAGGGGCGGAAGATGAGGGAATGACAGGTTGGTGAAGAGTTTTATTATGACAGAGAGACTTTTGTTGTGAACTTACAATGTGTACAGTATATTTCATGATTACATATAGCACTTCAACATTGCTGCATTTGTAAATATATTAGTATGTATATGTTTAATTTTGTTTGTTAATTTTTGTTCTTTATTTGCAGTATTTTGATGTTTATCATGTAAGGGGTTCAGTGTATTGAGACTTTGTTACACGGTTTGATTTTAAGATGTTTTGATCCATGGAAGATAAGGACAATAGAGACATTCTACAATAAAAAAATAAATAATTCCAAACCATGTGAGAAATGTTACAAAAAGACCTTTCTTCCTTTCTGTTGGGGCTTTTTTATCACCGTAGAAACACAGAGGAAATAATAAAAAAAATAAAAAAATAGATTATTGCATGGAGCCTGAAGATTTTAATACAGTGTCCCTGAAAATTTAACAAATAATTTTACACCAAGCTGAGCAAGAGTTTCAGTTCTTATTATTACTATGCAATCATATAGATTAAAGTGATATTAAATATTTAACTGTTAATTCCTTGAGGAATAATGGCAAAGGAACACTCTTAGAAGTTGTTTTCCATTTTAATGATTTCTTTTAAAGCTAAAATAAAAGATCTTCGTTGTGTGAAAGCAGATTTTCAATGTGCGGTGGTTGTTTTAATACTCTCATATTAACCTAAGGAGTAAAGTGTTATTCCATATATTAATGCAAAGCAGTTCTACATTTCGAAACCATCCCCTCATTCACGCACTAGTTGAAGAGATTGACATAGTAATAAACTGATGTTAATTAGACGCACTTTGAAATTCTCCATTTTGCTCCTCTTCATGCCCTGGTGGAGCTGGTGGCTTATTAAATCATTTGCTGGTCTTGGGTGATCATCTTTTGAATCTTGGCCTGACCCTCCGGGCACAATTTATTTTTATTTCACAAAAATTTTACCAGCAAATTTTGCATTAGTTCAAGGGAATTATAAATCATTATTACATAGACAGACACTTCAAACATTTTGTTTAAAAGCTTTCTGCTCCGTGAGGCATCAAACACTGATGACTGTTACACTGGCAAATATCCATTTATTAGCACACTGAAATTGCAATGATCATGTTTTGTGCATGGCCCACAAAAAAATTATCTATAAAACACATGCTTAAAAGCTTTTATGTTTAAGGTACTTCTTACTTTTACAGATAAATCACATACATTTTTCAATATGTGCTAACAAGCTAGAAAAATTTCAATCTCTGTAGAGACTGCAGTTACTTTAGCCAAATAATAATGTAGGGGTGGGGTCAACTCGAAGTCATTGTTTTCCAAATACCAAGTTAAGTGGTTTGATCTCCAATGTGTCTGCAATGGGCAGGGCCGGATTAGAGTGCAGGGGCTCCTTGGCACAGAGTGTCCACAGTGGTGTAACTCACTGGCTTATATAAATTTTGTTTCATGTCTATCAAGGCGGTCTACATTTCAGATTTTTTCCATTACTCAATCACAAACACACAGTCACACCTACTAATGTTTCATTCCTGTGTCTGTCCTCCTCACCTGACTGTCTCTCAGTGCTTCTGTCCCATCTCTCTGTCATGGTTTCTGCCTCTTTCTTTCTGTCTCACAGGACTCATTTGGTCCTTACACCTCAGCTCTCCATCCCTGTCTTGATTTTATAATGCTGAATTTCCAAAATAAACCTCCAAATTGATGTATAAGATCATAAGAAATCTATAATCGGATCTTCAATTGGAAGTTTTTTCTAACATAAATCCATATGAATTTATACATTTAATTAATTATATTAAAAATTCTCCGTTTGTATGTTTTACTCTTGTTTGATGTTACAACCCCTTTCTAATCCTAGGGGGAATCGGGGTCAATAACAAAACAATACCGGACAAACTTAAAGATATATAAGGATTTATTACAACCCAGGTTCATACAACAAAATGATTAATAAATAACAAAAGGTGTCCTTTTTTGGGGTAAATCTAATCCGGTACAATAAAAAGTTAAACAATTAACAAAAGGTGTCCTCAATTGAGGTTACGAATTACAATTAACTACAAAGGTAAACAACTCTGTCTAAACTAATAATCATTAACTTTAACTCTACCTAGTCCAAACAAACCAAAATCCAATATCAAAATACTATTATTGAAACAAACCAAAATCCTATACAAACTGAAAACAACTCTTATACAAATTAAACTAAAAAAACTACTTACAAAAGGCGAGAGTGCCTCTTCTCAATTCCTTTAAACTAAGTCACAACTGTGCATACAACAAACTAAGGGAAATTCTAAATGCTCCTACAACCTACTAGTGCAATTTACAGACCAGCGTCTCAGACAATCCCAAAGTTGGCAAGCTGTGGGCCGAATGGAACACAGCTGCCCCGATTGCTGTAGCGTCCTCTTTTTTAAAGGCCTGACATCCTGCTGATTGGCCCTAGATGACGAAGTGTTGAGACAGCCGTCCAATCCTGGAGGAGCACAGGATGAACCCGGTGAAGACGAGCCTGAAGCTGTGGCAACCAACCACAGAGGAGGCGGATGAGTAGGGAGGGCACAGTCCAGTCTGCAACCAATCGCTGGGGTGCAACCGTGCAGCAATAAATGCATAACACAACCACAGGCCGAAAGCCTGGGATAACCTGGGGACAACCATATTATTATTATTATTATTATTTATTGTTCCATTTACAGCAGCAGTAACAGTTGGGTTAGCAAAGGGCAGCAAATGGACCATAATGTTGCTCATTTCATAAAAATAGCAGGTCTTTATAATAAATTTTTTTTTAAAAATCTGAGTAATGGGGGGCCTGGGCCCCTGTATAGCCGTATGTCTAGCAACGCCCCAGCCCTCAGTCTCTGTAGGCATAACTTATTGATAACAAAAGTCTTTTTTCAGATAGATTTGCAGCAAAGGACTCTGAGTAACGTCTGTCTCCGCCCTAGCAGCACCTGTCCTCCTCCTTCTCTTTAGTTCGCCTCATCACCTCTGCTTCTGTGTTATGGTAGATTCTCTGATGTTTAATGAAGTTTGTTGGCTTCGCACACACATCACACTGCGCGTCACTGCTGTTTGTGAAGCTGAAATATCTCCACTCATCGCTTTGTGCCGGACTGAGCACTGAGCAGTGGATGAACCACGCTGCTGCGAGTAGGCCCGTTGCCACTTATTTATTTATTTATTTTACCGGAATACCGGCCCAAGAGTAATGCGGCCCACCGAGAATTCTTCGAACCTCCTGATTAGCTGGTATTGTTCTTAATGTGTATTTCAGTGTGAGAAATTGGAGGTTTAGCATGAGAAGTCACTCGTGAGTCTCAGGGCCGATGCGTGGGAGTTGGCAACCCTCCAGCAACATCCGCCTAAACACCTCCCGCAAATACCACTTACTCCTTTCAGCTGTTGCACCACTTTGACTCAGAGCTTTTCTCGTGGTCATGCACATGTTAGAGATGTTTCCAGTCAGAAAAACCACTAATGAACTGGTTTTCTTTGATGCAACTAACATGCATGTGAAGCAAAAAAATGTTACCTGTAGATGGTGAACAGGTCATCCAGTCTCATAAGACTTTTCCCCATTTGGAAGATGACAGCACATTAGATCATTTGTGAGGGAGCGCACTTTACCACCCAAGCCCCCATGACGGGTTGAAGCAGGATATTTGCTTACTCTGTTGTGAAAGGCAGCAGCTCCACGATCAAAAAGGACAGCGCGAGCAATTCATTGACTGTCCCCCACAAAGCTGGGTCACAGATCTGATAAATCCACTGCGAGTCAGTTTTGCCATGCTGCAGCTAGCCTCTGGCTCTGTTTTAGGGCTAACGGTAGCCTCCTCCAGATCCGGACCTACTTCCATGTTTTCCTCTATTACTTCATCCTCACTTTCCTCCCTTGATTTGATTAAATAAGTGTCTATTGAAGGTACACTTCTTAATAAACACGCCTTTTCTCGCTTTCACCTACCTTTAAAAACAACCACTTCTCTTATTCTCGCTCATTCTCACAGCCTACTACTACTTCCACAGTTCGGACAATTCAATGCTGGTTAATTTAAAGACGGCGGATATGGGGCAGGGCCGTGGGGCAGGTTACCATGGTTTCCACAATCGCACCCCACCAATCAAATAATTCTGTTAAGGTTAAAAATTTTATCGATGTGCTTCTTATTGGTAATTGGCTCCCATTCCTAGAACTTAAAGCCTTGTTTTTTTTTCTTTCTTAGAACTGCTCATGTCGGCCCCGAGTAGGTGTGGGCCCCTGGGCTCGTGCCCATAATGCCGATTGGATAATTCGGCCTTGGCAATAGGTGGTATCCAGGGGATTCTTGTTTTCAGATAAAGCTGTTGTCACATTTTTTATTTCTGACAATGTCTTGTTGTGGGTTTTTTTTTTTTCTTAGTATTTGGTTTATCAGTAACTGGGTGAAAACAGAAGTGAAACTAAGGTCAAATTAAACTTGCTGCCACCAAATTGGAGGTAAAAATTACCTTAAATGTTATAACAAAATACTTTTATCATACAAATGTCACGAGTTGAGGCGGAGGTGAGGACCCAATTGCAGGATGACAAAGCAGAAGACAGACCGGTGCAGGAAACTAAGGTTTTTAAGATGAACAGAAGATGAAAACAGAGGAACCAGAGAACGCACTAAAATAACATGACAATACGTTACACAGACAAGACATGACAATGAACTGACAAGGCAGAAAAGAGACCATGGGATATATACTGCTCAAAAAGAATAAAGGAACACTTAAACAACACAATGTAACTCCCAGTCAATCACACTTCTGTGAAATCAAACTGTCCATTTAGGAAGCAACACGTAGCATGAGACGGCGTCTACAACCCACACAAGTGGCTCAGGTAGTGCAGCTCATCCAGGATGGCACATCAATGCGAGCTGTGGTAAGAAGGTTTGCTGTGTCTGTCAGCGTGGTCTCCAGAGCATGGAGACAGGTCAGTACATCAGGAGATGTGGAGGAGGCCGTGGGAGGGCAACAACCCAGCAGCAGGACCGCTACCTCCGCCTTTGTGCAAGGAGGAACAGGAGGAGCACTGGCAGGGTCCTGCAAAATTACCTCCAGCAGGCCACAAATGTGCATGTGTCTGCTCAAACAGTCAGAAACAGACTTCATAAGGGTGGTATGAGGGCCCGACGTCCTCAGGTGGGGGTTGTGCTTACAGCCCAACACCGTGCAGGATGTTTGGCATTTGCAAGAGAACACCAAGATTGGCAACTTCGCCACTGGTGCCCTGTGCTCTTCACAGATGAAGCAGGTTCACACTGAGCACATGTGACACACGTGACAGAGTCTGGAGAAGCCGTGGAGAACGTTCTGCTGCCTGCAACATCCTCCAGCATGACCGGTTTGGCAGTGGGTCAGTAATGGTGTG
>JBAMHW010000001.1:17499135-17515651 GCA_037177495.1 Rhadinocentrus ornatus
ATCGAATCACTACATTTAATGACAAAGGATCCTGAAATCTAGGATGAATAAGAGAGAAAACAGGAAGACGGAATAAAGAAAAATAACATTCAGCTGCATAGTGTTTGGAAAATATCTTAATAATAAACATTGGATTGAAGCTTCACATTCATTGAAGTTGTGGGTATTCTGAAATATAATGTGCATAACGCATGAAAAGAAAAACGGAATTGAGATCATATATATGTGGTTTTGTGCTCTGAAGATATAAAAGTACTTGTCTGAAAAAATCATCTGACTCACTTTTTTAAAAGTTGCTCTGCACTGGAAAAAAGACTTGAATAAATAACTGCAGTCTATTTATGTTGTTAATTCAGAGGATAAATGGTGTTAGTGCCCTGAATTTTTAAGTTGTCAGAAATTTGGCACCTTGTTGAGACACATGTTCACTCCTGGAATCACTGCAGCAAAATCAAACCTTGCCGTCTGTTTAATATTAAGACTCTGGTTTTAAAAACTATCAACTTGTCCACTAACTTGTAATGCAGTTTTTCCAGACCATTATATTAGCTCCTATAGTTAAGGATGTAATGGTTTAAAATATGCTGGCACCCTGAAACATTGCCATCTGTTTCTGTATTTTTTTTTTTTTTTTGTTAACTGTTACTGTCTCCCTTCTTAATCCTTTTAGCAGCCTGCTCCACTGTTTGGTAGAAGAAATTTCTCAGTGAGTACAATGAATTTTTTTGACAGTTTGTGGAAATAAATCTACCTGAGCCCCTTCATGTATGTATTGCCAAACTCAATTTTTGGCCATTTTACTATTGTTTCTATATCATTGAGTGTCTTCACAAACATTTGTTAAAATAAATACTTCAGACATAAGTAATTTAAAAATCAGAGAATGCAATGACAATAATAAATAAAAGATTATGCATTAGATGAAGAAAATAATTACTTCTCAGGTGCAGCCTCTGTTGATTCTGGGTAAGTGATTTGATTAAATGTACAACCTGAAAGATGAAAAAAAAAAAAATTAAACTACATTAAAAGATTTAGTTTAAGATGTACACATTGTTAAAACATGTCTTTTGCTTTTTGTCAAGAGTAAAACCATTGCCACTAACACTGATTGAAAATGTCCTTCACAATTAGTGTAGTTCGTAGCTGGATTCACAAGAGCATGAAATCCCACGATAAATGTTTTGTCATTTACGCTGAGATCCCCTGACTGAATAATGAAGTAATGTTTACATAGTTCAGAGATCGCATAACGGTATGGGGGCTTTTACTTTGAAAATTACCTGAAGCTTTTACACTGCTCCCATGTCTGATTTCCTGTCTGCCCCCTATCTGAACTGTTCAGTTTGACATGACTTTAACTGGAAACAGTTTTAAACTGATCCATAATTTCTCATGTCTGTTCTTTCTGTTTTATTTCTTTGTTTTATTTAAAACACAAAGGAGGATGGATGCTATCCTAACAGGCATCAATGTTCCGGAGTATAGAATTTTTATTTTATTTTATGCGCACATGACACTTTGTGGAAGTATTTAACATGTACAGCACAAATGGAGTCGAAGTACAAAGTGCAAAAGGAGGCATAGGCTTCAGTTATCAGGCCCCTGTTTTATGTAAACAACTCCCAGTTTGGGTTTGGGTGGCAGATACCCTCGCTATCTTTAAAGGTACAGTTTGTAGCTTTTTTGTTTTTTTGTTAGCAAAAATCAAGAATTGCTTTCATAAATACTTATTTTACCAAAGTCTAATCACAGTCCCATCCAAATGAAAGCGTTCTCGTAGCTTAGAATTAGATGTTTATAAATACATAGGTGGCAGCGCACCCAACTGGAGGCTGCCATGTTGCATCGCCATCTTTGAATACAGTAGCCAAAAGGGGACAAACTTGTTAGCCTTGTGCTGTGTGTAAACAAGACAAGACGACCGTGGATTATTCAGCTTGCCAGCTTACATTGAAATGGAGGACCATCTATACTCTTTGCCCGTGAGACGGAGGAAAAAATAGCCAAGAAAAGAAAAAGAAATAATAACCGGGAGAAAATAAGAGTGTACATTGGTGGAGCATTTACCAAATGGAGGCAGCTGATGAGAAGAGGGACTTCAAAGCTAACGCAGAGGTTCCAGCCTTTTTGCTGGATAGGTGAGTTAATGCATTCTAACAGTGAAGTTTATTTTGCCGTTATATTAGAAACAGGGCAGGGTGGTCCCGTTTAATCATTTGCTGTAACTTGCTATATAAAACGGCAGAAATGGCTAATTTGTTAGTTAGCTTACAGTAGAAAAGCTACGTTGCAACAGTTTTCAGTTGTTACTCTTCACCGAAGTCAAACCAGCAGGCGACCGTGTGCATCTTTCAGACATATTTTCCGAGAGCTTTCCCTTGTGTTCCATATTTTGTTTCAGCTGATTTGTCAATAGGATGGGGGTAGTTGTTCTCCTTCTAGTCAGACAAAATAGACCAAAGTAATACCAGTCTCTCGGCGTGATTTAGTCACCAGAACCGCAGCATTCTAACACAAATATCTCTCTCAGATAATAATTATTTACTATCAATGCGTCGCCCACCTCCCTGGATAAATCAGCTGAAATACATGTTATCAAACACAGAGTAATGTTATAGCAGCGCCAACAGTCCACTGCCCTGCTTTTACTCCCTCTTTCTCTCCCTTCATCAGATGATCTCTGAGTCTGCAAGTCACAGAAACCGATTTCATGCGATAACATTAGCTATTAGCAGTGGCTTGGTACTAAATACATGGAAGGCACGCTTGTAACTTACTGGCATAAAAAATAATAATTATGTATTGTTCTGTTCCTCATCACCTGACGGGACACTCGAACTTTTATGAATCTCTGCGGCTTCCGTAGTCGTAATAACGCTCTTAAACGGTGAGGCTGCAGTAGACCATTACTCGGTTGCTTATTATATATTAGCACACCACTAGATGGCAGAAATTTCACACACTGCGGCATTAAGATCAGGCTTAAATCCTCCCTTTTTGTTTAATTTTACAGTTAGGGGTGGTTTAGCCATCTCTTAGTTATGCTGCCATAGGCTTAGTCTGCAAAGGGATGTCCCATGATGCGCTGAGCACTTCCTTTTCATCTCTCTGCTCCTTATCTTCCAGGTATATTAATATGACAGATTTTCCTGGCTTAAAGTTTGTCTCTCTTTCCTGTCCCCTCCACCCAAACTGGTCGAAGTAGATGGCTGCCCTCTCTAAGCCAGGTTCTGCCAAAGGTTTTTCCTTCCTGTTACAAGGGACTTTTTCCTTTCCCCTTACATGCTCAGGATGGGGGATTGGATTGTCAAGATTCAACGAAATTATCATCCATGCAGTATTTATCCAATAGGATTCTCACACCGATTTGCTTAGTTAAATCTAAGCAAAAAGGCAGTGCATTTTAGTTGGTCTAAATCAGTTAATTAATTCACTTTGCACTATTTTTAACTGAGGTACTTCCCTAATATTACAGAATTGTCAGCGTGTTATATTATGTGGCAGA
Organism: Rhadinocentrus ornatus; assembly: GCA_037177495.1. Classification (NCBI taxonomy): domain Eukaryota; kingdom Metazoa; phylum Chordata; class Actinopteri; order Atheriniformes; family Melanotaeniidae; genus Rhadinocentrus; species Rhadinocentrus ornatus. Next base: position 17,502,644 of record JBAMHW010000001.1, read on the forward strand.
AAATACAACTTTGCTACAATAAGAAGCCAACCAGTAAAAACATGCATGACCATGTACTACCTTAGTGGTCCCATCTGTGGGAATGACTGGCTTATCACTTATGAGATACTGCAGTTTTTTTTTTTTTGTTTTTGTTTTGATTTGGTTCTTTTTGTTTTCGTCACTATGCCCGATAATTGATTCAATTCACTGAAGTGAATAGATTTAACAGTCTGGACGCACACACCATACACTTTAGTTCATTGGTAAAAGTGCTCCGATGTGTTGCAAACAACTTGTGTAAAACAAGTGATACATAAACATTTATACACCACCCAAGGGAACAGGAGATGTTAGAAGTTACTATCAATTACTATATGTTTCTCTTGCGACCATAAACAATCAATAACTTTTTCAGAGCATGCATGACTAAAATCCTCTTTAAGGATTTTATAATTTGTGTGTAAGAGTCAGTAAAGACCCACTACAATTAATTCTGGCATTCTTTGATGTTTCAAAATGCTGCAAGTCTGGGAAGATGGTTCATTAATGTTCTTAAGGGGCCTCCTTTCTCCTAGATTTAAAATTCCATGGGGGTGACTTGACATATGCAATATTTATTCATGAAGTACAGACTACATATGTTGTTGGATCTAAGCATCGAGACTTTGCTTATCATGAAGGTCAAATAAGTGGAGGTACTCAATTCCACCACCATGTTGACTTTATCCAAAGAAAAACATTGATACACATGCTGTCTAACAGGTTTTTTTCATCCTTATTTTCTCCTGCCCCAGTGCCTTTTTTTTCTCCTAGGGGTGTGTATCCCTTCTATTTTTCTCTATAAATAGAGAAAGTAATAATAAAATATTATATAATAAATAATATAAATTTCCTCTATACATATTGCATTGATTAAATACCTTCACAAAATTATATTTGTATAAAAGACCGGGAACAACAATTTAAGTTATAAAATCTAAATGCTATTAGATGTTAAATCTGATGGTCCATATTAAACCACACTGAACATGTTGTATTGACTGAGCAAGCAAAAACAATGGACATGTATGATTTCATAACCAGATCTGACTCTAGTGTCTCATCTGCGAACTGGCTGAAACACTGTTTGAAAGACTGGATTCTGCCAACTCAGTGCATGGCCAGCATGTGCTGGGATAGTAAGGGTATGATCCCACTCCTTGACACCTATGCTGTATAATATATAAAAGATATACAAGAGAGTTGTAAGGTAGCACAATGAAAGGTATAGGCTGATAGTTTATAATATTGAACGTCAAAGTTAAATATCAGTCCGTACAAAAGTGGAGGCAGTAATGTGGATCAGGATTAAACATGCTGTAAAAACAATACCTGGTGAGCAAAGACACTCATAAAGGTGAGTCCAAACCTGTGAGATACAAGTATCCATTTTCTGTCTTTTTTGTTTTACTTAATTAAAGCTTATTACCTTTGTATCTGACTGATTCAAATATAATGCACCAATTTTGATAGATCAAGTCTAAAACTTAATTTTGTGTTTATATGACCTATTAAGTTAAAAAATGTATCTTGTTAGTTGTTGTGACAAAACAACCCCAATATGATGAATATTGGTCACAAGGTGCTTTAAATGTGGTTTGATCCAGAGGAGCCGTAACACCTCATTTTGACACAGAACAAAAATCCCATACTCAAACTCACTACCAAATTCCTCCTTTGACCATGCATCACTTCTTCACTTACTTTCACAAATATTGGCCATTTGTTCTCATGGAGCAGGTACTGAACAACAACAACATTAAGAACTGTTATTTTTTCATGAATAGTAGTAGTGCCCTACAAGGTAACCCACAGAGATTCAAGTTAGATAGATCATATGGTAACCCACTGAGGTTTAATCTAAGATAATCTACATTTCTTGTTCTTTGTTCCTGAACACAAACCCTAGTTGTGTGTGCAACAGCCATTGCAAATTAAACAGCAAAAAAAAAAAAAAAAAGCACCATTGTCATGCTTCTCCAAAAACAATAAATGGAAGCAATCCAAATTTGAAAAGAACAAAAACTTATGTGGTTTAGTGATAAAAGAAAGCAAAAAAAAACTAAACAATCCTGTTCTGATGTCTATGGGATTGAAATGAAATTCAGTCAGAGCTTCTCCAAACATTACATTACAATCATTTAGCTGACGCTTTTATCCAAAGCAACTTACAATGGTTAGGCAGTAGCGTTAAGGGTCTTGCCTAAGGACCCAACTGGAAGGTGTTAATGTTCTTCCCCTGGGGGATTCAAACCCTGGTCTCCCACATGGGAGACTGATGCTCTACCAATTGAGCTAACCAGCCAAACATAAGTGAACTACATCATTTACAGTAAATGCAATAAGTTCAGTTCCTCAGTCTTCATCCTTTAGATGTAAACTGCCAATCTTCATTAAACTGACAAAAACATAATCAGCTTCTTCAAATACACTCATTACTGTATTGTTTACTGTTCACAGTGGAAATGAGTCCCAGTTGAACTGCTTCGAAGCCATAGGAGGTGACAAAAGAGACTTGGAAATTGGGTGGGTGTGGGTTGGTGTGCTAGAATGGCAAAAGGGTGGAGTGACAGGCCACTTAGATGTGCTACTTCACTTTGTATTAGAGTGTATAATATCAGACACAGAGAGCCAAAGTGAGGCCAAATTTCAGGCAATGTTGGTCAGGCTTGGAGCGATAGACCACTTACCTAAGGAAATCAAAGTCAGTGGCAAAAGATCTGATCTGGAGTGGAGCCCAGCCGTACAGAAAGGAAAGTGTGAAACCTGGATAAAGAGAGACGCTCATTGAGGAAATCCATTACCACTGGAGAAGCCAAGAAGCATGAAAGGAGCTGTCTTGTTAAATTGGCTGCTTGATAAAGCAGGTCTTTGGCTGGGAAGCCACTCACAGTCACTACTAGTGACATCAGAAAGAGGAAAGAGAGAGGCCTTTATCGATACAGTGAAATGTTGAGTCACTGTTTCCCTAAAAGAATAAAATATGGCAGGAAAACATATTCCTAACTCAAGATATTTCACTTTTAAAACATCAAACATGTATTTTCTTATAGTATCAAAGCAATGTTTTTCTGAGCCAACAAAGGCTATCCAAAATACTGAGTCATTAATCATTTTTAACCTGGTCTTATGACTGGACATTGTTCGCAGTGCAAAATGTTTATAATAAATGTTCTTAAAATGTAAAATGTACAAGAGATCCAACAACCAATAAAGGTCAGTTGGAGATATTTGCTGTATTACTGAGCATTTACAGCATATTCAACATCAACTCAAAGGTACAGGCTTGCATATTTAACGGTTATGGGCTACCTTTCATATTCATTTAGCAGAATATGTCAACATGGTGTCTGGTTTTATTCCAGTCTGACCAATCTTTGAGTGTAAATGCAGTACAGACAACAATCTGAACTTAACACCACTTGATCATATAGCAAAATAAGTACACTGTAAAAGAAGATGCTTGTTTTTTGATGGGCCACTCACATTATTCTGTTACCTGCAGTTTTATTTTTACAGATTAGAAGTTTGTTAAAACAACTCCAGAGGACATGCACGGCAAAAATAATTTAACAAGCCAAATATCTGCTGAGCCGGTTGCCATTACCTACAGTAACTTTGCATTGACCTTCACAGTGTCTCCTGTGTACAGTATCCATTCAATTTTGAAAGATTGGTTTTGGCAATGCCTCTTGTGGACCAAGGTGAGTGGCATCAGGTACGTTCGACCTGCAGTCTATGACCACTGACCCTTTAATCGTCTTGGCTCACTTAAGCTGCTGGTGGATCCCCCAGTAGATTTGTTTTTAATGCGCTGTGATTTTTTTTTTTCTCCTACAAAGCCCCCATTTTATCTTCTTCCTGCTGAGCAGCTGAAACCCCAACGAAGGCTGGGGCAATCCTTAAATCCCTTACATCAGGACAAGCAGAAAAATGCAGCTTTACTATGTCAAATAAATTATATTATAACTAAAATAAACTATTGTTTGCATGCACAATAAAGCTTTAATTAAAGTGAAAGTGTTACACATATTTTCTTTGTATCACGTTGTGGAAGTTGCAAAAAGACAAAATAATAGTTTTAAAATTTATTAGAAATTGCTGATAAATACGGTGGAGTAAAATGACATGGTTTTGACTCTTCTATTGCTGGATACTACTCTGAGTGGTTAAAAAGGAATTAAAACATTACTGAATAGCTGATTTTAAGTTAATGTATTCTGTCACTGCATATTCTATGATTTTGTCTGTGTCTTGAATTTGACAGTAAAAAACAGTCGCTTAAGCAGCAATTTGGTATTCAAAGAGCACAGATAAGTCTTTAAACCTTTTACAACTGGACAAGAAGTCACCCTCGCTGACCTCTAATCTAAATCTCTCTATTTGCTGTCCAGGGAAGCACAGCACAACGTTACAAGTAGCAATCAAACACAGAAATTAACACATACTGTATGTCATTGATACTGTGTTTTATATTTGACAATAACATGGATCAAATTTAAAGAAAGACAAAGTTAGTCATAAAACAAGAATAAATACAACATAGCCTCCCAAATTTCATAAATTTAGACATAGTAAATCGTGACATGATGTGTTTAAAGTTCTGTTTTTTCCTTTACAGATTGCCTAAACCTAATAACCACCCAGTTTAAATATCCTGCTTCAGTGCTTCATAATGAATATTTTATAATTCTAACAGACCACCCAAAATCATTTTCCAGTTTACTTTAATGTTAAGTAGACATACTGCTGAATAAAAAAAAGTCCTACAGTACTTGTTTGTACAATGAAAAACAATGTGAAGCCTTTTTTTCCCTTTTTTTATTGGTTTAACAGTCAAATTCTATTCGTAATAAACTTAACTTGAGAGTTGGCATTAACATAGACATGCAGTTCCTCCCAGCTCCATAAAGAGAATGGTGTCATTCCCTCAAGTCCACTGACTTGTGCAAAATAATCCTGACTTAATTTCTTTTGATTATGACTGTTAAAAATTGTTTATTGTAGGGCACCACACCTGAATTACAGAGGGGACTCGAGATCTTGAGGGAAAGGCAAGACAAAAAGAAGTATTGTTGTTGGGTGTAGGTCAGTGCTTCTACACTGCTGCTCCCCAGAACATTCCATAGTGTCACATAACACTGTTAGTCAGTTTCCTGTTGTAAGTGCCAGCCCAGAAAGATGGAGTGTGCTTGCAGACAGTAGTGTGTGTGTGTTTGTCTACACTGTATATGTAAGTATGCATGTGTATTTATTTCCGTTTCCTTGCAGTCATCTCTTGTCACCTCACACCCAATTCCCAATTGTGAAGACTAATTTGTTCAGCTTGTATGGGAACCAACAAAGGGACATTTAAAAACAATAAACAAATAAAAAGTACTATATTGCTCAAATGTGAATTACCAAATATGTGTGTTTATTTGTCAGAATGTTTGGAACAAAGTATGATATGTCTCCTGTGCAGTGAAGTGGGTCTGCACTTAAATTTTTTTATAGGGATCTCTATAATATGCAGGAATACAGTCATGTGCAAAACACTGCCAAAGAAATAACTCACCTGCACTCCACTTAGAATTGTAAAAAAGAATGACTCCCGCTGGATGCCACCAATAGAAAGGCCTTGGACACTAACCAATGGCTCTACATTATGCTTGGGTCAGTACAAAACAGTAAGGTGAATCAGGACAGGTTTCAGTGTAAAAGGGAAAAATTTTGTGATCTCCAAGTTCATTAAATAAAATAAACACTTTTGAAAGTTAAGAAAAAAAACTTGCACGTCACAGAATAATTTAATTTGTTTGTTTGTGTCACAGATTCCCAATGTTACAGCATGGATTTCCTACATGTAAAATGTTAATAACATAATCTTTTTTACATTTTCTATGACAGTCCCTTTGTTTTATGTTTACAATAGCAACTTACCTAAAAATGCAAACTTATTGTATTAAAGTGCTTATGGATGCTAAACCGTTTTTGTTATTCTAATACAAAAAATAATTTCGTTATATGTGTATTTCTTGTATTTCCACAACAATGAAAAGAAAAACATCACTAACAAAAATTTTATATTTTTGGTGGAAAAAAAAAAAGACATGAATGAATAAACCATTTGACAACTTCTCTTAGACACATCATTTTAACAACAGCTTTGCATCATAATATACACATCCACCTACCACCAACACACGCATGCACACACACAAACACACACACCACCAACAGCTGCATCATCTGTAGTCACGCACACACATTTTTTTTTCAATGAAGTCAGAAAAGGGGAAAGACCAATAAACATTAGTTCAATGAAAATGTCTAGATTATTTTTTGGGGTCAGTATGGTGGCAGAGGTGGTTCAATGTCATAACACCACTCAGATGAACAACATTAAACAATACAGAGGTAAAGCAAATAAATGGTTACCTATTTAAATTGCAACATTTTGCTGGGGAATTTTGTGTCCCAACATTTTTGTGGATGTAATTTTGACATGTACAGATCACTAAAGCATTGCTAGTGCCATGTTTTCCTTGGCTGGACAATATGTTCCGCCACTGCAAAAAACTGTTCAAGGATAGGTTAATAAAACCCTTTGGGCATGGACTTCCTAGCTCCCTAGATCCAAATCTTATTGAGAATCTACAGAGTACATTGTGAGTTGTTCACATGCACCAAGTAAAACATAAAGGCCCCTCCCACTTAGACCCAAAAGGGTCCACCATGACCAGCGTAATGACTTCTGCAGAGGTCACGGGTCCATGCCCCAATGGGAAAAAACAGTTTAAATAGCATACATCATATGCAGTGAAGATTAACTTTGTCACTAATGCTTCAAATCTTAATGTTTCTCTTGTTGCCATTTCATATTTCTCAAAACTACTCTGACAGTGTTTGACAGGGGCTGGTAGGTTACCAGCAATCTTGTGAAACATTAGAATTTTTGTTAAATTTAAAATCTTTTTTTTTTTTTTAATTTGTCATGATTACTTAGTGGTACATATTAGACATCAAATTAGCTCTGTTTAAACAAGTTTAATTGTGTAGCATTTAGGCTAATGTATGATTAAAAATTAAATCTAAAATTTTCATGAATAAGTTTAATCTGCTGTCACATAAAAATAGAAATGGCCGTGTTTTTATTACTTGAGAAGGATTTTCCAATGAGAAACCACTGACAGACATTAAATGCTCAAAATATACAGAAAAATCCCTAATAGAAATGTATTAATTTTAAAATGCCTCAAAACGTATTGTGTTACACAGAATCAAAGTCAGTTGGGGGACACTAGCACCACAAGTTTAATTTTTTCTGAGTTAACCTGATCTGAGGAACAGATCAGCTAATTTGTGAAGCACTTCATAGGGAATATTAGTGTGCCAAGTTTAATATGCATTCGTTCATAAATCACAAAAGAGCAGATCGCTTACTTAAACTTCCCTGTATTGCTTGATTAACTGCAAATCATAACATTGTCCCCAAGCATGCCATGGGTAAACAGGGGAGCGACAAGCAACAAACGTTTATTTTCTTGTGCATATGCTCCAGAATTTAATTAGCCTTTTTTTTCTAACCCGTGAACCCAAAGCCTCACCCCTGCTGTAAGACGCAGAATTCATTAAGCTGTTTTCTGCCCTCAGATTTTCACACCACAGCTTTGAACATCTGCACCCTGTCATGTATCATCCCATTCATTTCTACTTAATTTGATCCTAATAAGTGCCTACATGAGGAGCCAGATGTTGCTGCTTCAACTGTGGTACTGAAAGTTTTGTTTGAGGGGAGTTATGCTCTGTGCCTGGTGGGCAGGGAGGTGCATCCATGGCAGGAATAGACTGTTTGAAATCACTCATCAATATGTAGAATAGTTTTTGCAAATTCCTGTTTTCTCTATATAAGTTTTTACCTGTCAGTGCACACAGAAATCCGTCAACATTTGACAAAGTCCTTCAGGATAAGCCTGAAAAGTTGCTTTTTATTTTCATTAATTCCTGTTAACAATAAAATCATAGAAAATTTCAGTCAAGTCATCATAAATGACGCAACTTCAGCAATTCCTTCTGAGACAAAAGTTTAAAATAATGGAATGTATTTTCTTCTTCAGAGGGCACAGTGTAATCTTGGGGGAATCCATGTATGTAAGCTTATCTTAGGAAGGCAGGATGCAAGGAGTAGATCTGATTAAGTTCTGTGGTTGGAGAACCCCTGTAAACTTGACTGCTAATCAGCACCATATGCCAGCCCTTGGCCCCTCATTCTCATCTTGTCAGTTCAAGTGGCTCCTAGACATGGCTCCTGACATGCCCTGGATTCAGCCGCAGCAACTAGCAGCCTGGCATGCACTAATGAGAGAAGTGGTGTATGCTGAAGAATCTCATGCACCCCAGAGATGCTGAGGAGGGCAAGCAGAGTAGCCAAAGGCTGTGCCACATGACCCTTCTGAGTGGGCCTCTTTACCTGTAGAGGGAGCAATGGTGGTGCTGCCAGCACACCATTGGGACTGTGCCGTATCTGTGTCAGCTGAATATGATTATAGCTTGGCTTTACTGGTGAAACAATTGTATTTTGTGGAAAATGATACTGTCGATGAAGCACTCTGCATTCTTAAACATGTTTAATTTTGTACATGTGTTGTTCTGAGTGACGGGTGGTCTTATATATCTCAGTCATGGTGGATTCTTTTGCAGAAACCTGATTCCAGAACTGGTGATAAACAGGAAAGGGTCAACTTGACACTGAAACAGAGCAGTGGCACACTCCTATCAGTCAAGCATCAAATAAGGTCAATCTAAATAACTCCCTTGATTATAATTTCTATAACCTTTGAGGTTGTGGGGGTCAAATGAGTCATCTTGCTGTCGGATCACTGTTGCGTGGGATGTGGGGGATTGAACTGGGACGCTTGAGGAAAAGCCCAGTTCTCTAAAGAGTCAAAGGAGGCATCTGCTCCTATTCAACACCAGGCCACAGCAGCACTCTAGATAATCAGATGTATTACTGTGTTCCATTTACTGACTTTGAAATGAAGGAGAGCCTCTCATACCCGGGCATGCAGACAGGTACTCCTTCTACAAGCTGTTGTTTCTTAGGACAATATACTGACAAGATAAACACAATGTGATGACTCTGCAGTATTCTGATAATGTGATAAATTACAACAGCGGGATCTAAGAAGCCCTGATTGATAGCTGTGATAGAGCCTTCTGTCTGCTTGTGGAGCTGTTTGTACTGAATCCCAGTCTGGGGCCACCGCTGCTTCTCTCATGCACTGTTGTCATTTAAAGTGACTGCAGCTTAGTGTATCTGTCATCTGGCTGGTTTTTCATTGTTTTACATGCTTCCAGAGTATGCCTGTGAGAGAGAGTGAGAGAGTGCAGGCCCCTCAGGCAAACATCATGTCAGCCAGCTTTGTTCAACAGGATGCTGGGACTCCCTGCGCTGCTGCTTGGCTCCTCTGCTTACTGGGGAAGTCGAGGAGATTAAATGTAACATCCTGAATCTCATACTTCTTAATGCTTTGTGACATCTACACTCTGCTGAGACTGCCTGCACAAAGGAACAGTGACAAAACAAACAAAGCTTTTTGAAAGAGGTTCTATGCCACAAGACATGTATACATCATTCACAATGATGTTGTCTGACAGAGTTGGGAATTTCTACAAAGCTACCTTTAATAAATCAAGTTCTCAATAAAATGCATCCTTGCAGTGGGATTCTGCAGAATGATTTGAAATAGACAAACAGTTCAGTTGAAAAATATTGCATTTACCAGATACAAAGTCTTGTTTTGACATGGCTTTTAATAGTATATTAATGAAGGACTTGAGACTGTATTATGAATTATTGAAGACAAGACCACAGTCAGTCAGTCCAGTCAACCCTGGATTTCTGACATGGGGGCTGCGCCCCATGAGGGGAAGTCCAAAGCCCAGCTTTGTTGGAGACTGCAGTTGTTGAATTTTCATAAACAAGTTGTAAAACTGAATAATGTTGAGAGCTGAGTTACTGTTAATGCTTTGTCAGTTATTCTATAATGCTCTTTTGCGCACCTGCCAAAATAAATAGAAATATAAAAAAAATACCTGGGCAACTGTAACAGCAACACATAAAACAAATATGTAAACAAAACTATGATAGAGATGTGTGTAGGAGGTTCTTTATTGTGGTGGTCACAGAAGGAAAGAAAAGGAGAGATGACAGATGCGAAAAATACAACTGTCTGAAATGGTCATTATTATTTCATACACATGCCTTTTCTTTGCTTGAAAAATTTAAGCTGCAGTGGCAGCATCAACACTGCACATGTCAAAAGAAAGCCCAGGGACCACAGATGATTTAAGTGGGAGAGGAGAGCATATGCAAAAACCACATGTGTAACAGCCATCAGTAAACAGTGAATATGTGGTAAACTTGGCAGAACAGTGACATTTTTCAGAGCACAGCCAGTGGGTTAAGTACTAAACAGGACTAGCTTGCTTTTTCACTATGTCAGGATGAGGATTAGACAATGTGTGTAATTATTCTGATTATTAAAAACCATCACAGGATGTTGCAGTAACTTCAATATGTTGTTTTAGATTACATTAAACGTTTTATTTCTTGTCTTATGTAGACTTAAACAGAAAGATCTGACAATGATGAATTAAAGCTTTATAAAGTAAGCATTTCATCATGCCCGTCCTCGTGTTTCTCACAAGGCTGAATATTCATCATTTCAACCAAAGAGCAGGCCACTGTAAACGGTGCTCTTAACTGATCTTTTCATTTTATATTTCATTGCCAACACCACTTTTCCCCCCTCAGCTACAGACTGAACCAAAACAATCAATTTATTCCCGCTACTGAGTGTGAAGCATTGATAAAAATGGAAAAAAAAAAGAAAAAAAAAGAAGAAGTTTTCTTGCTAACATATTGAGCAAATCTTAGTTTGACCATAACAGTCAAATCTTCAAATGGTGGTTTAAATCAAAGCACACACTTTAAATCATACATTATGCTAATAAGCAGATATTTTTCCAAACAAGAAATTTCAACAAGCCTTAAAAATTTAAGTCTTGAGTTCTGAAACCCCACTGCCTAATTATACATGCTTATTGGTGAAGCAACGTTGCTGCATCTTTTGGTCACCAACCAATAAACAAATTGGAGTATATTGCTGTATTCTTTAGTCATTAGTTTACAGGCTATCTGTACATAAAAAAATAAACAAGAAACCTTCTTCTTGCCTATGTAGGATCCTAACAGTGGTGCTGCCTTTGATCTGTGGTCCTTGATCTATTGGGCTCCTGGTGTCATATTGCCCTGTGATGTGGTGGATTAATTAGGTGGAATGGGTATTTATCCCTTAAAATCATAATACTAATTTACCCAATGCAATGCAGTGACTCTGTGGGTGGCATCAGTGGGTCCAGCTTCCATTAAAAATGCTTAGCCTTCACATCCTCTGATGAGCTCCAGCACTGAATGGATCACAAATCAGTGGAGATATTCAGCACGCAGAGATGCCAATTATTATAAAGAATCAATTATTTCAATAACTACATTAATTTATTCATGTTTGTTTCAGAACACGTGCTGCAGACATGTTTACATGCATAATTTGGTAGAACGTAAAAACCAAGGGCAAAAGAAAAGACTTTAATAACATTTTCATTTAAATAAAACAATGATTAAGATTTTACTATGTGTCAGATTCTTAAAAAGAGATTGGGCTAGAGCAAAATGCAGGCAGAAGGGTAAAGAATACAGAAATTGTGATGGAGGGATCCAACAGAGGGTGGTGGCAACTAGTCTGTTATTGAATTAGTCAAATGTAAGAAAACACAAAAATGTAATGAAATTGCAGCAACAAAAAAGCACCAGGTAAAGGACACAGTGAGAAAGAGAGGGAATGGTAGAATGAGAGAGACTCTGCAAACAAGAGCTGCCAAACCTTACAATAAAATCTTTCCTTGGGTCTTTGTGTTCAAACCAAAGATAGTGTACATTGTCCATCCCTGTGTGCAATTCTACAGTGCAGGGCCCCTGGTTCCTTGGGCTGAATGCAGCCTGTTCTTGTGCTCTGGCCTGTGAATGCTATCTCAGAGCAGCAGTACCGAGAACGCTGCCTATTCCCACACCCAGCAAACGCCACCAGGGGATAAGGAACACACAATTGATAAAAAGTGTATTCTTTTCCACAGGTTCCCACCATCATGTCACTAACTGTTTCCGGTACCTTATCAAAGAATAAATGCCTTTGAAAAGAGGGAAACAAAGCACTGGGCTGCATTGTTGCCTGTTTTTGACAGGAATAATCTGGGTTTTCCATCACCGAACAAAATAACCTCTGCCTAACATTCTTGCTGACAGGGCTGTGCAGGGAGCCGGCCACGGCCATCTGCTCTTGTCTGTTAGACACAGCAGCGGACAGGCATGGGGAAATACATACATGGTTACCTCTGTATAATCTTATTTCCCAACTTTAATATATGAAGTTACTTTTTCCCAATTTTTTTTCTTTGACACAGTACATTCTCTAAAATCCCTAAAATTACTAATAAGCACTGTATGTGAATGTGTGGAGGAGGTGACAAAATTTGTTTATTGATCATTTAATGATGTTAAATCTCATCATTATATGATATTTGATTGAGAATTTCAATCTTTTGTGTGTGTGTGTGTGTGTGTCTGTGTGTGACCGGTAAGTGCCCACTACCCCTTTCTTTCTTACTTAGTCCCACAGTGGAGTTCCATCTACTGGCTATTCATGGTACTGCAGACACAATCAGCATGCATTTTGACAGATGTCATCTGTTTTTCAAGGTCCTTGTTTGCATCCTCAGGGAAACACAAGCAGGATGACCACATCATCTGCATCTTTTATAGAAGCATATTCTGCAAATATAGTTTGATAATATGACATTTAATTTCAGTTTAAACACTAGAGCAAGTATGAATCCATGCTTTGTGAATGAATATCTCTGTTGTTTTATAAATCACACATTTATATA
>JBAMHW010000001.1:17515964-17530952 GCA_037177495.1 Rhadinocentrus ornatus
TTCTATTCTATTCTATTCTATTCTATTCTATTCTATTCTATTCTATTCTATTCTATTCTATTCTATTCTATTCTGTAATAATAAATGTAACATGATGTCCCTGCAATCACAAGTGATTTAATGTTTTGAAGTTTCATTAAATGCTGTTGTCTTCATTGTCATGATGTCCATAAAGCAGAGATTTTGATATGTGAAGCTGCAAAGCCCATTTTCACTCGCACTCATTTTGCTGAATATGGAACACATACTAATAACACTTGTGTTGTCTGTGTCTGTTGAATTAAGGAGGTGACAACCTGTTTCTGAAGCCAGGAAGTTGATGTCATCTGCACTAAAAGATGAATAGATCAGTAGAGGTGTCACTATCTTTCCTGGCTCATGACATACAGATCAATGATAATTATTCACAAGATGACAGCCACTGAGGAAAAAAAATTAAATAAATAGAATTGTGATTTTCTAAACCAAATGGATTTCAAACCAGAAAAAAATAAGCATTGCTTATAATAAATTAAATTACCTTTTATATTTAATTTGTTTAATCCATTTTAATTAAAAAATGCCAACACCAATTTGCTAATTTCTATAACTTCCTAAAGTGATACAAGAAAAATCTGCACTTAAAAAACTGTAGATATGTTCCCTATTCCCACCTCTTACACTGTGAAACTGATGTGACACAGAATTCACAATGTGTAAGATTTTCCTGCATCCCGTGATGCCCGTGAGAGGGAGCCAAGAAGATGAACAGTTTGCAAAAAGAAAAAAGCAACAATGTTTTAAACAAAATAAAATAATCAATAAGCTCTCTGAAATATATATTGGAAAATTTTTAGAATGTTAAATATTTATTCCTTAAAGTCATTAAATCTCACCACAGACCAGTTCACATCAACCAATTTATGCTTTTAAAAGGATAGATCTCGCTCTGGCTCATGGTCACACAAATGTCTTTCTTTTTGTTCACCATTTATGCATTCTGTTCAGATCTGTTGATGCGCTAAAGGAGGGTAGTGAAAACACACAGACACTCTTCCATTGTGCCGCTGCAATGTTTTTGGAATCCACTGAGCCTCGGTGTGGGCTGCTCTGCATCCTCAGTGCCCGAAGGCTGTTTTCCTCATCATATTAATGAGGGAGCTATGCTCCAAGCTGGGCTACAGAGCCGCCGCCTATGCTCAAGGAGCAGTCCTATTTACACTGTACCTATACTAATCTGACAGCCTTGATCAAGGAACAGAAAATAAAACCCCTAAGGCCTCTATTGATCAACCTTGAGTCTTACTCTAACACTGTTGTGAGGGGCTGGTTAGCCATTACAAATGATAGTGTGTTCAATGAATTATTTCATCAGAAAAGCAAGCTGCATTAAGTATTTATTTTGAAGTAAACTATTTTAAAGGGGTGTCCAGATGCTATCATCCCTGTTGAGATCAGGGTCCAACAGTACAGCCAATTCTTTGTTAATATCTACTGTTCAGGGCTGAGTAAGTCGAATCACAGTTAAGAAGGATGTCAATACCAGGAAGTGTCTTCCAGTCTTTTAGGCTTTAAGGTGGAATTCTCCAAAGAGCAGTCTCAGTCCTCAGACTGGATGATCATGTAATTACAATCTCTTGAAAATCAACAGGCTTCCATTATTTATGTAATTCAAATCATGGGGCGGGAGCCCTCTCTTATAGTTAAAACAGACTGCAGGCTCTGGGGCACCAGCAGACTGTATGCAAAAGCAACAAACCTTTATTTATAACCTATTAGTTCATTAACGTTAACCTACAAGTGGTAGAAGAACAAAGTTGAAAACATCATCAGAGGAAGGATAAAGAAAGAAAACACAATAAAAGTGAAGAGAGTATTTGTTGTAAATAACCAGTAATATAATTACCCATGGAGACCTGCCTTCTCACTGATTTTCTAAATGTTTACTAATGGACTCTCTCTATAAGCCATTCTATTACAGAGAATTGTTGAGTGTTGCCCTGGAGGCTTATATCTCTCCCAGGGCTGTGGGCCTGGTTAATGGATGACCCACTTGTTAGCTAATTGCTGTGGTGTCCCTGAACACAAAGGAAATGTTAAATTATGTTATACTGCTGTTAGATAATGAGCTGGAGCAGGAATAGCACTTTCCTCTGTGCTTTCAGTGCTCACTATTATATTTTACACATTGTGAAGTTTGAGATTAGTTTGTTTCAACAGCATGCTGGTCTATATCTAATGTCACCTTTACTTTCTATTTCTATATCAGTTTGTTATTATTATTGTTATTATAATAATAATAATAATTATTATTATTATTATTTTTTAACTGGGGTTGTAGAAGGGTTACTTTTACTTACTTACAGTGGAGTTGTACAATATATCAATATCATTATGAAAATATCTACATGTGCAATATAAATATCAGAAACAACTGCAACATAACTAATATATTTTAACTTGGAATAGGACAAGCACAGCTGGAGTGATGAGGGCTGCACTACTCTTCTGTTTCTGTGCTTGTTCTACAACTAACCAGTATGCACAAATGCAGAAGTGGATTGATGCTATCATCAATACAACCGAGATTAGCGCCATTTATTTAACTGTGTTTATATATTGTCATCCTACTATTCAAAAACAATATCACCATTGTACACAAAGGCTGATTACTGAACTAGGTCTTTTACATAATCTAAGCATATGTTGTGCTGCAAAAACACATTGTTTCATTTTATAAGCAACCACTTCTCAGTGATCTGGCAGAAAAAAAAGAAACATGTAAATGAAGACTTCATAAAGGTATAGGGTCACACAAGTATTACACAAGGACCTGGTGCACAGTCTTTAATGTCTCATTTCTCTGGTGAAACCCTAACAGATAAGTACCTCATAAAGCAAGACGCAGGATTTTGAAACCAAATGATTCAAACCAAATGGAGTCTACCTGTAAGAAAATCTGTTTGTAAAAATCCCCAAAAAATGTCCCATAAAGGATTTACGTAGCAAGAAAATGTCATTAGCTTTTTAAGATCCGCTAACTTGCTTATTGTTTGATTTTCTATTTCATATTTTTCTGGGCCAGACAAAAATGCATGTTCAGTTGAATTTGACTCAGTTAGGGAGTCCTGTGAGGTTAAATTTCAGGATTCCTAAAGTACATAGAGCCTCTTCACCTCCTGGACCTGAAGCCAGGAGTGGAAAGGCCAAGCTGGCCAAAGAGTCTCTTTTACCCGCCTCTGAGGATTTGTTTTCACTGGAGGACATGCTGGAACACAGTGCCATGTTTGAATTCGACTGGCACTTTTTTCAAATAGTAGTCTTGGCCAATTGGAAAGGCCTGGCTGGTGATTTTGTTCAATATTTAAAGTCCTAGGGCAGAATCTCTGGCAGCAGGGGATAAACAGAAAACACTATGTGTATGAATTGAAATAAATAGCTAAATCTAGCTTCCCTTAGATATTTTACAATTGAGACCTTCTCAAATCCCAGAAATTACATTTTTCAAGCCCCTTTCATGCCTATGGTTTTGTTACGGCTTTATCATTAGTATCAGCAGCCTGTGTTTATTCAACCCTCAATTACCAAAGGCTCAGCCGGCAGGCCTTTAATTGATTACTTTAATTGATTGGTTGGGGGGTAACCATGGCTGAAAAGCAGTTTATCTTAATCAGTTGAGAGGAAATTTAGAGAGGGGCTTGATTTCCTCCAGCTGATCACCTCTATGTAGCATGAAAGTGCAGAGTGGGAGGAGATGTGAATCAAAATTTGTAGTTACACATTTAACACTAAGGAAGAGATTAAAATCCACCACATGCGTGAAGACTTGAATTTGTGCCATTTGTCCTATCTTTCTAGGGCTTCCTGCATTTCCCACAATCCCATAAATTTATTAATTTCCTTTCAAACGGAATAAAACAGATTATTATTCTTGATTGATTTATCCTTGAACAAAAAGATGAGCTGGACGAAATATACAATTATCTTCTAGTGTACAATCCATCATTATCAAAATTCATCTAGAAGGATGTTTCACAAAATAGTTTTCATAAGAAAAAAATCTATGAAATAAAATCTGTTTATTTTGGTTAGTATTTGCAGTGAATACATCTGCACCTTATATAAAACTTGCATGTGTGAATTTTTGCACATATCAAGGGTGAAATCCATTTTTTTTTGTTGTTTTTAATACACCATTTTCATTTCAATCAACGCGGTTTTATGTTTTACACGCAGATGGACAAGAGGTCTGATACATAACAGATTGCTGATCATAATTACACCTTTTTTTCTGTGATTAAAAACTAACAACGATCTGGGGAATATACTGAAAAGCCCACAACCTGTTACTGACATCATGTTGCCGTTGACAGGATGAGACTTGTGAAACAGCAGGTTCTTGACTGGATTCTTTCCTGCGGATGTGAATGGGTAAAAAAAATTATTTATTTATTTTTTCACGTTGTTGATAGTTAAGTGGAGGAGCACTGATAAGCACTGTCGTTTCTCTGCTGCTTTCCACAGCGAAGAGCAAAGATGCATCTGTATATAAAAAAAAATACTAAAACTTGTATTTGCTGCCTTATTGACCCTACATCCTGCATGTCAAATAGTACGTGTTTTTACTTCATTTTGAAAGTTAAAGGAAAACTAAAAGTACACTTTCTCCAGACACAGGAAACTTTTAAATAGCCTTGACAGCAACATTAAGTGCATGTTGTACAGAGGCTTTGCAGAACTTCCTGTGTCTCACTGTACTCTGGGGAAGGCACGATACAAATGTGGTTGCAGCAGTGCTGGTGGTATTAGCTTGTAGCGTAATGATACTTCAAGTTTAAAATTCACGTTAACAATGCTATGAATTCAAGGAGAATATCAACATTATCTAAATACTCATCATAAAAGCTCATATTGATCTAAAGGAGATTAGTGTATGATGAATTGATATGGCTAATACTTTGCTTAAAGAGATTAGAAAGACAATTCAGATAATGACAATAATGCTCTACTACAGCAGAATGTCCCTAATGGACAGAATGCATTTAACTGAGGAAATGTGTACTCAATTTAACCCTTTTTGGTTGTGTATTTACATAGTGAGCTATTTACAACTTCAACTTGTCTGAAATTATGATAACTGTGACCTTTGCTTTGTATGAATACTATGACCTGTCTGACTTCATTTATGTTCACTTACTGTTTGCCCTTTGCCTGTTAGTAATTGGTCTCTGCTTGGCACTAATGGCCGCTGGAATAGAAATGCTTTTCCCTGTCTGTCCTGAGGATAATGACAAGAGGCCAGTATGACCTTGTCTGTATGGGAGCAACTTTCCTCTTTCTGAGAGAGGCCATTCCACCAGGCTCCCACTAGGCTCTGGTGTGTGTCCGCATCAGAAGGTCCAGTTCTGAAGCGCCACAGTAGGCCAGCCAAGCACAACCAAGACTATGATGAGTAAGCTTTCCCATGTCATCTATTTCAAGGTCTTGGTCTTCACTGAACAAGTACTCACAAAAGTCAAGCTAAAATAAAAACATAAGATGCCAGTTTTAGACAGTGATAAAATAAAAAAATAAAAATTGTTTGTAAAAGTCTGTAGAAAATCTGATTATAAAGTTAATTGTTTTTATAGCATATGACCTATGCTATACATCAGTATCCAGCCCAACAATAATTAATAGTTTCAAAGCATTTCATAATTGTGTTGTTAAAGCTATTTTCTACATTTTTAAAAATGAAATAGTAACCAGTTACAGCAATCAAAGCTGATTCTTTTTTTCTCTCCAGAAACTACAGGAATAAAAGAAGAATTACCAATTCAAATTTTATGATTATTTTAAAAATGAGTTATTTGATTTCTTAACCAATTTCTATTGCTTGCGTAAAAAAAAAATGTAGGAAAAAGAGTAACACATGTATATCACATTTTGACAACCAAAAAATAATATCTTCAGATTGTTTATTTTGTTCTGCTAAACTGAAAATCCTAAATGATAAGTGTACCAATGTCAGGCTGAGCCAGAGAGAAGACGGACACAAACGCAGGTAAGATTTGAGAGTATTTAGTAAAGCCGCTAGTACAGAAATGACCGGAGTGGGTCAAAAAAGATGCAAGGAATACAACACAATGTAGCAGTCTGTGCAGGGAGTATAAGAAGGCAGACGACCAGGTGCAGTAACTGATGATGATGATGATGATAGAGAACAGGTGTGATCCAAGACGGCCAGAGCAGAGAGTTTCTGGGTATTGTAGTGCTGTAACCTGTGACTAGTACTCAGGTGAGGTGGAGCGCACCCGAGAGGAAGGAGCAGGCATGACAACCAATAACAACTATTAAACTCCTGTGGTGGGCTGTCAATGTTCAGTACACACACCTACATACACACACACAACCCTGCACACAGACACATTCACACATGCAGACACACACTTTTGTTGCTGTTGTGTTTATTGCTGTTCATTGTTTTTACAGTCTTTCTTCTTACAGGTGCCGCTATAGATTGTTTGTTGTATTTTCTTGGAAGCCATTAGAACGGTTTCTGTTTCTTACAGGTGTAGCAGCTAATTAGTTTCTTTGATTGCAGTTGTAAAAAAAAAAAAAAATCCAAAAACATATTTTAAAATAATAATAAAGAAAAACATTTAAGATTTAAGGGGAGCCCCATGTCCAAAAGGTTCCTCTTGGCAGAATAAATAAATTTGTTTAGCACAAAACGGCAGCCAGGTCAACATTCTGCTGTCATGATACTGGACAGGACAGGTTAAAAAAAGAAAAAAAGAAAAATAGAAAACTAGCAAAGGCCTGATTGTTTGGGATGTCTAAAGAGTAATTTTGTCCAGTCCGATCCACTCGTAAGGCCTATCAGAAGGGAGAGATCTTGTGCAATCTGTATTTTGTTATTATTGTGTATGGTCTCTAAATCTGTGATGATTTTAAAAATCCTGTAATGTGTGTCAGTCTTAACTTTCTCTGCTTCAACATGCATGATTAAACATGATAAATATCCTGGTGTGGTACATTTAGAAACTGATAAAAGAAATCTACAATTAAATGGTAAATGGTCTGTACTTTAGCTCTTTACATATACATCACATTCACACACACGGCGGAAGCTACCATGCAAGGCACTCACCGCAAGGCACTCACCACAACCCATCAGGAGCAATTAGGGGTTTGGTGTGTTGCCCAAGGACTCCTCGACATGAACTCTACTTGGCTGAGGATTGAACCGGCAACTCTTGGGTTACAGGCATGCCAACCAATAACAACTATTAAACTCCTGTGGTGGGCTGTCAATGTTCAGTACACACACCTACATACACACACACAACCCTGCACACAGACACATTCACACATGCAGACACACACTTTTGTTGCTGTTGTGTTTATTGCTGTTCATTGTTTTTACAGTCTTTCTTCTTACAGGTGCCGCTATAGATTGTTTGTTGTATTTTCTTGGAAGCCATTAGAACGGTTTCTGTTTCTTACAGGTGTAGCAGCTAATTAGTTTCTTTGATTGCAGTTGTAAAAAAAAAAAAAAATCCAAAAACATATTTTAAAATAATAATAAAGAAAAACATTTAAGATTTAAGGGGAGCCCCATGTCCAAAAGGTTCCTCTTGGCAGAATAAATAAATTTGTTTAGCACAAAACGGCAGCCAGGTCAACATTCTGCTGTCATGATACTGGACAGGACAGGTTAAAAAAAGAAAAAAAGAAAAATAGAAAACTAGCAAAGGCCTGATTGTTTGGGATGTCTAAAGAGTAATTTTGTCCAGTCCGATCCACTCGTAAGGCCTATCAGAAGGGAGAGATCTTGTGCAATCTGTATTTTGTTATTATTGTGTATGGTCTCTTTGACATGAACTCTACTTGGCTGAGGATTGAACTGGCAACTCTTGGGTTACAAGATAGTCATCTTGTAACCCAAGATGACTATATACTAATTAGCATACTAATTGTCCCCCCAATTAGTATGCGATCAATCGCAATCAAATATTTTGAATGACTGAAAGCCACAGTAACATTTTAAACCTAGATCAAACCAAATGGCGTTCCCAAACTTTACTTAACAGCATGAAAAAGGTAAAGTGAATTTTTTTAAATGAATTAAAGTGCAAGCAAAGCCAAGATATATTTTTTGGTATCCTGGGCTGTCATTTGAGTAAATTCAAGCATATAAATATAGACCTTTTTAAATACATTGGTGTATTTTTTTACTCATTCAATTTGACATGTTACTAACCTGCAGGTTTATCACCTACTGTGAAAATACTGTGAGGTGTATCAGTCAGGTTGATTGATCATATTTAGTAATAAAAGACAGCCGGTGTTAAATCTATACACATACTTTTGTTAGATTTTGAGCTGGCTCTTAGGTTTTTTTGGTTGTTTATTTTTACATGCCCATGGAGGCATATAAGGACCTCTTGGCATACAGTATTAAATTATAACACATTTGAAGATCTCTTCTTACAAACTAAGAAACAAATGAGTGACTTTGGAGACAAAATATGTCCAGAGCTACATTAGCTGCTCAGTGATGCAGGTTAAGTTTCACCACTGGAACATTTGGCTGGATTATAAGCTTTGTGTCAGAGCTCAGCCTCAGGGTTTTTGTTAGAGTTGTCAAAGTCTCCCTAAGCTCATAGAGCATGTTTAAATCTAAATGTGTGAATGTGTTTGTGTGTGAGGCATTTATCTTTGTAACAGCTGTTGATATATATGTTTGTTCACTAGTTATAGGACTATTTATTTTCAGTAGGTAAAATAAAAAAAAGAAAAAAAAGAAGCTGACTGAGAGACAGAAATATGGTCAGACACATACAAACACTTTCCTTGTTATTCTTCCTTCTCTATCTCATTCCATTCTGTCACTCCATCTTACTACCATCGCTATGCCACTCTTCCCAGATAAATGTTTGATGAGGCAGTCCCCATACCCTCTCCTGGAATAACGTCCTCTAGATATGTCCAAGAGATTATATGACACATCACTCAGTCACATTTTACCTCAGACGGCACATCTCATGGCCTAGCACAAGTGCATCTTCAACAAAACGAAGAGAGGAGGGGGAAAAAAACAGAGTAGAAGCATATTTTATTACCCAAAAACTGACTGTCAAATAGTGTCTACAGTCAAAGAATTATCAAAGGGTTTATTTTTTTCAGATATGGAAGTCTAAAGTGGGTCACACACACCACATTCACGGTAATATCACAGTAAATATTCACAAGCTTATCATTATTTAATCACCCCCTAATGGAAAAGATCCCCACCCCAAATATAGACCCACCTCCAAACTTAATCATTCTCAAATATGTTAACAGCTGTAGCTGTAAACTTCCTACTGTTAGTCTGCTTGTTATGTCTTTCACCTTGGCAGCTGTACACAGGGCAGTGGAAGAGTTGTTCAAACTGACCTAATGCCATGCAGGGGCAATACATTTGCACATCATTATGATGTTTTGTTTTGGGTTTTTTTAAAAAAAGGTAAAACAATGTAACTAAATTAGAGACAAATATTGCTAGTTGGTGCAGTAAAAGTAAACAAAATAAAATCATTTTAAACTCACTGTATGTATTATCCCCTTTTTAAATGACTATGATTCATGTACTTTACTTTTTTGGTGTAATACAATATTTTTGAAAAAAACTTAGCAAAATATTTCCATTTTTGTTTTGTTAAGATTGTTGCAAGTGCCTAATCTGATTGACAGAACAAGGAATTGTATTTACTTGTGTTTGCAGCAGAGGCATGTCACCCATGTAATGTAATAATATATACTTGCATCAAGATGAAATGTGCTTACCATATGAACCTTGGCTCTTTCAAGAGCCCTGCTGTTAAATTTCTGGTAAATTATAATCTTGCCTGCCAGGGTCATTTGTGATGTGTTGGCAACAGTGGAGGTAAGAAAATTGTTGCTTTTACAGCTTCCAGGGGGCCAACCTCTGTGATTTTTCTTGTCCACTACTCTTAACATACATTGCTGTAGGCCAATTTAAACCACTCTTCTTAAGCAAAAAAGCCAAAACCAACCCATTGCCATAATATTATATAACGTTATACAGTTTTGTCTGTCAGTCAAATGAAATGCTGAAGTTTATTTTTATTAACATTTGGACTCTCACCTCACCTGTCCAGAGATTGCAAAGAATCTGTTTTTAGTATATCATCTGGAGATACATGAGTTTTATTGAAGCTTGACTTCTCAAAAAGTATTATACAATATTCTTTTCAATACACTGCTCTTTTTACTATACAGGTTTCTCTATGGCATTCTATTTTCCAAGTCCAGTTTTTAAATTTTAATGCAATGTAACTTCATTGCTTTCAGAGTGAGATCAAAGTGTTCTGGTTCACTGTTTGATGTATCCTCCATTTGAAGTTTTTCCAAAGACAGAGAGTGTAAAACAAAAGTTTACATATTCTTGCTTTTGTGGGAGCATCTTCTGCTGCACAATGTATTGATCACACTTTCAGGGGGAAAAGAAAAAAAAGTAGAAAGACTTGTGTTTTTGTTTGAATCGTGTTGTTGCATTATCAATTCAAGACGAGAAGGCTATTCTGAGTTTGTGTGAAGGATCTGAACTGAAGCCTGAGTAAAAGAAAGACTCAGAGGCTGGTCAGCTTTGAATGGTGTCAATCTTAAAGCAGTTGATGGGCCACATGTGAATAAAATGTCCCAGTGCTGTCCTGATGGACAACCACAGCCCAGGAAAGTATCAACCACTGACAGTGATTGACAGATAGAAGTGGCAGGGTTGCTGCAATGTTGAATGGCTACTCCCCAAACCACAAGAGGTGTGATTAGGAGTCGTCAAACAAGCATGAGGTAGCTGACAATGACATCACACACAGCCACAGTGGTAACTAGAAACACTGAGCAGAAACAAACCACTGCGTGTTTATGCACAAGCCTGTGTGTATAGTGGTCTGTTTAAGGCTTACTGTGATTTATCTGGGTTTGTGTTTCTCAACCTATGCTACAAAAACTGACTGTTTCCCCTTCTGTAAAACTTATTTTCACTCTTGTTCACTGTCAAAAGTTGTTAAAGTAACTGATGTGTGAGGGGATGGAGTGATGGACTTCACCGCTCTGGGAAAGAAGCTGTATCTCCGTTAGTGTGTCTGTTGGTGCGGATTCTGCAGCTATACGACCAGCCCTTCTTTGGACCCGATATTGAGTCGAGGTGTGGGAGAGGACCCCCCATAATCCCCTGTGCTGTTTTCACCACTCGGGCCAAGTCCTTCCTGTCTTGTACAGTGCAGCTCCCGTACCACACTGTTGCACTGAGACGGAGGATGCTTTCTATGGTGGCTCTGTAGAAGTTTGTCAGTAGCTGACGGGAGAGTCCAGTCCTTTTGAGCATCCTGATGAAGAAGAGTCTTTGTTGAACCCTCTCCACCAGGTGGGACGTATGCATGGACCAAGTGAGGTTAGATGTAATGTGGATGCCCAGGAACTTGATGTGGTCCACCAACTCCACCTCCTCCCCATGAATGATGGTGTGTTCCATCCTCCTGGATCTCCTGAAGTCCACAATGACCTCCTTGGTCTTGCTGGTTGTTACTTATGGCAGAACAACAAACTGGGTTCAAAAACAGTGTTTTCTGAAAATGTTCGCGAGGACATGAAGAGATTTCTATGACAGAATCAAATTAGTTTGTAATGCAGCGCTGTCGAAGGGCCTATAGATCACTGCACCCATGGATTTTCAGTCATGTGCTTTGCACACAGTGATTTTTCCAGGAATCTTTGTTCAGTTTTACATTGAGGAACATTACTATAAAATTGCTGCAGAGTTTGTAAGAAGTTTTTTTTCTTTTTTTTTTTTTGCTGATTGTCAAACCTTTGCTCTTCTTTACTTCTAGACACTGCCTCCATGAAGTGCTCTTTTTAATATTAAATCATGTTGTTACTGACCTGTTTCCATTTACATTATATTATATTAATCTATCAGACATATTTTCAAAGCAACTTACAGGTTACAAAAACACTGTACTAAAATGTCATTGTCTGATGTGTTTTATATGTTCTATTGTGAGTAAAATATTACTTAATGAAATCTGAAAATCATTACATTATTATCTTTATTTAAATTTAATGAGGTCTCCTAACCTTATTGCAATTTGCATTGTAAACAAAATCTTCCTTTTACAGCCAGCACAAGAAAAAGTGTAACACATTTAGAGACTGGATAAATGAGTAAAGTAAAGTGCAAAAAAAAAAACAAACAAAAAAAAAAACAGAAGAAAAAAATTAATGTCAAACTTTCTTTATGTGAATTGCAATACATTCCCATATCTAATTTAACTATATCTCAGGATGTACTCAGGAGTTTACTAAAGAGTAATCATGTAGATGCAATGTACATGGGACTGTTGCACAAATAAGTCAGATATATTTTGTTGAATTACCCATCCATCAGATTTCTATTTATTTCGGACTTGAGTTAGACTTCTATAAAGCTACAGTCAGAACGCAGTAACTATGATGGATATACTGTAGAAATTGTGCCAAGTTAAACATGTGAGAAGGCCAGCTAAGGACAGGTACAGGAGGAAGGGTCTGACTTGTTCTTTTACATCTTGGCAGAAGCAGATGGGAAGATCTGTGAGATCTGAAGGACTCACTAGCACAATAAGATATTTGGCCAATTTATCTGGAAGTTAACTGCACTCATTGCTAATACTACACAGGAGATACCATCATATAGTCAAAATTGGAAATTCATCAGTTGACAGATTTTATCCTTTTTAATAACAATTGTTACTGAAATATCTGCTTAGAAAAGTTTGCATGGAGCTTTTAGGTATTTCTAATACAAGAAAGGAATAACTAGAAAATATGCATAAAATATTCCCAACAATATTTCTGATCAACAGGGTAATGATTTAAGAAAATGGCATGAAAATAAAGCAGGTGTCTGAAACATTGTACAGTTGAATTTGTTGCAAGGTCACTTCAATCAAATAAATAGATAAATGTTGCAGAGTGGGTAATCCACTTTAGACTGTGGTAAAAGTAAACATACAAGAAACTGAAATGCGCAGAGCACAGACTGTGGGTTGTTATAAAACCAGTTCCATGACCTGCATCCAATACAAACAGACCCATACATACTTGGCAAACTTGAGTCTAAGGTGCTTATTCACTATTTCAGTTTGGTCAGGGTGTAACTCCTGACTCACTCCGTACAATAACATCAGATCTGACTGGTAAACTGTCTTTTAAGGTAGGTCACGACTACATATACATTCTTCAGTTTAATTACCTGTAGATGTGTGTTAAAAAAGCAATTATATACACTGCAGTTAATATCCTTTGATCAAACAGATTAAAAATTAAAGCTACAGCCGCCCGTTATGTTATGTTAGCAAAAGTCTGGTTTTAAGATGAGGCATATAATGTGGTGCACTGGGGGAATGTTTTTTTGAGAAGCCAAATCAACCCAGAAAGTAAAATTAAGCAAGAAACAAATCTCAAGTTTGTTTGAGGCAGAGAGGGAAACACCTGCCAACTCATTCTACCATTACAGAACTACTTATGATAATAGTCTGGACTAAAATAGTCTTATATATAGATATAGATAGTGGTAGAAGAGACAGTCCTGAGAGCACATAATTGTTTAAGAAGAAAAAATAAAAAGTATGACTGAAGTTTAATCAGTAGGAGACCTAACAGTCATTTAACCGGTTGATTGTTTTTTTGGTCCAAAGTCCAGGCACCATCTTCCAGCGTTTGTATTGAAGGTGGCATATCTTCTCCTATGTTGTTGCATAAATAAAACTGTGTTGAGACTATGGAATCATACTGCTAAATGATAAATACAATTGGATATCATAAGCACAGCAGGAAAATTAGAAGTCATGTGAACGGGTTGCATGTTAATATATTGAAATTAAGGGTGCATTCACACCCAATAGTCCACTAGATTGGGTACGATTGGGTTCATTATAGAAGCACAAATGTTGTGGCTGTGCTTGCCCACAATGCATTGTGTTGTAGTCCTGCATTTGGTTAATTTGAAGCAAACTGAGACCTATGTTTTTAGGCAGACCATAGTTTGCTTTTTTGATCTGCATCAGAGTTTGGTTGTGCATTCATACTTCCCCAAACAAACCAGACTGTCCAAGCAAATGAACTAGGATTCAAATCAGAGGGGCTGGTGTGAAAACACCATAAGTATAGGGGTACCTTTGTGAAGAAGCACTGGGATGCCGTGTTTGCTTTTGCACATAAACTTTAAAAGAACATTCAGTTAATCAAGCTTTAACCCAACAATGGTATATCTCTATAGTTTTCATTGCTGGCATGAGGTCAAGCAAAACAAGAACTGGACTGAGCTGCAACTCAGGCTATTTTTAGACAAACTGTAAAAGGCAACAGAAACTGTTGAGAAAAGCAGCCAGTGTAAAAACAACGCTGATTATTTTCAACAAATGTCATTCAATGGCAAGAAATCTGGTTTATGTTTTTAAAACTTATCTTTAGGTTGTCTCCAATTTCTTTTTTAAACTTCTCGCTCCCTGGCCACATGCGGAGGCCTGCAGTCCAATGCCTTTTCCTCCATGTCTTGTCCTGCTGCAGCAGCGCATCTGATGTTAACAGTCAGAGCAGGTTCATTTAAAAAAGAGAGGTTTTCTGTCTAGCACTTAAGAAAGAAGAAAAAGAACTGACATTTCTCTTTGTCTGTAGGCAGAAAAATTGGTGATTTTGGATGGGAAACTTCCAAAAGACAATAATAAAAAGACGTACTTTTTTTTTTAAAGGTACAGGGTGTAAGTTGTTTTTTTTGTCATATTGTTAGCAAAAATCAAGAATTGCTTTCATAAATAAGTATTTTACCAAAGTCTAAACTTAATCCCATCCAAATTAAAGCGTTTTCATAGCATAGAATTAGATGTTGATAAATACATAGGTAGCGGCGCACCCAACCGGAGGCTGCCATGTTGCATTGCCATCTTTGAATACAGTAGCCGAAAGGGGACAAACTTGTTA
>JBAMHW010000001.1:17539113-17550817 GCA_037177495.1 Rhadinocentrus ornatus
GAAAAAACTTTGAAAAGGAGCCAGGGAGTTTTTTTTTTTCGGAGTTTTTTGGGTGGTTTGGAGGGGTTTGGTCCGAAGGCCCCCCCCCCCCCCCCCCCCACATGCTTGTAATTGATTTTGTTGATGTGGTTGTATTGCAGGCTGTGTGAGCTTAATTAAATTATATTCTGTATTTAACCTGTCTTCTTTATTCTCTTGTGATGACCATGACTATGTTTCTTCTCTCTTATTTTTTTTAACTGCATTTGAATTTAAAAAAGCTAAGTTTACATCAAATTAAATGTGCTTTATAAGTTAAATTCCTAAGGTGCCAAATCTCTGAAACAAAAATGAACAAAACAACTTGAAATGTAATTAAATTATGTCTATAATGCTGTGCAGTTACTAAAAAAATATTCACCTATTTTATGACATTATATACAAAGTCATCAACCAGGAAAATAGAAATGAATTATAAAAAACCATTAGCCTCAGAAGTAATAATTTCATAATTCATGCATGTAAGAGACCTAATACTTACCTTTCAATCAAAGCAGCAAGCACAATACAGCTAAGTACATAGGCTACATGTATATACTACAAGAAAAAGCTGCTTCAGAAATCTGTTTTTAACATGTCAGACGCAACCACAATATAATATCTTAGAATAAAGTAAGAGCAAAAATACCTCACCTACTTTATACAGTATGATCACATGCACCTTTCTTATGAAATACAGCATTTAAGCTATTTAATCCATGTTTTTCCAAAATAACTGAAGATATTGTAGTTGTTCTGTAGCTTTATTTGACATGCTTATTGAGTACAGATGTACAGAACCTCCATGTGTGAATTGGGGTGTCTGCAAAAAAGGCACAATCTGCAACTGCATTACTTGCAGATTAACTGATATGAGATCTGTTACAGGAAAATAACTGCATTGTAATAAAGATGAACCAAAATCAGTGCAAATGACATTTAACAAAACTTCTACCGTCACACTGTATTTCATGTAATTTATTTCATTTAAAAAAGAGAGAAAACTCTCCACCTGATTTCTTTACAGATTTCCCCCACCCTCATAGTTTTAATCTTTAAAAAAAGGTAGAAATCTGACACTGAATATCGCTTCAACCTGTTCCACCTTTAAATCTTTTCAAAACATCAACAGTGGCTGCAGCTTTTCCTCATCATTTAGGAGAAAGAAAGTTTCTCATAATTTTAAAAGCATACTGGAGAAGCTGTTCATTAGAACAGAAGAAATATCTAACTATAAACCTTTTTTCATATATATGTGTTGTATAGTAATTTTAGCCTTTCAGCCCAGTGAAAAATCATAGTTTGAGTTGTTCTATAACACTATATTGATATTCAGGCAGGAATAGAATTCAATATGTCACTCCCAAACGTTTCCTACAGAGAATCACTCCTTTCTCTATAATTTCCATAGAAATTTTGTGTGCAAATGCGGTAATAGACACATTTATAACATCAAAAGGATTCAATTTTCTTTTCAATCACATAACAGTATGAATAGCTTTTTCCATTGAATCTAACAACGAGAGGCCATTACCACATGTTAAAGGATGGGTTGCCGCTACTTGCTTTTATGAAAGTGTGTCAAACAATTTTTCATGCCTCGCATTTGTTCTAACCAAACGGGGCCTGTCAAACAGGTTTATTTCTAATTTTGTCAGGCAGAGGTCATTTTTATTTTGAATTGGTGTGTGCAATCATCAGTGATATATATATAGAGAGACTATACACATACAGCTTTTCTAATGTTTAATTTTAGCCTCTTTCACAACTCATCTCTTAAAAGAATTACAAAGGACTGTGATGATAACAAGAGTCTGCTAATTGCAGCTGGTAAATTATTTGGAAATGACATGCAAACCAAGACTGTGAATGCTACACACTGAGCAGTTTTTGGTGGCTGGGGACATGGCCAGTTTTCAAATAGATAGGTGATAAAACCAAATATTTTCACCTCAATCGTGTAATGGCTCAGTTTGGAGCACTTTATAGAAAAGGTTTGCAGTAAATGGTTGGAAGGGGGTGAGTTCCTCATCTTTCAAACATATTGTAGCCAGACCATTCCACTCAGGCTTTTTGTGCTGTTGCATTGGAATCAATTCACACGGAGCAATAAAAGTGTATGATCAACATCTTAAAAAAAGAAAATTGAAAGAAAGGATAGGGAAAAATCCATTTATTTAAGTCATACTTTTATAAAATTAAGTTTGTATTCGTAAGTTTTTCATTAGTTTGTTAAAAAGTCATTTTGATTTGTTAATTTTATACTGAGTTGGCTTCAGTAATATGCAGGTATGACTAATGGTTAGAGATAAACTTACCTTTGGCAGTTATCTAAATTGATGAAATCTAAATAAACATGTCGGAAAAAATCCTTAAAATCTTGCACAGATTCATATTTATATATATATTTGCATTTTACTTTGGGGAGGTGGAAATGTGATTACCACTGATTGAAAAGAAACATTTAACATTACTTTATTTGGACAAAAAAAAAAGTTAACAAATGAGGTCACACTTACATATCTTTATAAAGGTGTTTTTAATCTGTTACGCTGAACATGACAGGCTCCTGTCAATCAAGCACTAACAACCACATCTCCCTTTGCTTAATTGTGGTGTTACTGACACTGAAATAGAAAAAAATTAATTATAAATTAAACTTATATATACTCCCTGGGTATGTTGTGGGATATCATCCAGCATCTGAAGAAAATTTAACCATCAAAATAAAGAAAAATAGATGACCTAAAAATTAGGGGAAAAAAACTAAACAAAACTGGTTAGCAGTCATTTTGTGCATAAGCATGTATCTCTACCTAACATGTCATTCAGTTTGCAGCAGCAGCTTGGCTCAAAGTTAAAAAGTAAGTGGAAAGTATTTTATTTGGTCTGGGTTTCATTTGTCTTTGCTTTTTAGTCATATTTATCTCTGCTTTTAAGTTATTTGAATCTTGTTTCACTGGTCTGCTGTCTTGGTAGAATCAAGTTTATGTAACACTTGTGGATTTTAGACTGTAACTCTGATTTTATGGTGCACTCTAGCATGTATACGTTCAATTTTAAGCTATACATTTTTGTTTCTATTGACAAATTCATTTGATGTGGCTATTTACTCCAGAGCTCAAAACAAGTCCATATCCATCAGTATAGATTCCATTAATTCTATTGGGAATTGGTTGGATATGGGAATATCATTGTATTACAATTATACTGCTGAAGCCAATTTACTCATTTATTTATGCTTCCCACTGTGACTCAGATACAAAGTCTCCTTCATCTTCCGTGGTTCATCTCAGCTTAAGTATAATTCTTGATTATTCTTCTTTTTCTTTGATCAAACAACTCACTGAATAGGAAAAAATATCTCCGCGTATTGATGCAGTGTGGCACAACCTAAAGACAAAATGTATCTTTTGAGAGGAATGGGGTTTTCATAATTGCATGAAATATCTCAACATCCAAAGGCAATGCTTAGAGATTTCAGCCACCCAAGTGAGGCATAGATTAATCTACCGAGATCTAATCTGAGAAACTGCTACACTTTTCAAATATACTTAGAAGATCAAATCCTTGACAGATAAAATTTGTGAGTTGTGCTGGTAATGAATTATAAGTATTACAGAGTGAGATACTAATACCATTAATTACCACAATATATTATGATCTTATTCTTATTATCTTATCAATGCTATGACATTGAAGCCCTTACACTGCAACAAGAATTAATTTTCATTTGTTTTTGCACAATTCTGTAGCAGATGTTTACAAAACACTCTGGACGTTTGTGTGGGCTTTTTGGTTTTCTTTCACTTTCCAGGATGGGATGTGTGATTTTGTAATAGGAAACATGCTATTTCCAGGCTACTTTGATTTGTTCAGCCCCCTGAGACAGGATTACTGGAGCTGAAGGGAAACATGACTGCCATAGCACCTGACAGCATGTTGACTTTAATTCTCATTGTAGTGACAGGGGAAGTACTCCAGAGTGGATAATTGTATCTCAGGTCTCCTGCATGCTGCTTATTATTGATTCATAGAGAACAGAATGAACTCCTTGTAAATGTATAAAAATGCATTTAAGTGTCCATTCTCCTTTCCTAAAATCACAGCTGCAGCTATCTGCTTTTGTCACTTCTAGTCCTGCACTCTGCCAGCTTAGCTTTTAAGGTTCTGGCAGGCAGGATGGAGCTTGTATTTAACAAAGCTGACAGGCTGGACAGTAATGCAGTTGTCTGGGCTTTTATTTCTTACTTGGGATTGGGTTCTGAAAAGCTACAGCACATTAGAATGAAGTGCTTTCCGACAGGGCCATCATGAAAGTTGAACTGTAGCAGTATGTACCCGCTGCAAGAATACATACAGTCAAAGCCTGTTTCTCCACCCTCAGTGAAGTATCTAGGTGGAAAGTAAATCTAAAAGTAAAAAATAGAAATTTTGGAAAGTTTTGGGAATGACATCCCTGATGTGCATTGTGTGGCTTTAAATTATTTTTTGTTTCAGGAAAATTATTTTTAATGCACCCTAAAATTTTCTATTTACAAAATTTCAAAGGGATTTGAAGAAAAATATTTATTTAATTGTATATCAGGATACTCTTTAACCTAAGAATATAGATTTGCATGATTAACTGATTTTATGTGCCGTAATGGGATTCAAATGTGTGTTGTAATAAACACGATCTGACAAATTTATTACAGACATTGTGCTGTAATTTTTTTCCCTGACTTTCCTGGGTGGCCATATATTGTGGACTCATCTCTATGTGTAAAGGACTCAAGACAATTTTTCCCCCAAAAATTAAAAGAATTTAAGGTTGCTTTTTGTCTCAAAACAACTCTTTTACTGTGCCACCTGCTGTATGAAGCATTGCCAAACATTAGCATAGAAATAGAATTGCTAATGAAAAAAATAAAAAATACAGCTATAAGAACTTTAATACAGACTACAAACAAATACAGTTATATAGTTAAGTCAATCTTGCAAATCTGTTTGATGTCAGAGGAAAACTCAATGAACGTTGTCACACTTCCAACTTGTTTAGGGCCCTAAGTTGCAGACTCAATAATACTCTTTAATCTTATACATCGTTAACAATATAACTTCAGCAATACTGTTTTGTCAGTCACATTCAGATTTATGTATTTTATGATCATTTCTTTATGACATAAACAAAATATGCTAACCATAAAGTACAAGCATGAGCAACAGCAGTATGCTGTTTGTAATTCAGTTAGTGGCCATCTGTGCCTTTCAAAAGGATTTTCTGAAAGTTAAACTTACAAATGTAAAGCAGGGATGTCCAAAGTTGGTCCTTCTGCAGGTTATGAATGTTTCCTGCTGCGGAACACCTGAATCAGATTAATGAGTCCACATGCTTGGGCAGAACTTGACTACAAGTTGTTGAGGAGAGAGTTTAAATTTCAATCAGGTGTGTTGGAGCTGGAGAACATTTAAAATCTGCAGGACTGTGGCCTTTGAGGACCAACTTTAAACACCCCTGATATACAGAGATCTCTTCATGAGATTAAATGTGCTCATACAAAAAATATCCAATTACTTTTTTAATTTTCTTTTTTTACAATCTTAAAAATCCACCCGATAAAGATAAAGTAAAGGCCTAGAGCTCAGCAAACACTTTTAGTCACATTTTGGAAACTGCTCATTTTCTTTAGTAAAAATAATAAAAGTCTAGCTAATAATACAATAACCATGGTGCTTCTCAGTTCACCAACAAAACTGTGAAAACCTGTGTTTTAACTACTCAATACTTGGACTTTTTATTTTTATTTTTATTATTATGCATTTAAGTAAGTGATGTCATCCACGTTCAACTGTATTGTTTCCTAAAACTTACTCATTTTGTTATGGCCCAACATGTTTCAATGCAGCTGCTGGTGATCGTTCCTGTTATGTTCAAGAACGAAGGCCTCTCCAATCAAATCCTGCAGCACATAGAAGCTGGTTCACTGTTCCATGTCAGGTAAAACTGGGGTTTGTACTTCAGAGGCTTTTTTTTTTTTTTTTTTGTCAAACTATCCATTTTTTTTAAATTTAAGAGCAAGTTCAGGACTGTCATAAAGGTACCTGAAAATGCTGCATTCTCATTATTTTGCTAATACAAACAGATTTTGCACAAGCTTCTGCCCATTTAGACATTACTGAGGAAACAACTGAAGCATCTTGAGACGTTAAACCCCTGAACATTTGAGTCTTCTAAAATATTAGAATAAAAAATGTGTTCATGTTATTTTTAGTGGCCACTAGGTGGTTTTATTTTTTACCAGTCTTTCATATACTTACATTTTACTGACATATTACAAGCTAAACTGGAACCACACAGCAAGCTATGGTGTAACCTCTGTTGGGAGAAGAACGTGAAGTTTTACTGGTTTACCCTAAGCTGTGGCAAAGAGAAAGTGGCTGCCAGACAGCTGGTCCACTTCACATTCACTTATTGGACACCCACAAAAGCAAGCCCCAAGAAGATGACAATGTACCCCACTACAGCTGTAAACCATCAGGAAGAAAAGGTTAGGCTTCGGCATCAGCTAAACCCTTGCTGTGCCCAAAAGCTGTCTTTTATTTGCACATGAAAAAGTGTCATTCCAATTATATATATTTTTTTTTTTTATGGACAAAGGAATTATAAAGACATTTCTCCACATCAAAGATCTGTTTATTTGATTTTACCTTTGAGTGATTTGTCATGAAAATACATGTCGCCGGATTGATCTTATCTTTAAGACAAGACTCACTTTGATTATTTGATTTGACCTCAGGCTACAGTTCACAACATCCTCCTTCGGTGACACTTGTTAAGACTCCATCACAAAATATACATTCAGAACAAATCCTGGAGCTTCTGGTTTTTAAGTCACTGACCCAAAAAATGCACCTTCCAAGGAGTGAATGCAAGATTTTTACGATGCAAAACTGAAATACAAAAAAACACAACCAATACAGAAACAAGAAACAGATAATGACCTTTTTTGACTGAGATGAATGAGAATAGCCAACAACAATTGCTTCAATAGGGAAATAGGAAATTACTAAGTATCTTCTGCCTAGTCCATTAATGTGGCTGGGACATGAACCAAGACTTCCTGAATTGACAGGAAGCCATACACATGTTGCCACTGAGTGATGGGAGTGCGTACAGGAAAAGGGCGGGGCTGGTGGAGGCTTACGGACCTGGCATGCCCAGACAAAAACATTGTGTGAGCGCTACTCAGTGTGTTTAGAGCCTGGGATGGCCATTCATCCACACCAGTCAGGCCTCCATGGCAGTGATTAGCATTGTCATCCTCATTTCCAGGCCCTCTTAGCAGATGGCCCGCAAGCTGGAGGTGCCAACGTGAGAGTGGCTGTTCTCCCTCACATAATCACTCTCTGGCCTCTGCTCTCATCTGTCCTCTTTATTTCCCTAAAAATATTCTTGGAAAATTTGTATGGCCATTTCATGTTCCTTCATTATAGCTCTGAATTATCAAGAATAGACTTGCCAGCGCCTGGGCACTGACAAATGTAGCGCTGGTGATGCAATTGTAGTGTTTCTTTTGAGTTACTCATTTTGGCACAGCCAACATTTGATCTTCTTAATCAAGCAGAATCAGTTTTCTGCCGCAATATAAAAACACACAGCAGTCGAAGATGACAGTTGAGCGCAGTCGAGGGAGAGGTCTGATCAGCACATTGCCTGGGGCACTACAGGGCTGCCGTGGGCTCTTCGCAGCCTCAGAAGATACACACAGCAATTAGGCCCCACTATGAGTCCTGTAGAGAAGAAAGTACTGCAGACAAACAGGATATGGCACGTCAGTTTGATACGGTATCACCATGCGCAAATGTCTGATAAACACATTTAAAACCTTTGACAACAACCTCTGACTTGTCTCGCATGGCCTTGTTTTGCTTGTCTGTACTTCTTCTCCCTCCTCCTCTCCGCTCTCCTCAACCCTCCTCTCATCTCAAAGCTAAGATGATAGACCTAATAATTAAAGCAATTCTGTATGGGCTGGAGAGCTCCAAAGCATCTGTGTGTGTCAGACTCCTGACATGATACAGAGGGACAGCGCAACTATTAAATATCCATCATGCCACGCCACATCAGTTCTAATGCAATCAGAAACACATGAGTACGTTGGCTAAGTCCCCTTCCTTCCACAATGATTAAAAGAGTCTTTAATTTCAAAGACAAATAAAAAATGCACGATCATTTTATCAAAAATGTAAATGACCTGTCTACTTGCATGACATTTACGAGCGACAGAGCTGGCACTAATACGAAAGTCTGTATAACATAGTGAACAGCAGCACAGGGACCACAGGATGTTCTCTTGATGTCCATTATTCTAATAAGAAAACATCCCATGCTGTATGCTTTTTACTTTGCCTCTTGTTTTAATCAAACATATGTAAAAAGTTTATAGGCAGACAAAAGAATCACTCTGTGCAAAGAACCTGATGCAATGCAGTAAGATTATCTCCTTATGATGTCTACAATAAGTATGATTTTTGCTGATATATTGAGTTTTACTAACTAATTTTGATCAATTGCTTATGCCAACACAGAGGTGTATGATAATAAATTATCTTCTGTGGTGGAACAGAGATATTATTTCTAATCTTATTTTCTTGGCCCAAAGTTAGTCCACTTAATCTCGTTGTACCGTTGTATAATGACAATAAAGGCATTCTATTCTATTCTATTCTATTCTATTCTATTCTATTCTATTCTATTCCATTCTATTCTATTCTATTCTATTCTATTCTAGTCATCGGGAAAATAAAAATAACAACTTAACATTTAAGACTTACATTTATATATGGTTTAATACATTTTTAAAAGGACTGAATTATCAACTTCCATTGACAATTCTGAAATTAAAATACAAGCAATCAATCTCTGATCCTATTTGTATGTCATAGTGGATGGGTATATTAATATTAAAGCATTTATTAATCCATAACAATATGTTTATTGTTAAAATATATAAGATAAAACTTTAATCATTTTTCTACTATATATGCTGCATGTTTCACTTATAATCAAATATGAACATATATAATATAAATGTATTGGAAAATAACATCAGTTTTTAGCTGAACTCAAAAACTTTTCAAGAAAACAAAGAGGTTCAAAACTGGAATGTCAAAATGCATATATTAAAATATTTCTTATTCTAAAATCACCACAAAACGTCCTGTTTAGATTTAAGTGAGAGATAGAGCAATGGTAATTTCAGCTGGCTTAAAATGACACTTGAATTTGACAGCACATACAGCAAAGTCTGCAGGAACCACTGGGGTGTCAGAGCTGGCTCATATTCAGTGCAGCCCACCAACTCCATTGCTCTCATGTTTATGCAGAGAAAGACTGAACTCTTTTGATTCTACAGTGAGGCTTTTGATTTGGTGTTGAGTGTCTGCTGGCAGCCTTTCAACACTGCACCTCAGGTTCAGGCGTTCACTAATCAAGCTCAGGTGGGGCAACAGCACATGGGCGCGAGTGTATATGACACATATGCACTAAGCTGGTGTATAAAAAAAATATTTGGAAAGCTTTTTCAGGTAAGACAGTCTTCCATAGTCCCTTCCTTGTCCTTGTGTTACCCAGCAGCCCTTTTCTCAAATGCACATGTAAGTGCTGTCTATGCCAAACAGAGGTACTGGAGGCATTTTGGAAGGCTGATGAATACATTACATATTCACATAAACTTGATTCAAACATAAACAACTTTAAAGTGCATCTTTTCTTGTACAAGAAAATCAGGACATGTCTTGTCAACAGCTCCAAGTTCTTCTCTGTGCAAGTTTCTTCAAAGTTTAAAAAGTAACATTTTTTACAAAAGCCTCCATAGCTGTTAAAGGCAAAGCTAGGACTATCAATATTCTTCTAATGAAATACGGGCTCTGTGTGAATAAAAGATAAAATATAGTTATAGGAAGCATTTTTAGTTAGAAGCATTTCTTTCATTCACATCTACATGTTTTACAAATCAATTCTCATATAAAGGAATTAACTACTCACAGAACTGATCAGGTATTCCAGTTTTAAGAGAATAGGTAGGCTACTTGCTAAAATAAAAAATAAATAAATAAATAAATAAATAAAAATCATTGCAACAAACCAGGATTCTTTTTTGGTTTATCTGTATATGGAAAAGGTAACTGTTTTTGTTTTCATCTCCTTACTAAAAGCATTGTTTCTATTTAGCAGAAGCAAATGTAACAGACATCTGTACTATCTCTTAAATGGCCACCTTCGGGAAAAATTGTGTGGGGTTTTACAGTTTATTCATGCTGCACCACTAATGAAAATATTACTAATGCTGCATCATTAGTGATCACTGAAAAGTTGCTTTTTGGACTTTACAGTTCAGTTACAGTTTACAGTTCAACATCTGATTTAATTGTAGTTAAGGTTTATTGCAGATTGGGGTCTTCTTACATTTCCAAGGCTTCAACAATTGCAGGGTTGTCAGGAATCAGCATTAACATTGTAAGATACAGTCATAATGGAACAGAGCATTGCCTCTTACACAGAGGTTTTGCTTTTCCTTTCTGCCCTGCAAAAATGTTCTTTGTGAAAGTTTCCCTTGTCTTAATGATCCTTTTTTTTTTTTTTTTACTTCCACAGCTACCCTTAATGGCTAAATAACTGCAACATATCAGAGAGTGGAAAATATGAGTTTGAACTGCTTTGATACTGAAAAATGTCTTCTTATTTTTAACCATTAAATATTTTCTGTTCTTTACTCAGTTTATTTTAATAGTTATAGGAGTTTGATTCACCTTATTCACTTTTCAGATTTCTGCATGTGATTAGTGAAAAAGTTTCTGAATTCAATTGGACATGCTTCAGTTACTGGCTAATATCACTGTGTGACTAATGGAGCTTCCAAACCTGTTTTCAAACTTTTAAAACTTTACATTTTCAACCATATTTTTCTAATATGTTTTTTTGTATTATTTTGTAGTTGAATGCCTGTGTCTCTTTACTTTTACTTCACAGCCAAAAACGCAGTTAAATCTTCTTTTTGTTATGAGTGGTGGCAGAGGTGAGGACCCAAATGCAGACAGTTTAAGAAGGAGGCAGAAACTCAATTCAGAAACAGAATACCACACATTACAGAGATGACCCAAAAGGCTCTGACAGGGAGTGACTGAAAACCCAGGACTTAAATACACAGACTGACAAATTAAAAACTGGTGACTTGAATAAGCAATCAGACATGTGCACTAACAAACAGAAACTAAAGAAACACAAAACTACCTGAACACCAAAACTAAAAACATGACCAAAAAGAAAACATAAAAACCATGGAAACTATAAACCAAGATCATAACCAAACTAAACATGACAAACTAAAACCAAACCATGACACTTTTGAACCTACTTTTAAACTTTTAAATCAGCATATGTGTTTGTGGAGCTGCAGTCCTGTGGATGAATCAACGCTTTTATACAAAAGTCAAACAAACTATGCATTAACTAGGAAATGTTCTCAGTCTATCAAGAGATATGTTAATTTATTATAACCTAATGATAAAACATCTATGCAGTCATGAACACATTTTTCAGGCAGCACACCGTCAGCCGCCCACACTAGGGTGACTGTGGCTTAGGAGGAAGAGCAGTTGTCTTTCAACCGGAAGGTTGAAGGATCGATTCCAGGCTTTCCCT
>JBAMHW010000001.1:17567770-17582503 GCA_037177495.1 Rhadinocentrus ornatus
AGAGAGAGAGAGAGAGCACAGTGTGTTGCATGTCTTAAAATATCAGCATCTGACAGTGTGAAGACTGGTTACAACACCACTTTGGGACATCTCATCCTTAACACAAAGAAAAGCCTGTTGATTACTTTAGAAATAAACTACTCAACTGTTGTAAATAGTTTTTTTTATTTTTACTGAAGCAGCATCCTTCTCATCAAAAGCTTAACTCACCTGAAGTAGTTTGCAGAGTTTCCTGGATTAAGACACGTCACACTATAGCAGAGAAATTGATTGTTCCCTGACTGCCACTGACGTGATTTTAACTACAATTAATGAAGTAGCAGCCAATAAACGAAAGACTATTTTGTGGCACGTTTCTTCATATGTTTCATTGTGAGCATTGTGGTGCATGTTATAGTGGGATCGGGGAGGGGGGGTTGACATTATTTTTGTCGATAAAGGGGGGTCCAGCAGAAACAGTTTGGGAACCACTGCATTAAGCAGAAATAATTACTTCTAATTATTTTAATTTACCCATTTTCTCCTATTTGACACTAATAACAGCTTGCTATCTCAGACCCTTTAAATTTAACCCTGAGTGAAGGGAAGTGTGCTTACGCTTAGATTATGTTGCATAATAGTAGCAATGTAATTAGTTTAGTTTAGTTACAGCTACATGGAAGCTCAGCAAGACAAGACCAGCAGAAGAGCCCAAACCTCAACGTTTCTTTTTTTCTGCAATCTAACACATACCAGCACTGATTGCTGAGAGGCAATGAAACTGTATTTAAAATGGCTTTGCTTTTTAGAACAAGGCTCTAGATGTAAATCAGAGCCAGAGACATGGCTCCTCTCTGTGAATGTCTTCAGAACCAGCACTTCAGATTATGCACTGGAGTTGACCCACACATACTGGCATTTTAATTCAATCTTTAGGATCTTGTTAAAGTGGCCTACTGGGGCAGAAGCATATGTTTGCTTTGCAGTCAGGAAGCTAGAAGTATTTTGTATTTCCCTGTTTTTTTTTCTCCCCCTTTATGGTTATGCTTTTATCTATGATGGCATAATGGTTAATTCATCTTTAAGCGAGCTGCTTGCAATACTTGTGACAGCTGAGAAATGTCATTACAGGCCATAATGAAGAATGAAATCAGTTATACCATCACCACATGCCCAAAATTCAATTAACACCTCTGAAGGTCAGTTTAAATGCTTTCCTCGTGATGTTTTTGTGTAACCATAATGTTTGGTTGTACATTTATTTGCACTTTAATTTTGAATAGGGAATCTCGCACAACAAAAGTTACTCCTGTGTAGAAACATATGCTAAAGAAATGCAATTAGTAATAAAGCATTAAATGCACAACTAATGAATAGCCATAGACAAGCAGTGAGTTAACAAAGGCAACTGATAAGACATTGAGATTGAAATGAGGTGAGAAGAAAAGCCTTTTATCATCCAATGCCATACCTTCACACAATGTACAATTAGAGTGCATACACTGGTGTGAAACCAGGCAATGCTTTGCATCAATTTGAAGATCATTTAGTCTTTTCACTCGCATTCGGCCTCTGATAAAACAGCAGGAATCAAAAGCTGGATGGAGATGAGAATAGAGCATGACAGGAAAAAAGTCTTGCAAATGACTTTTGTTATTGCACTGTGATTTTTATTTAAATTGTAAGTGATCATTCTGTCTTTTAGTTAAAGCTGTCAGCCCTCATTAATGTGCAATATAAATTGCATCAAAGTGCACAAGGCTGTGTGTGATTAATTTATACAGCTCTTTACGTAGGAGGGAGCTCCAGGTGCCAATGAGCCTAATGACTTGGTTTGGGAGGCAGAGCTACACTGAATCCTTTTTTTTTCCCAATACATTATGTTAAGTGTCAGTTCTGACATGCGTCTGTCACAGCAATACTGTATTCTAAGTCTGGAGAATAACAACGCCCATATACACCAACTAACACTAGGTCCAAAATAACTTAACAAAAAAAAAAACTCTTCTCCATTATGATGATCAGTTATGCCCTGATTAGATTCAATAAGTGTTTTTAACCTCATGTCATTTCCAATCAACATATGTAGCAACAATAAGGATGATGAATTAAACTGGAAAATGGTCATTTATCAGGTAATAATTTCACATTTACATAGCCAATTTTTCACAGCTTTCCAATTATCAACACAACATGAACACCATGGTTTTCAGTATTTTAATAATAACTTCTGAACAAAGTAAAAAAAAAAAACAACCAAACAAATGCAAGTTGTTCAACCAACAAAAACACATAAATTATTATTTATGATATAATCTTCCACATCTGGATAAAGAAAAATGTTTAAATGCTTTAGTTACACAAAAAAAGCATTAATGTGTTTTTTTTGCAAACATTTTTGTGTTTCTTAATATTCCATTTTACTGGATTTGAGAAGTTTGGTTTCTTGCTCTGTGTGTCAGACCCCTAGAGGGACTGATCCTGATATATATAATCTTTTTTTTACATTGAAATGTTAGCATCCAAAGCTACTCAACTAAATAACTGTCATTGAGGCCAGATGTAATAGCTTTTTTATTTTTACTGCCTTTAAAAATAGCAATAGAAAGACTGGTGTCTTTGTATGTTACTGCCATAATTTGATAATCAACAGAACATATGTAACACAAACTGGCTCCCACTATTAAACACTTGATGAGCATTTTGGTCACTGATACAAGGAAGATAGGGAACTACTCCGAAAGGATAAGACTTTATAGAAGTAGAGAGCAAACACCCCACATGTTACCTTCAATTTAGCGTTTAGGGCAAAAAAATAATTTGACATTTTGAATGAGTAATTAATCACATTTTTGTCAGTCTGATGTTTTCACAATATCTAAAGCTTTGAATTGAATAAGTGACAATT
The DNA here is from genome assembly GCA_037177495.1 of Rhadinocentrus ornatus. Taxonomy (NCBI): domain Eukaryota; kingdom Metazoa; phylum Chordata; class Actinopteri; order Atheriniformes; family Melanotaeniidae; genus Rhadinocentrus; species Rhadinocentrus ornatus. The sequence goes on from JBAMHW010000001.1 coordinate 17,570,658, forward strand.
GGTTACTGTTTTCTAGCTCTGAGATTCAGCAACTACATGGCTGCAGCACATAAACCAGCAGCTGTTCAGAGACAGAGTTAAACTGAACCAATTTCTCTGCCCTGTTACAGCAAGATACGTGATTAATGCTGTTTTTAAGGTCTTCTAATAAGTAGTCCCTTTTAAGTCTTCTTATAATCCAACCTTTCTCTTTTTACCAAACTTCAGATGAAGTACAAATGTTTAAACATTTTTATACTATAAACCAAAGTTGTTGTTTTTTCATTATTTTACTTTTGTATGGATTTTAAATTCTAAGATCAATTCAAGGTTGTTGCTTTTTTTGCTTGTTTTTTGTTTTTTGACCAACAAACTACTTCTATTTCACAAGTCTAAGCTCCAATAAACTTGTGAAACAGAATAAACTGTGAATTTTTTTCTTAGAGAACATCAATATGTTAATGGGTTGGAGAAAACAAATTAAAAACAAAAAATGTCAGAGATGAATGAAATAGCTTTTAGAAAGCCTTTGCCATATTCTGGCTTTATTGCCACCTGGCTTTATCACCAAATAAATGCAACCTTTTTTAATTCTAAATTTTTTACATTCAAATGTAGCTAAACAGGAAAATTAAAGCAAGAACGAAATGGTGGCAATTTAAAACATGTCTTTCTTTGTCATTGTCAGAGGACAATTAGCTCAAAGATGCCATTTTCAAAGCTTATAAATTGGTAATGACAAATTTAAGCAACAAGCATGCAAGGATGGGAGGGGTTTTATATGGATTTCACTTATACTGGAGGCCATAATTCAATGGCTGTACAGTGTGTTTTGTAATTTTGCCTTTAATAAATATATTTCCTTTGATATACTAGTTGTCTCGTGGCAGGCCGGCATGATGGTAGAAGGGAGGGCTGAAGAGAAAGAGCAGCCTCGTGGTTCTAATGAGAAGGTCATAGCTTTCTAATTATCATAGGTGGCTCAGTAGCATCCTTCAAAAGACCCCAGGAGAGCTCTAGTTTCAGACAATATTCTGAAACAGCTATAATCAGTCGCATGTGTAAACAAACATGGACATTTTGACAAACACAATGACTTATTAAAGCAAATATTTAAACATTTACTATAAAGGCACCTTGCAGACACAAATAAATACATAGAAATTCTCACATACACAAACATTCATACATGTGTATATAACGGGGTCACATAACAACAGGCCGTTATCAGGAATTATTTCATTTCTTGCATAAGATCTATAAAAATCACAAATGAAAAAGGCCTCATCTTCATTTATGAACCTTTGTATGATGAGATGCAGCATATAGATTTTTTACATGGTGTTACTCAAATATACAGGTTAATAAAGGAAAGACAATTAAAAAAAACTATAATTAATTTAAAGTTATGAGGAGCCAACAGCAGAGATTCTGTCAGCTTTATGAGACAATACAGCAGGCGACGAGCAATTCTTGTTACAGTCTATTATACGTTTGTTCTTTATATTCAAGACATAAACCAACAAATTGGTAGAAAGACCCCCCCCCCCCCCCCTTCCATACATTAAAAAAAAAAGAAGAAGAAAAACACTCACACAAACTATCTTTCTGGAATTATGCAATCACTCCTAGTTATAGGCTGGTTTTCAATATTTATGTTTACCAAGTAATTTTATTGTCATTCATTCATTCATTCATTCATTCATTCATTCATTCATTCATTCGTTCGTTCGTTCGTTCGTTCGTCCGTTCATCCGTTCATTCATTCATTCATTCATTCATTCATTCATTCATTCATTCATTCATTCATTCATTCGTTCATTCATTCATTCGTTCGTTCGTTTGTTCGTTCGTTCATTCATTCATTCATTCATTCATTCGTTCATTCATTCATTCGTTCGTTTGTTCGTTCATTCATTCATTCATTCATTCATTCATTCATTCTTTTTTACTTAAAGTTACTGCCAACTTTAAAAGCGCTCATAAAACACACTTTGATTCATGACTAAAAGATTAAGATTTGCAGTGAAGTTCAATATTACACTCCCCAGCTGCCTCCAAATCTTTACCTTCACCCAAAGTAATTTTCAAATAAATAAATGTTGTGAATATTGTGTAAATTATGTTAGAGTGAAGCAGCCTATGTCTCATTAAGTGATGACATTCATACTCGATGTCCTTCATAAGAGTGATATCTGAAGTTTCACTACATGACAGTGTATAGGTTTGACAGTTAATTAATCGTCCAACCCCCATATTGGAGAACAGAGGTTAAGGCAGATTTTGGACAATATTAAAAGTATATGGAAAGGGTGAAAATAATACAAATTTCTACATAGGGTGGCAGGCAGGCAGATAGATACTTTTACTGATCCCAAAACTGGTATCAGCTGATGTTTAACTTTTTTAAATTTTTCCAGGCACAAAGCTCTAAGAAATGTTTTTGTTTCTTTTTTGTCTTTTTTTTTTTTTTTGTATTTAATGCTTCCTTTTTTTCACATGGAAACAAACAAAAAGCTTAAACACGTTGATATCTATTATCTTATCTCACAGTTACACACGGATAACCTTACTTTATCTATTTGTGCGAAGACTGGGGAACAGACCAAACCATTTGTTCACAGCTTGATAAAGGTGCAATTAAAATAAAAATTCAAAGATTCAGCAACAGTTCATCTTAATGCCTGGTGTTTTAAGATCAAATCAAAATTGTTACTCTTTTTTTGGCCCAACAACAAATCTGATTTTTTTGTGTGTATTCTTATTGGTGTCATTTTCTTGTGTATAGTCAGAAAATATTAATTACTCTCTCTGCACTCAGGGGATAAACTAACATTAAATAAGATATGTTCTCAAAGTTTCTAAAACACGTGCACAGCTGACACACATTGGTGAGTAGTTCCTGCTCAGGCCAGTTTGACTAACCAATCAGAGCAGACTGGGTTTTTCTAAAAGCCACACAACGTCCCCTGCATTCATTTTTACAGGAAACGTAAATATGCAAGAGTTACTGATGTTCCTGTTTCTCACACGTCTTTTGATGAAAATCTCACTCTTCAAACCACTGACTATCAGTTGGGATCATCTTAATACTGCAATGGCTGGTTGACTAATGGTCTGGTTAGCTGCGCAGATGTGGAATTATGCTGTAAGATGCTGCTGATAATTCATTTGATCTAACGTAAACCTTAAATGTAGTTATTCTTGTTTGTGTTATTTTTATTATTAAACAAAAGCAGGTACTGTACCACCTTATGCTAAAATTTGCTAATTAGCATTCATATATAATGTGAAACAAGCATTAAATGAAATTAAAATGCATTAATAATGTTCCATTGATTGCATGTTTGTGGACCTGAAAAAAATGATGCTGCTGATTTCACTGATTTAAAAAAAAAAAGGGGGGGGGGGGTAAAAAATTTTAAAGCATCTTACATGCAACAGTCTAAAAAATAAAAAGGGGAACAGCTAATGAATAGCATATGGACTGGTTCTCTACACAGCAGCTCCCAGTAAATTGCTTGTGAATTAATCTAATTACGAAACCCACAGTGTGACTCAGTGCTGTCACTGAAGCTAACACACAAAGTCAAGTCTTGAGAAACAAGATTTGTAATAAGGTTGGAAATCTTGGAAGACATAGGCAACTAATTAAAATTAATGGGAAAGGAGGAATAAATAAGTTAAATGATGAATAGATTATCTGTAAATCAAGGAAAAACAGTGTGTATTTGAGAATAGTGATTTTTACTGTCATAGCCAAAGGGAAACTCTAGAATTTTAAGTTTTATTGGTGGGTTTTGGCCAGTAGTATTAATCTATGGCCATTTTTTTGAGGATAAGTCATGTATCTTTGCGGACAGCAAAAAGAGCTTCCATTTGACATGTTTTGGATTACACCAGAGACTGTTTTCAATTTTCTTGCCATTTCAGAATAAAAACTTACAAGCCATGCCCCAGAAGTACAATCATAATGTAAGACATCTCCATCAATTTTCCACTCTACTTCAGTTTGCTTTAACAAGTCCTTATGGAGAGTACAGTACAGTCAGGAGATAAAAAGCTTCTTTTCTTTCTCTGCTTCTGCCTCACTTCTCCTCTTGCCTTATCAATCGACCGCCCATCCTGTGTGCTTGCGACCTCTAATGGATTTCACATGACAACAGGCGTGGACCAGACAAGAGCACAACCCCCTTTACTAACTTGACAACCATTAATCTGTGTTGAGGCAGGAGGGGGGAGACGGTCTCTCAGTGTCCTGTAGCTGATGTGTCGTGCACTGAGCTATCTCCCTCGGGTCAGGCACGGATGTATCCACTCTGACAAGCGTCTCGCTCCTTTTCTCTGTGTCCCGACGAGCCTATTATCATGAGGTCCTGTGAATGTTGTGCATTCTGGGAAGTGGTACATGAAAGAATGATCAGGCAAAGCTTTCAGACAGAAGTTGTCCGCGCAGGAAGGCTCTTTGTTGAACAAAATGGAAATGTCGCAATGAGAGGTGCACTTGTTGAGCGTCCTTATGGAGACACAAGCACTCACACTTGGCATTATGTACCTTATTATTTATATGGGGCTGTCAGCTAATAATGCATGGGTCTCTCACTGGAGCACTTTCTGCCATCTTTTGACAGCCAAAGCAAGAGGCACCCATGGTTTCTGAGACATTGAGGGTCCTCTCACCAAGATGTTGTCTGAAGAAGTCATTCAGTGATCTTTATCTTTGTTCCCTGATTTACTGCTCATGTCTTCTCTGTTCTGCTTAATACATTAAGCTGCACAAACTTGGTGATTTTTTTATTTGGGGATAAGATATAAAGGAAAAAAAACATACATACGCACTTGAGTCACAGTTCATGTAGGCTAAAGGGATAAAATCCTCAAGTTTTTAGATTAGACATTAAAAAAAACAAAAGTCATATAACAACACGTGTACAGCTTTGTTTCATATCTACCAGTGGTTGAGCATACTTATCAGCAATAGCTTCAAGCTCTGTTATTGCTCTGAAAGGGTTAAGAGCATTGTTCACTTACCATGTGATAGGGACATTTTTTTATGCAAGAGCGAGCCCTGATTAGAGGGTGAGTTTTAATGACAACTAATTAGCCAACCTCTTTAGCCTTGGCATAATGATCAAACGAGCTGTCATCGGGTACCTGATACAATGATCCTCTCACTCTTGATATGATATTTTATTCCTCTGCAATTATGCAGCCCCCACTGCACCACATGTGTTTATTGCCTCAAGCACACATGTCAAATTAAAGAGCAGCTTATGCACCTGATATTTAATTATTGCCTGCTGCACCACCATGCACAATGGGAAAATGTCAAAGGCAGCAATCTACGGCACTTCAAGCAGAAATCGGTACGGTGCGATCAACGAGCATTCACGCACATATACACAGATAGGAATTTGAATATTGAATATGAATGGGAACATTTTCCAGCTTGTCTGTGTTCAGTTAGATTTCTGCCCCTCCCTTTGTCAGTGCAAAGGGAATTTCTATATCAAGATATTGTTTGCTTGAACAAGACCACAAAGCTAATGTTTGCATACAATTTCAGAACAAAAATGACAAAGCATCTTAAAATATGTTAAAAAAAAAGTTCAGTCCATTTTCATGATACAATTTAAATAAGAATTTATAGTAGGCTCATAGATCAACAACTGTATAACTGTTCAGATCAGATATAATAAAAATTGTAAGATCTTCAGTTCTTTTTAAATCAAGATAAGATTCACAAGGTTTACGTATAGATATATTTGTGCTAAACCTGCAGAGATGTGCAGGAGCACTCAATTTATCTACATAAGCTAATTGAAAGCAACATATTTTGGAGAGAATAAAACTGTCTGAGCTCACGTGTCCATTTGTTTATGATGAATGTCTTTGTGGTAAAAAAAATAAATAAAATCCAGCTAAAGAGGTTGCATTTCAATGGATAATTTAATTATTTTGTGAACCATAAAATTTTAATTATTCTTGAATAGTCTTTGAGTTCATTTCTAGGTCTTTGTCTTCTTTGCAGTCCCTTGACAAATTTATAGCTCTGCAAAATGTGATTCTGATTATTCCACTGCATCTAGCGCAGTGTTTACCCCATCTTTTATTAACTGGAAAGGCATCTTTTTAATTGACTTATTCTTCCCATTTATTCAAACACGATGCTGTGGTCATACTTTAAGTGTTTTATTTTTTCCGTTTCCTTCCTCTAAAGGGCCAAGTGCTGTTCTATTGATGTGTTTTGTTTTGTTTTTCCCTAATTACTCATTTCTTGAAAACAGATTGTCATCTTGGAAGTCTTTCACCTCATACTAACCTGGATTATTTATTTTTTGTCACTGCTTTGTGCAAATCCAGGATTTTCTTGTGCTCGTCTCCAGTAAATGATGGAGTCACACTGTTGGAAAAAAGGAGGGAAATGTTGGAACTTGGGCAAATGAACACTATTTCTAAAGTAAAACTTGCCTCTATCATTCAGCTACAGTTTTGCTAAATTACATTCACTTACTTGAGCTATTACTTTACTTATCAAAGGACTTCATAATGGGAGCAATTTTATTAAGCTTCCAAATGGCTGTCATTGACATATCTTTAAATATGGAGGGCAAAGCAGGATTTGTCTGTTTTATGGAGTTGGTGGTTTTATGAATGCAGTTGATTAATTGCTCCAGCTCTGATCAATTAGTGCGGTGACATCGCTGGGATGATTGACTTAAACTCCCCCTCATGTGTAATTGTCATATGCCATAAATAACACTGAGATATGAAATAAGTCCATGTTCAGGTCTTGCCCTGCAAAATTTGTGATTTACTATATTGGCCAGCACGACTTCCTTTATATTTATTGTTGGCTGCAGTTCAGAGAGGGCATAGAAAAAGCAAAACAGCAAAAAGAACGCTTTGATTTGAGACACAAAATCAAAGATTGCATTTTGAAACACCTACAGAATAGAGCTGGTTTGTAACAGATTGCCAGGTTCTGTGACAGTTGCCATTCTGCTGCACAATAATGACATGTACATTAAAGGGTCTGAGTGGTTGTGTGACAGACCAGCACAGCCCTGTGGAGGGAAGCATCACTTAACACTGGAATACACACAGCCCTGACTGGGAGCCTGCTGGCTGGTCTTCTGGGTCCCTCGTGGACGATGTATCTCCTTACCACCTGCTTTGCTGTATGGTTTGTGACAAATGTTGATAGATGTTGCAAGTTTATAGAGATAATTGATTGTTTAAGCCAGGGAATCCCCATATGTAGGCTTCATTTACCTACAGCCTGTTTTTCATTGGCCAGTTTCATACAATTTGTTAGGGTCTTTAAAGGTGTGTATGTCATATTTTTTAGTGAATGTATTCACAAAGTGTGAACTGTGTGACTGGCCTCTATATTAAGGCTAATGACTTAATTTTTTACTCACCTCTCTCAGCTGATCTGAAGTGATGTGTTATGTATGCTAAAACACAGAGTAGAAGTGGGCTGTTATTTCACAGAAAACTACGTGACCACAAAGAGATGACTGTGCCATTTATGCATCGTCTTACACTTTTCAGGTCAATAATAATCTTTCAAACATTTTGTGTGTACATAAAGGTTTGAATTTGAAGGAACCATTGAAAGCCTCCATTGGAGTGGAATGTTGCAGAGAGCACCTGCTCAGTAGATGCGAGGAAGGAATGTAGACTTGGAAAGTTCCTTTCAGAGTGCCCCAGATGACAGTATAACACAGATGTTGTAGTGTTGCTCCAAAACCACAATCACAACATATGGTAATTGCTGCAGAATTATTTTCTGGCCAGCTCTCTAACTAGGGGCTGATAAAATGGCAAAGTAAGCTGCCGGTGCTCTGCAGAATGAACACCTGCCAAATCTAACTACATGAAATGTCAGTCCTGTGAATGAGGGGCCACCAGGTAAAGCCATTAGGGCTGGTGATGGCCACAGCAATCTGAGAGGCCACGGGTGAATGAATCCACAGATGTTTCTCTAAACATTCTTCACAAAGCTGATTGTTTGTGATACTATCTGTGCTTGACCCTGACATCTTTGAAACCTGTCGATGTAGAGTTGATGTTAAGTAAAAAGCTGTTTGTAAGACAGAGTTTCTTAAATTAAAAAAACAAACAAAAAGGTTGAGTTATTAATGTTCATATTGTTGTTACGGTTTTAGAACAAGGACCGATTTTTACAAGTTATGTAAGTGAAATGAAATCAAGATATGTGCACTGATCTTTAGACATAAAACCTATGTTTAGGTTTCTTTACTATATTTTACTCATTAAATAATGTTTATGTTGTGTTGCTTTAAATGTACAAATTATTATAATAATAACTGAGTTTTACTAGAGTTTCACAGAAGCTCAGTTCAATCTCCAAAGAATTTTTTGTTTCTTGCAAGAGTACAGGATGAACTGAATTTCCTCATCTATACAGCTCCTTTAAATTATTCAGGTGTGTTTTTGTAGCTACCTTTTGTGGTGCTGCGCTTACATTCTATTACAATACAAAGGAAGCTTGTTTACTTATCTAAGCTTATCTTATAATGTTTTTTTGTCTATTTTTGACCTCAAAGGGAGAATTTTCCCATATGTGTCATAACCCATCAAAACAGAAGACAATACTTAAATATGGGGATGGGTGCATTAAGGGTGTGCCAGAACTTAATGGTTTATTGTAAAGTACATCTCTGTTATGTGAACTGTAGAAGCTAAATTTATGAGGTACTGCCTTCTCAAGGACATGAATTTTTATATTGTTGTGTGTAAAAAACAGACGTGACTCTTGACATAATTAATAAAATCCTTACAGCAGCATCAATGCACATGCAAATGTGAGAAAATATGCAACAATTTAAACAAAAAACAAACAAACAACTGATATAATCTTTGTTTTTTTAATGATTAAAAATTAGGGGGGGGGATGACCAGATATCGGAATCTTGATATCTGGTTAAATTTAAATTTTAAAATCTAGCCTCGCTATAATAGAAGTATTAATCCTAAACATGTCAATGCCAAAATTCTGATATATGCTCACAAACAAAATGCTGCTCCCTTGTCAAACTGACTTATTTCCCAAGGCTATTGAGGCACATCTAAAACATAGTTAGAGTTTTGTGAAGCGTTCACTAATATCCAGGAGCAGCATTTTATTTCACTCCAAAGCGTGACTTACCAGTCACCCAGATATTCAATCACTGAGCTTCTCTTAATTGTAAATGTTCAAATGTGGTTGTTTTGCTCTGGCTATTAGCTTTGCAGAGTGTGTGGAATGTGTTTCTGTTTCAGCACAGTTGAATTCAGCCATTATTCATCCACAACCCAGAACCAGCCGGTGGAGTTGGTTAGAAAATGAGTCTTGTTCTCTGTTTCTCAAGTTTTTAGTAGAGGGTAAACACATACATACATATGTAATTTTTTGTTGGGGTTTTTGCCACATTTGCACTCTCACATACCTACACATACACACCTACAAAGACATTAAAAACCATAGAAACTTGAAACTTGGTTTGTGAACAAATCAGACTTGTTCTCTTCTGGGTTTTTGGCTCCACCATCTGGTGTTTAATGACAGTTCTCAGTCCTTTAGATTTCAGCTCATAGGCGTAAAATAAGGCAAAGTATATACTTGTATTAATGAAAAGGATCTTGTTTTGACCAGTCAAAACAAGATCCTTTATGTATTAATGCAAATTATAAACTAACAAAATGTCAACTGCAATGTGAAACAATGTGCCTCATCAGGAATTATTTTAAGACTTAGGCAAAAGCAGCATCTTATGTGTCTTGCAGATATGTAGAAATAAATGGTTTGTTTCTAATTTGCAAAAAGGAGAAGGAAAGGATCAGAGCTGTGACTTCAGCTGGTTGTCTTTAGAAGACTACGTTTATTGATCGGTGGAAATGAGATTGGTGAATAGAGGGTTTTGGCTCAGCAGGGGGTAGACCGATAAAGGAAGGAGGGTGTCTCTTTTAAAAAGATCTTGTGTTATGGCAGCTGTTATTAAGGCCCTTCATTTGCTTTTGAAGACAGGCTGGGGAGGATCAGTCATGGCAGGTTACAGACAGGTGGTGTCTCCTTCGCTTATTCTCCTCCTGAAAATATCCTTTGACTTCTTTTTTTTTCTCAGATCTGAGTGTGTGCGATTTAGAGGTAGGTGTTTGTGTGAGTGTTTGTTTGTTTAAGTGCCCCCTGAGGAGGCATTTTTAACAATTAATGCAACTGTTCGGTTATAAGCTAAAGCTTTACACAAGAGTGTCAATCTAATTTTAGGACTAAAGATATTCAAAAACAACATGGAGCAATTATACTTTTTGTGTTGTTTATATATATATATATATATATATATATATATAAACTGAATTTTTTTATATTTGGCACATAAATATTTCAAAGATTGTTTGGTATATCAAAGCACACGTAATCATAGAACTCCACCACTTGGTTTAATTAACAGGAAACAATAGTCAAGTAAAGCCTGGAAAAAAGAAAAGTAAAAGCCTCTTCACACAATGCAGAATGAAAAATATCTTTAAAAATTTACATTCAAAACTGCATATTGTATAAATCGTACAATTAAGATTTATATTTTTTTAAATATAAATATTTTTAATTGCAAAATGTAGGTAATCATTTACAGAGACCTAATAAAGAGGGCATAGCCTGAACTACAAATTCCATGATGCTCTCTGACCCATAATGATAGGAAAATAATAAATGCATGTATGCACACAAAAAAAGTAAAAGTCACATAATAGCATGTACGCATATTAAATTCTCTGTATATTCATATCTGTTACATTACATATATCATTATACAGAGAAGAATATTACCTATGTAGTAGTAAATGTGCTAAATTAAAATGTACCATACCCCCAAATCTTTCTGCGGATGAAAACTATCTGAGTGAAAACAGAAAGAGTAAATTGTTGTTTTTCTTGTGGCCCTCTGGCTCCCTTTTCGCTTCCACTAACGATGGTATAGTGACCAAATATTCACTCAGCTGAAAGTCAAGCTTGTTTGTTTTGAGGAGCATTCAAGCACTTCCACAACACGTTCTTCCTCTCCCCACACCCTGCTGCTGTTACTGCTGCTGAGAACTGGCAGTGTGTTGCCTTCCATTAGAGCAGCATTGGGGAACTAACCATGCAGAAAGCAGCAGGCTTTAGGAAAACTAGTTTCTCTTTTAAATGGAAAGGCAGTAAACACTCTCCCTAGTGAATGCTTTCTCCTGACAAAAATTACATTTGATGCTTGTACAAACCAAGATGAGGCCCTCAACAGCTAGAGTCAGGGCTCAGCTGGACCTTTTCTTCAGATAAATAAATGTTTACATGTAACAGTTAAACTGACCTCAAGCTCATCAAAGCAAATTGTTAGTCTTTCATATATCGTAAGCTAAATAATTTAGCTCAATTTAAATTATTTGAAAATCATTTAAGCTGTATTTGCCGACCCCATCAGAAAATAGTACAGTAGATTGATCCATAGATATACTTTCCAAAACTTTCCTTAAATGACTAGGGGCAATTATTTCTTCTGAATGTTAAGGAAAGCATAAAACTTGTGTATGAAATTCTTGACTTTATGCAAATTTACTATGCTCTTATATATTTTGTGTTAACCATCTGGTACAGTTTATTACAATTTTGCTTGCTCCTCAAGTTGACTTTTACAACTTCAGAAGGACATTAGATGCCGTTTCCTCTAATTTGATTGGTCATGGTTGGCCAAGTTCATTTTAAAAATCAATTAAATCTTTATCTTTAAATATCATAGGTTTATGTCACTGCGATGGACTGGTGACCTGTCCAGGGTGTACCCTGCCTTCACCTGAAACACTGCTGGGATAGGCTCCAGCTC
>JBAMHW010000001.1:17590298-17612394 GCA_037177495.1 Rhadinocentrus ornatus
AATAAATAAATAAATAAATAAATAAATAAATAAATAAATAAATAAATAAATAAATAAATATATAAATAAATAAATAAGGTATTGATTTGCATTCAGCCTTTAAGGGGACAAGTCACCCAACCAGACAATTTGTCCAGTCACTGAAGAGATTAGTGACTAGTGAGGCTAGTTTTGTTTTGTTTTTTATCTTAGATTGGAAATTGTTTGCATAAACCTATTTAGAACTAAGGCTTTATTTGAAAAATTCATTACCTGAAATTTTTTTTATAAAAAATTAGCATCAGGTAAAACCTATGGCATTTAATTTTGAATTAGTAATATTCTTTTTAATATTTGTGGCTGACAAAACTGGATGATGTGCCCCTCATGCTGCATCAGTTGTGAAAGGTAAAAAAAATGCACATGGTCCATCTGGTCAGAATAGGTTAATGTCAAAAAATGTAATTGATTGAATTTAGTGGGGGGTTATACCACAATCTAACAAATAGCAGCTCATATTAATGACATGGAAATGAAGTAACTTCACATAATTTCATAATCACTTAATCTCAGTGTAAATTAAGCTCTCAAAAGCAGTATACCATTCATGAACTGAAACTGTATATGTGTTTAAATATAAACAAACCTGGAAAAAAATGATACGATTCTACAAACAGTGAGACAAAACCCTGTAAGAAAGACCAAAACTTTAATGTAATTTAGGTAAAATTACCAGTAAAAATACAAATTTACACAAAAGGGAGCACGCAGAGTACAGCCTAATGATAGTATGTTCTTTGTTATTTCCAACTCTGCTTGAGCATTTTAAGCATAAAACAGAACCTTACAGCCTTTATTGGGTCCTACACACCATTATTTGAGTTCATCATGAGTCAAACCTAAACTAAGAAATACCTGCTAGAGTAGATGTGCCTCCATTGAATAAAGGTCTATTGAAAATGTAAAATGGCTTCTTTTTTTTTTGGCTCTCATACTCTCACCTTATAAAGGGCACAGAAATGTAATCCCTATTCTTTTTATTTAACAGTGAAGAATTTTTCAAAGAGTTTTAACCTGCTTTGGAAGTCACAATAACAGAGCATTTGAATGTGAACCAAAGTTAAGCCCACTCCCTTCAACTATACAAAGGCTGAAAATGGGAAACTTTGAGTGCTGGTGAATGTCATGGTTGCTAATAAATAGGCAGGATTAACACATACCTTTTAATATTCGCGATGCTTAATGGGCTGACAGTGTTGAATTATCTATAGGTCTCAGTGATTCAAAAAGGACCATCAAAACCAAACTTGAGAGCAGTGTCTTGTAATTGAATAATACATTACATGTGGCAATTATTTCTGTTAGAAGCAGACTGAGAAATCAATAACCATGGGATCAAATCAAGGACTGTGAAGCTCTTGTTTCTTTTCCCCTTGTGACCAATTACATCACCACAGTTTAAACACCTGCAGAGTCACAGCTCACTGTGACACTTTCTTGCGCACTCTTACACTCTCTGCCTTTCCCATTCACACTGACAGAGAAATTGTTAGACACTAAAGAACAGAAAGGTGCTTACATTAAGATGAAGTTGGCATGTGAGTTCACTAAATATGTATTGTGTACTGTGCAAGTTCTAAATGGGAAAATACTGTCCAGAAGATTATTGCACTATTGTGTTAAAAGAACTGTGCATCAAGACATAATGTAAATATGGAATGATGGGAGAGTAATGCATCTTTGTTGAGATAATATGCGCTCATTGCACAGTCTGACCTACAGTTATAAATTATGCACTAGTTTTTAGCTCCAGGCACTATGCTCCCATGACATATGTGGTGCTGATTAAGAGGGAGTGAAATGGGTCTGTTTTAATGAACATATCTCATTACACAAAAGCACCGCTCCAGTACTATATTAGGTTGAACACACAGGTGACAATGAGCCACTGACCACCTCGAAGTTTGTAGGTATTAGTGAATACAATTTGCTTTTATCTGAAATATTCACAGCTCCTAAAAAGGCAGATATCAGGTCTCATTAAATGTTGATGCTCCTGGTGAGTAAAGAGAATACTGCCTACATCAAAGCCCTTGTTATGTCCAGTGAATACCAAGTAATCCAGAGTTTCTCTTCAGGAGTGTTAAAGGCCTGTAAAAGCAGCAGTGTCTTGATCACTGCTGGGACCTTGCATGGTCCTTACTCTTCCAAATAAAGACAGCTAAACATCACATGAAAAATATTGATGGGGTCTAGATGCAGATGGAGTGAAAATAATATTTTTCTGTAATTACCTGCTCTAGCATGTGAAGCATTGTGTTTCATCTCCCATTTGTGATGCTCGATGGGCTGATATGCTTCCTCTCATCTGAGAATGGATCATCAAAACAAAAAAAAAATCAATACAGCACAACACACACATGCAATAATAGCCTGGAGTCAAAGGATACGTGTTCCACGGTTGATTGATTATTAGTCCCATTTGTATTACTTTGTTTGACAGAGAGATAGAAGTGGTTATGTTTGCACCTGTCTATTAGCAAAAAATAAATTAATAAAAATAAATAAGAGGAGAAAGTTGAAAAATGGGAAAAGGAAAAAGTTATTAACTTTTAATTACAATACACTCCAGTTAAGATATTATACTGATCAACATTCTACATCCACAACTGTTAAGTGTCAGTTAAGGCAGTGATCTTTGCCCAGCACACAACAGTCAATATAACGCAACCTAGACCATCAAAACATTGTAGTGAGAAAATATCACTCCTGAGATGTTGATAGCAACAATTATAAGAGTGAATAGAGAATAGTAAATTTAACAGTGGGTGCTCATAAACCTTGGCAAAGATATCTACAGTGTTCATGAAATAAAAATCATGGGCAGAACTGCAGATCCACATTACTCTGATGTAGAAAGGCAGGGTGCAGTGCTGGAGCAAGTTTTACAGAAGGTTAAAACATCCACAGGCTAGTTGAATGAAGACATGCACAACCAAAGGACTTAACATCAAAAGAACCTGTGTTTTCAGCTATTCTCTGTGGTGGGCTTGCTTTGCATATTTCATGACAGTGGATTTCATTTCTAAGCCCACCTTTCTATTGATATGAGTAAAGCCTTTTGATATATTTCAATTAAAGTTCACGTTTTCAACCCAATCTGCTGTTTTGATTTGAAGCGCCATTTCAATTGTTGTTCTCTACTGTGACAGAGAGCAATTCTAAGAAGTAGAGGCAGTTACTCCTCTTAAGTTCTTCCCATAAAGTAAAGAGGAGGCGTAAGAACAGAACATTTGTTTTTCTCTACATAAAAGCCTCCAGATGACCTATGGCTCCAGCCAGACCTTTAAAGAAACTGAGGACAATCAAAAGGACAAATGTGATGGGCCTCCTGTGTGAGGTACAAGATGAATGTGAAACAGAGCCTCAGTTCTGTGATGTCTTTGACCTGGTAGTTCAAAGCTGTTCCTGGACTCTGGACCCCCATTCAGTATGAGAACACCTCAGACAAAGGCTTTGTTCATAATAAAGTAAATCCACCACATTGTTCCTTTGAGCTCAACATCACCATTTCAACAGGAAGAACACTTTCTAGACATGAGCAAGCATGACTTGCATTCAGCTCACATTTTGATTTGATTAAAAAAAATAAATGCAAAAAAGAAAGAAAGAAAGAAAGAGAGATTTGCAATTTGATTTATTTTGGACTTTTTGTTTGCAAACTGTTCCTGAAACACAAGTGGGGTTTTTTCTTTCTTATTTCTGTATACAAACTGAGGCAGCTTGCTAAAAAACACCTTGCTTACACAACCAAACATTGCTCTATACATATGCCAATCTCAACAAGCGTTGATTTGTAACAGGCTTCCTAATACAAGTCTGTTTTAAAAGGACAGGTTATGTGATGTCAGGGCACAGAGTAGAGCGCTGTGGAGCTACAGGACACTAGCTCCCCTCTCAACCACCCTCCTATGGTATCAGGAGGCATGGGGAGGTGTGCCAGCCTGCAGCCATAGTTAACCATGGCAAAGCAGCGAAGGCTGGCTAATATGGTACCTTCATTCCTCCTGAGACACAAGGGTGAGCAAGCCTTTGAAGTTAAAAGTGTGGCTGGAAGACAATATAAGTAGCACGTGAACATCTTATCTGTGGTGTACACAGGGTAAAGTAAGGGCAAAGGTGTGTGTCTGAAATATGAGTACAGTGCCGTAATAGGAACAATAATTGTGGGTTATTCCACTTAGATTTTAAAAACAGTTATTTTTGTTAGTAATCTAGGAGTAGCAGAAGGTGCTTGCCACATAATTTTTTTTATTGTTTATTTATTCATTTGAGAGAAAACTACTTGAAATGGATTTCTAGGCTGGTAAACAAACAAGAGTAAAGGGGGTTTAACTGAAAACTAAAATTAATTATCTTTACCTAAGTTATTGTCTCTTTGTTTAATCAATAAGAAATATTAGTACATTATAAGCATACATTAAAATAATTAAATGCTGGTTTCTACTTAAGTGTAAAAATTCAAAAGATCAGTAAGCCATTGACAGATCTGTTAATGTTTTAAATAACTGATTTTTTTTTTGTATATGAAAAGTGATGTGTTCTTTAAAATCAGCTGTAAGCAATTCAGCCAGACTGTAAGAGCCTGTAGCTTTTACATATATGCATCTATGATCAGAAGGCAAGTTGACTGCCACTGCATGCAGCCATTTTATTATCCAGCAAGATCCCATGGTACTGCCCTAATGAGAAGTCTAACAATTAGGGCTGCATGTTGTGCAACTGTCCTTTAAGAGAATATTAGATGGGCATCTTTATCAAACACAGTTTTTTTATAAATCCTTCCATCACTTACTAATAAAGAGATCATCAGCAAAAGAAGGCCTGCTTTCCATTTCAGAGTACACACAAAGCATTCCTTTGCGTTCAAAGGGGACATTTAGCCAGAATGAAAGGGAAACAGGGAAGCAATGCAGGTGTTAAAAACCTTATGTTGTCCTTAAGAAAACATACACATGAAAATATACATATGTATTAACAAAAAATATATCTTACTAGCCTATTTCTTTTGGTTTAATATTACCAATAGCAGTACTACAATGTGCTAATCCAATATTCAAAGAAAAAAAAAGTTAATTGACTTTTGCCATTTCCTAATGAAGCTTCAAAAGTGGATACAACAATGAATGCAGAAAAATCAATAAGAGCGGCAACAATATTATTGACAACCCGAATACACATTTGAGCATTAGCAATTTGACTCCATAACACATATAGATAATGATCTGTTCAAAGATCTGAATAAATAATAAAAATGCAACATTTTCCTAAAATAGCATGCTGATATTTAGTGTTAGATTAGATTTAGTATCATCAGTCTACTTAGCGCTACAGTTTACTTAATTCATTTTGTTATTATTATTAATAAAGTATATTATTATTATTATTATCATCATTATTATTAGTAGTAGTGGTAGTAGTAGTATTAGTAGTAAGAGTAAATATGTAGTATTGTGATTTACAACAGAAAAGTAAAGGGCTTTATATTACTAGATGTAGAAATCTGACAAAAAGGAAAACAGAAGCCTTCTTCATTAGATTAATAAATATTAAATTGATTAATCGTGTACTGGGGTTCTATGGTTCTCTACTGCCATCTAGAGTATCTGATTAAACATTACATTTTAGATAAAAGAATAACTTTCTCTCCAGGGCAAGAAGTATTTATGAAGTTAGCCAAGGCTTTGTGAGCTGTGATGTTTTTTTCCCCTCTCCACCTAGAAAAAAAACATTCCTATTGTATTTCTTCTGATGGTCAGAAGGACATAAAAAAAATTTATTTTTGTAAAAAAAAAAAAAAAAAAGCGTACAAAAAAGTCTGAATATTAAAACTAGAAAAATAACAGAAGGCCATTATAAATCTTGAAAGATCTCGTCTGTATTTCACCTCATTGATATTAAAGTTCTTTTTCTATTGCACAATTAAAAGGCATGGAATTGGTTTCCTCTTTTAATTTAATATCATGCACCAAGTTCATTTTCAAATCTTGAAAGTCTTTGAGAAAATCCAACTGGAGGGTATCTAGATCAAATACAAAAGCTTCATTACCACTGACATGTAGAAAGCCAAATTAGGCCTAAAAATGACATTAAATTAAACCCAGCAGACTCAGATGCAGTGTTCACTGTAGCGCATTATGAATATAATATGAAACTGCTGTATTATTGAAAAGCTCTACAAGCTGACAGAATGTGGTTTTAGAGCTGAGAATACTTATTGGTGTGTGTTTGGCAAACCTTGACAGTTTATATTCATAGATACCCTCACTGATTGGATGACTTTAATTGTTAGTTTTGCAGGAATTTCAACTTTTATTATCAACCCAGAACAACATACAAATATTGCATACTTTACATTGTTTGCCTTAAAATAGGATAAATACGATAACATTTTTAGACTTTATTAGAATTATAGATGCTTTATAATTCTTTGAACTATGATCCTTTGCTTTCCTTTGTATTTCTCCTTACCCAGACCAGTTATCATCACTGCCACTGTTTCATTTGTAGGAAAATTACCTTCAAACAACAAACATAATTTCTTACTATTTTTTCTACTCTCATTTTATTAAGACAAAAATTAGAAATTGAGAACTTTTGAGTTTTTGAGTAATTGCTTCTCAAGAAGCTTTCACTGTTCTAGTAGTTAATATTCATATAAAATTACTTTTGCATTTACATTTGTAAATAGACAACAGTATCAAAGCTATGCATACTTGTCACTACATATTCAGCCACTTGGTGGCCCTATTGTGCCAAAAAAAAGTGGCTTCTCTGAGAACCTCTCAGAACGTCTATGAATTTTTACATACACGCTGATTTAAAATGAGTCCGTTTATTTTAAGTCGATTGATGCTGGACTGTGAATCAAAGAAAGCATTTATTGTGACATCACATTATGAATACTGTGATACGTGAGGTAAAGAAACAATGCAGTGGTGCTCTAAAGTCTGTTTAGAAAATAATGTTTAATATGTATATGGAGTGTACTGCGGCATGAAAAAAAAATAAATATGATTTTAGGAAGAACTGATGCTAACAGGCTGAAGAGGCTTCTAAACCATTTCAGATAGAGCAATGACAGTGACATCTTCACAATCCCAAGATTACAGGAATCCACTGGTACTAAATATGTCACAACTGATCACTGAGAAATGGGTAAAATGGTTAAAATATTAACATTAAGTTTAACTGTTTTCATTTATTTATTTATTTTTTAGAAATTGCGCAAGCTTTTGAATAAAGACTGTATGCGAATGTTTAGGGCATGTTGGGCAGTTGGAAACAACTTCATACCGCATTAGCAGTGCCAAACGGTGTCTGAAACTGACATGGGCTCACGGTGGTGAACTCTGAACTTATCACTGCACACTAGTGGAGGAACTGATTCAACAACCATGGCAATGCAGAATACGCAATGAAAAATGAGTACGGCAACGTATGAAACAGACGTTCCCTATTTACTCACGTAAGGGAGCATAAAAGGGCCTTAGGACAACTGCTGCTATCAGCAGGCTATTGCTAATACTAATCCTAAATGTGCTACTCACCTCTCTTCTTAAAGAAATAAAGAAGCAGCTTCTCCTCACTTAATTTACTCTCTCTCTGTTATCTTTTTTTTTTTTTCTTTAATGGTAGCTTAATTTCTGTTTTTTGAAGACACATGGCTTTTCTTTCCTCCTGATTCTGGCTGTCTAATTACTAAATGGAACTCAATCTACCGTGCAGATGTGGACTAAACTATTTTGCATCTTTGCCTCAGAAAACATCCATGAAAAGTTTTAATGAAACATTCAAACTCTAAACCACTTCATGTAGCCAGGGTGAATTTGGGTATATAATTAGTTAGATATATATAAAAATGCAACACAAAACTCCTTTTTAATTCCAGTCTTTTTGAAAGCCCCACCCCAGATTATGCCCTGAGAGAGAGAGTGTTGATGTGAAACAGTTTATGCATTCACTTGCACTTGGATATATGAGGTTTACCAGGTACAGGACAGTTTACACTGCAATTTACAATCATATTTTAGGGGTGGTCTATGTTCCCCAGGATGTAATAACAACTCAGAATGTAGTTAATCATTGTCATGGAAGTGATTTGATCACCTCAAAATATGCAGTCAAATAAAGCTACAAGAATAATCTATTTAACATTAATTCAACCCTTGCAAACAAAGGTTGTTATTATGATGCCACTCCTATAAGGGGGAGAAAAGTAGAAAACACTAGGTCACCAGCTTTTCTTGGCTCCTGCATCTATTACCTGATGTGAGGAAGTGGTGTGCCAGGTAACACATGCTTTTAACTCACACTTTCTCTGCAGGAGCCCTGTGGTTACTGTTTAAATTTCCACTGGTATTAATTGAATCACATAAAAACTCAAAACAAGCCTCTAATGAAGAATTACACTTAAAATGTTAAGTTTTAAACAATCCAATCTTTCACATAGGTCTATATAAATAAAAGACATGATAAAAGGAATCTAACAATTCTGAAATCAAATCCAAAACTGCAAAGTAAGTGTCCGTGTTTCTCTCCTAGTATGTCACCATAAGTATTCATTACACTTAAATCAGCATGCTTTGATCTTACCGTAAATGCTGAAAACCGTGGTAATTATAGTGCACAGGGTTGGTTGTCTGTATTCATCATGAATTGATATTTTAATTACATCACCCACTGGTTTGTAGACCGCTATTTCTTTCACTGTCTGTGTTTGGAGCCAAAGTTTGTTTTTTGTTTTTTTGGAGTCAGCCATTGATGGTATTGCATAATTAAACCCTGCAATGCTATCATGTGTTTTGTGCTCACACTTTACTAGTGTCTACAATCCTCAATGGTACAAAAGGAACAAGTCTTTTAGATAGTGGGTGACAACACGAGCAATCTGTACAAGCAGCAAGAGCAGTTGCATAACATTCATGCACAGAATGTGAGGCTGTTTATCTCCTGCTGCCCCAGGTACACTGAGGTGTCAAAAGCTCACATGCTGTGTTGACTATCAAACGAAAAAAAGGTTTAGTGATCAAAAATAACCATTAACAACCTGACTGATAAACTAAATTTAGGTACAATTCAATCTGCAATTGTCTGAGCATCTACTGACCTGTCATTCAGATGTTCACAGTAACAATATACACTAAGCTGGGGGGAAAGTTACACATTTGGAGTAAAACTCTGCTCTATTGTCAGTGCCTAACTGAGTGTCGATAATGGCATTGGTAGTGCCACTTTTTCTTCATTAGATTGAACTTCTAATACCATGCAATGAAAATTTATCTTGACTCTTCATGCTACATTTTTATGGTTCATGAAACAAATGGAAAACTTTAACAGATTCATCTTCCATAACTAATCCTTCAGAGAAGTCTTTCTGATTGTGAGTGACATACAGTCTTTATATCTGTAGATGAATGATTGAGGAACAGAAGAAAAATGCTGTAAACAAAGACTAAGTATTTATTACTTTCTAAGCATTAGTTACTAGAGCACACAATACCTATTCCTCTCTACTTAATATTTTAAGTGTAACCAGTTTGCATGCTTTTCCAAGTAAGGTTAACTAACTTGACTTTACAGTTAGGTTATCACGATACCAAAATCTCAAACTTAAGAACGATACTAAGGATGGTACTCGATTCTCAATACTTTTTTTGATACTATAAAGAGGTTAAAAAAATGTATTATTCTTTTAGTCAAAGTCAGAACACCATAAAAACAACATAATCCAAACAATACAACAAAAATATATTAATAAATAAGACATTAACAGCTTAAAATAAATGCACTTTTAAAGCTCTATTAGTTTATGCTGAGAAAGCCTCCATACAGTCTCTAACAGCAATGTCAGACAGTGCAAAAAATACAAAACTATAGAAAACTTTAACCAGTGTACTGATTTACATAAGTGTCTTTTTCATCACAACACTTGAGACGAGAGTAAGCAAACAACACAACAAACTATTTCATATTATCTATTTTTTTAACTAAATTAATTTTCATTTTTTTTAAAAAGATTGGCTTTTTTAAAAGTTTTTGTCTACAGTCTCCATTAAAAGGCATTGATATCTGACTATAAGTCACTGCAAAATCAGCCAGTAGCAGCCATTCTTTTTCAAGCTGTAGACGACCATCTTGTGAGCATTTCTGGATGGGGAGGGGTCTGCAGTAGGATCCCCGACTCATTGAGAAAAGTAAACAAGTGTTTTCACATCACTCTAAAAGTCTCCAGTAACAACAGAAAAAGTTGCTATGTTTGTTGATAGTCTAGTTTTGTTTTTGTTTTTTTTAAGTGCCACTGGAGAGGTCTAAAAATTATCTAATTATAGCTACTTCTTAAGGCACTTATAATCAGGCACTTATAATTACTCATACTTTTCTTTTCAGGCTTAGACCCTCTTTTAATAATGGCTATTCTATCTTAGTGATATCTGTCTGGGATTTAATCATCCACTTTTGTAGTTATCTGTTATAGCAACTGATACTGTGACAATTTTATTCTTGATGGAAGCTTTCCCCAGGAGCTAGTCACTCTTAGCTTAATAGTCCCCCTAGAGTGTTTTCACTATTTCTCTTGAGTACCTGCGCAACAGACCTTGAGCTCCAAGGCTGCTAGTTTTCCTTAATTGACAAGGCTGATCAACCAGTTGTTTGACTGCTTCATTCTTGTGCATCTTCTGGGAGATAAGGCTTTTTAAAAACTTTGCATATCAACAACAATAGCTTGTTACAATATATAAAAAATGCAGTGCTGCAAAAAATGTGCATTCATACTTAATGAATGACTAATTTAAAATTGATCTAGATATAAAAAATATTGAGGTAGATTTTGGTGGTAAGATGTTGTAATATGTTACTTTTTATTGCAGATCCAATCTCTTTCAGTTTAATTTACCACATAAAAATGTTTGATATTAAGTAAAAACCATGAACCTATCACAATAGATGAAGTTTACAAAGTTTTCTTTGACATGTTCGGTCTAATACAAGTTTTTAAACCATTATAGTGGTTGGAGCATGTTCATGAAAAAAAATGTTTTAATTTCTTTCCTCTGGAGTGTAGACTGACAATACATGTCTCAGTTATTGAACTGAAAGAGAACAGGACAATTTATGAAAGAGTACCAACTCTCAGAGTTAATGAAGGAGATGAAGGCTGGTGTTAGAGTTGGCTTATAGTCTCAGTGGAGTTGGTGAAGATGCCAAATCTCTGGAGTGTCGGGGAACAAGCATCTGTCACTTTTGTCTCAACGCCACATCACCATCTGGAAGCCAAACTGGGAGTTAGTTAGTTGCTGCATCTTTTCTTGATACAGGGTTGCAGGCATCTTCATGTGTGCCAGCTAGTTGTTGGATATATAACTCTTCTGTAAATTTGGGACAGTGAGTAATGTTTTTGAGTCAAAAACATGTAAATCAAATTTACATGTACAAATAATAGTATGTATCAGTTCTGCAAGTTTGAAAATACAAGTTGGATGTATAAGTACAAATTATTTGTCGTGCCTTTGATTCGCCTAACTGAATATAAAATAGAGAATCTCAGTTTGATGCATAAATCATCAAACCGATGTAAGTGAAAACCCATCATGGGGTGAGGAAGTACAAGCCTGCTGTGTTTGCAACCAAACTTAATACTGTGTGGAAAAATACTGACAACTGTAAGCCAAACTGTAGGACCTTTTGCTTTCAGTAACTAATGTGACTTATGTGTGATTTGTCATTCACTAACGCTTGTGAGTCCTGCACTTTGGCATGGAGGAATTTCAGCCTATTCCTCTAAACAGAAAAGCTTCAGGGTTTGTCTCACAAGCTGCTTGCTTTAGGTCGGTCACAATATTTCTGTTGGTTAAAGGCAGGGATGGACTGGCCACTGAGGCTGAAGTGTTCTTTGAGCTGACACAATTTATTTATTGGTTTAACTGATCCATTAAAAAAAAGGCCGGAGTTCTAACATTTCATCGTACCCATCGAGATGTGTTTTTGGCAGAACACCGGTTCAGTCTCTCCAGTTGCTTCTTCACCTGACTGAAGAAGGTCTCAATGTCTTCGGATGTGGAGGAAGTCGAGGCTGTGCTCAGGTCCATGACTGAGCTACAGGGTGACAGAGTGGAGGTGTGACAGGAAAGCTGTAGGCTCATGGAGGGTGTGTGGTCCGTTGGGCTGGAGGCAGGGGGGGATGATGCTGAACTTTGTTCTGAACTGAAGAGCATGTTCAGCTTATTAGCTCTGCCAAGAACTCAATCTATCTGATCCTCCTTTAACGTGAAGTCGGTAATATTTTTCTTTTCTGACTACATATCCCTCACATTGTTCTGCTGGAGCTGACTTTCTTTTCTGTAGTTCTCTTTGCACTTCTTAAACTTTGGTTTGAGTTGTTTTTGTGTTGTCTTCAAAAACTCCCTGTCTCCATCCCTAAAGGCTTTCTTTTTTTTTCTGTTTAGAAGCTTTTTAGGGTGACTGGTGATCCAGGGTTTGTTATTGGGGAAGCATCTCACTGTTCTGTTGGGACGATGCTGTCTACAAAGAAGTTGTATTCTGTCACACACTCAGTCATGGCATTGATGTAATTTTCATGTGGTTCACAGAGGACATTCCAGTCTGTTGCCCTCAAAGCACCCTCTCAGAGCATCTTCAGCTTCATTAGACCAAGTTTTAAAAAGTCTGTGTGATGACTGGTTCCTGCTGATCAATTGGTTTGTAGTTGGAGGTGAGAAAAACCTGATTATGGTCTGATCCTCCTAAAGGAGGCAGGGCAGAAGAGCTGTATGCATTTTTAACATTTGCATAAAATAAGTTTAGCAGCTTATTTTCTCTGGTGGAGCAGCTGATGAACTGTTGAAATGGTGGTAATGTAGCAGAGAAGGAGACATGACCCACTTTTCAAGCACTAACTTGTCCTTAAATTGTCTTGTAAATGAAATTTGTTACTTGCTTTGCCTTGAATGTTTAAATAAACAACATCAGACAGTAAAATAAAATAAATGCTTTGTTCCTGTTAACAACAATGCAATTATAATGCATTTACCTTATTTGTAGACATGCCTTCACTCAGCTGAACTGTGCATGGGTCAAGGGCCTACCTATCTCACCCACTGGGAACAGTAACGTATTTTTGCTAATGAAGGCTGTGCAAGATTATTGTTGTTTGGACTGTTACCTTGGGCAGTCACACTTTGCATACACTCTACCAAATCGTTTCCATGATAAATAACTATTGTTGTGCTAGCAACATGCAAAAATACACTGCCATTACCAGCCTCAGCTAGCCTCAGATGTTGATTATGTCCTGACATTGAACTTTATTATTTCCATTTCAAGATGGTTATTTAAGTGTTTTGAGTTATTGTGAAATGTGGATATTTTTTTCAGTAGTGACATTAAAAATGAAAACCAGCAGATGCATCAAGCTAAAATAAGATTTCAATTTTTTTCAATCAGAAAGGTTTCATTAACAATTCAAGTATAATTTTCAATCCCGGTCTTTGCTTACACAAAAGCCGAAATCCCACTGCTAAGATGGCAAGTTTCAAGACTTGGTGACTTTGCTGGTGACTGACCAGAATTATCTCCCCCCCCAAAAAAAACAAAAAAACATTTAGCTCAACGGTATATTTGAAACTAAATCAATAGAGCAAGCAGAAATATAGCAAACATATCATCAACAACATTAACCAACAGGAAGGATGATATGTGTCATTTGCTCTTGCTGAGGTTCCTCAAAGTAGGATGTATCCTGCTCTGAACTTTTACTTTCTAGTTGTTGTTTACCTTCCTCACCTCAACCCGGAAACTTCTGATTAGTCTGGTTAATTTGCATCAATTCTAAGTAAAATCCTTTTTTTTGTGTCACTCAGTTCCTCGCTTCGTGAAGAATGAAATCTGATTAAATACAGGTACTAGCAAGTCCTGCTACCCACTATAAATAATACCTAAAATAAATGAATAAAACCTGTTATTTTTTATTATTTTAAGAATAAATTAAAAAATAAATTAATTAATTAAAAAAAAGATGGATTAATTTCTTTTTAACTGGTTGCCACATTGAAACAAACTTACTGGATTAAAAAAAAAAGAAAACGGAGAAAAAAAGCAGTAAAGGAGCTGTTTCTTTTTAGATATGACTGTAGCCTTGGGATGACGCCACAGCTCTTAGTGTAACTCATCATTGATGTGCATTGGTTCTTAGGACTCTAGCAGTAAAGCACTAACTTCTAATGAATAAGGGCATTCTGGGTAAAGCACTTTAGCTTTAACTGAGAAGGAATGGCATTACTAGCTCAGATTTAGATTCTATTTGTTAAATACTCACTGAGAGCCTAACAATGTATTTTGCTAAATCCATGCAGTCTTCTTGTAATATAGGCAACTTAGTTTAAGCAGGCTTTTTGAAAACCTCAGTGTGGCCCTGAGATTGTCTGTCCATGTTTGGAGAAAATAAGTAACAGCAATACTGGATTTTATGAGCATTTTTCAATAAAGGTGACTAAATTTTTGTATTGGTACTGATTAGCAGAACAGTCAACCACTTGATATTTGTTTTGGTTTACTCATCAATGTGAGTAGACCTTCATTATAATTTAATTGAAAATTTAACTGTTTAAACAGTTCGAGGATCAATTTAACAAAGAAATAGTATGAACTATATAATTTTGCATGTAAGATAAAAATAAATGAAAAATGGTTTAATAAGTCTAGCCATGAACGCAAGCACAACTACATCTGTAAGCTGTTTGACGTGTGAACAGAGTAAACCCGCATTTACTTTTTTGTGTAGATAACACTACAAAAAAAAGACCTTGTTTTTTGTGTCCACACCAAAAACCAAACAAACAAAGAACATAGATACCCAAAAATTGATTTTACTCTGTTGTACTCTAGTATCAAATCATGCTATCTAGATGCTTCCACCAAGATATTGTATTTAGGGTTACGCACGTTTTGCCTGGGTGAAGTTAATTTTGTAAGAAAAAAAATAAATCAAATCGATGGAGATAGAGATTAGCTTGGTCAACTAAAAGAACTTTGATACAAGTTGTTGCTTTAACAGCCGCGTGATCCCAATTGGGTTAGTTAGTTAATGACTATTTTGTTTGGGAGTTTGCGGTTTAAAGGTCATTGTTTACCTGATTTCAACTTGATAAAAATAGTTCTGTCTTGCATGTATGTCTATCTCCTCAACATATGTGGCTCCCATCATCCAAACCTATTAGTGCCTCTTATCAGTATAGAAAGTGAAGATACAGTAACAGATGCTGCCCCGTGAAGTCTGACATGTGAAATGAGACAGAATAAAGTTTAATAAATTCTGGACCACAATTCACTCCACAATCTCTGTTGTCCACTGATTTAGTAAATGTTCATTATCTTTGTTATTGACACTTTTCATTGACACCCAAAACCATATAAATTCACAGACATAGTTCTATTTCACACAGCACAGATTATGTATATGGCATAGATATGCAAATAAAATACCCTAAAACTGTTAAAAGCGATGGGGTTACAATTTGAGGGAGAATTTATACTTAAAACAACTGTGTAATCATACCACTTTGTAATGTTTTTGCTTCTCATTTTGTGCAATGCTGTAGAATAGACGAAATGAGCTAAAGTTACCTCCAGGCTTGATTCAGCTTAAAAAAAAGAACAAGAACAGTTTTTGATAAACACAGGGAAGTGGAGGGGCTATAACTGAGTGGTATTATTATTCATCTGCACTTGTTTTCTATGCATGTGTATGCATGTGACTGTCTTAATACAAGGTCTAATTAATCAGAGCATTTAGTAGTTGATTCATGGTTCAGACACTTCTTTTGTTTTTATATAGTTTTGTTTTTTCTTTTTGTGGTTAAGCATCTTGTACTGCAGCAAGTATTGAACAGTATTATATGTGCATTCAAACGTCAATTTTAAGTTAATTTGTATATGTTTGTATGTGTGCATATGTATATATATGTGCATAGGAATTTGTAAAAAATAAAACCTATATATGAACTGGTGTCTTACTAGTTTAATAAATAAAAGAAATATTAAATAAATTGTAATCATGATATGGGATGGAATTATAAAGCAAGTAATAGTAATTATTGCTACCAAATGTGGGGAAGGGATGGGATTAAATACACTTTTCTCTTTTTTTCTTTTTGTTTCTTTCTTTTTTTTGTTTTTCAGAAAATCCTCAAAATAAAGCATTCATTGATTTTAAAAAAATATTTAAATGTGTTTTGTTTGTTTCTTTTTGTGTGCGTGTGTGTGTGTGTGTGTTTTTATCCACTTGCACAACTTTTGGAGGTCTTTTTGAGTCATTTTGAAAATGACTCTTTAAGGACTACATTTAACAGCAAAATAAATCAATAAATCCACTGGGGGATAAAGATGTGTCGAATTGTATACTGCAGAATTTTAAGAACTGTTTCAATAATGTGGGTGGACAGAGGTCTCAGAAACTAGCAATGTACATTATATACATTTAGCATTATAGTGTTATTTTATGTTTTTTTTTTTTTTTTTTTAGTTATTAGCAATTTTGTGAAATGAAATTACTGAAAATGTGCGGACTGATTGGCTAATTCCCATAACACACTTGCTGCTTGTTGGTGGGATGGTGTTAGATTACCATAAATATTTGATTACAAATTAAGTGAAACATGATGCTGCAAGACAAGCTAAATAAAGCACTTAGATAACATTTTTCTTGAATGCAGCTCAATTTCCACTGAAAGAACTGTGACTTATAATAACAACTGGAAGGCAAAATGACTAAGGTGCAGCATAACGCAGAGTGACGTGTTTATTATTTTGTTTCATGACAATAGTTAAACCAGATTATTTCAACCCCAAATCAACCCTTCAGAACAGCAGGCAGAAGAGGCTCATATAGTTAAAATACAATTTATTCCTGCTCTTAAATCACATTTATTACAATATTTATAAGAATGATTAAAATGTCCACACTTTAATTGTTCACCATATTGGCATGAAATTAAATATTTTACATCAAGGCACCAGACAGCCACAGTTTTTGAAGGTTGTGTTGAAGTATAGATGCACAGCACTCCTTGCAGTCACAGGTCAGAGGTGCAGATGAGTCGAAGACCAAGACAGAGAAATTAATCCACTATCATCCCTAGTAAAAGTAAACTTCTCACTTATCTTTCCAATTTGCTTGAATGTTTCTAAGCACTAATAATTAATTCCGACAACCGTGTAGTTGTCTGAAAGCAAGATATATTTCTGTTTATGGAAGTTATTTTATAAACAATGCTTATTGTTAAGTGTTTATGCAGTAAGCGGATGATGATGCAGTTTCGTCACCCAAGAGATGAGGCACTTAGTCCTGCAGAACCAAAGAGAAAAAACAAAAAAATATATCAATATATTATTTTGTGTGTGTGATAGAATGTAATATGGAGACAATGAGATATGTGTGGCAAAGTTCTTTGAGCTCAGTGTATAACCAGGAAGCTTACTTTTGTCAAATTTGGGGAAATATTTTTTTTTCAGGACACCAGATTTTATTAACATATATATTAATTTGCACCTTGAAAAATTTGGATGAAGTAACAATGAAATAAGTTTAACTCTTATTGAAAATAATTATTTCAATTCAGAGATATAGATTTTTCCATCATGCATAATTTACAGCTTCAGATATTGTGATACAGAGTAGGAATCCTCAGTCCCGGTCCTTGAGGGCAAGTGTCCTGCAGATTTTAGAAGTTTCCCAGCTGCAATACACCTGACTCAAATCAGTGGGTAATTAGGAGACTTATGCAGAGCTTGATTTGAGTCTGAATCAGTTGTGTTGCAGCAGGGTAACTTTTAAAAGTTGCATGACACTGGAACAGGGTTGAGGATTCGTGATGTAGAGTGTTGACTGGAAACGTACCATGTATCTGGTCTTCTACTCACACAGGGCCATGTCTCTTTCTTCTGCCAAACGCCTGGGCACCAACATTAGTGGGAACGAAGTTACTGTGTCCAAGTCCCCCTGACCGGCTTAAAAAGTCTGCGAGGCGGTGGGTCACACAGGTAGCTGTGTTGCAGGCTCGCTTTTGTGCTGTTGCAATGCTTGCAAGAGTGAAAAAAACACAAGTGAATTATGATACTCAGGATAAGATTAGATGAACTTGCTGATAATAAGTGACAAAAGAATCCTAAATTCACTAAAAAACTTTAGTGTAAATTTGCGAGTGTCATGTGAACCCTTTATTTGTTTAATTTTTTGTTTTAATTTTAAATACATTTTTACTTCCAAGCTAAGAAAAATAGGCTTATTTAAAAAACATAATGTTTCTCAATGAAAAAAAGACCATCAGACAGTATTTTAGCCATTCTAATATTTTATCATATTATACATAATTACTGCAGTTTTGCAGCTGTTTCTTTGGATCTGTTAAAATCATGTTTGTGTGTGAAAAATTAAAGCTTTTTACACAAATATGATGCATCTATATGCTGTTAGGTGTGTGAAGAACTGGATAAACAAGCAAATGTTAACTCTGACACGCACACAATAGATGAAATGCAACTTAAAGCTTCAGTTTTATGAGGTGACACTGTTTTCATAATGCTCAAATAGACTTCTCCTCTTGCCAGGTGTCCCTGCTCGCACATTCGTGTCAGGATAGTTTTGTAGTTTGTGAATGTCCTGGGAAAGTTTGCCCAACACACATGTGCTTAAGCAGGTGCAGCGCTTAGACACAGGTCTATCCAAGCTGTTAGAGATGGAGAGAAACATGCAGAAAACAGTCTTACAGTACGGTAACATGCAGACAACTACTGCGAATGAATGAATGAATGAATGAATGAATTCATGCATTAGGGGTTATACCAGAAAGATGATCATATATGCAGCCATGTATATGTAAATACCTTGATAATTAAAAGAAACCAAAGTGGTAGCTGTTGGGCTTGTACACAAAGGTGTGTTAGACAGATAGAACAGCTGTTCTTTGATGATAGTAATAAAAGTCATACCTGTCTCCTTCAGTTGCTTGTTGGGCTGCTTCTTCTGAGTTCATCTGCATGAAATCCTTGATAGCTCTCAGTAATGTTTCAACATCATCTTTCAATAGTGTGACTCCATCTGACATGAACTCCTTACTAGTTCTGAAATTCAACATTCAGTTACAGTACATTGGTCTCTCTGATTCTGCTACAACATTGGTTAAAAATGTGCAGGCTGTCTACATGAAGTCCAAATAATACAAAATACAAAGCAGGAAAATGTAGTTGTTCCTGCTGATAGTTGGAATTCATCAGAATTTACAATAAATTATATGTTGCAAGGTAAATTTATTTAGGTTTGGAGAAAAAAGATCCTCCAGGACTTACCTGGATGGGGCTGCCTCTGGGATGTACATCTGACAAAAAATCAGTGTATTTGCAAAAAGGAGTGCCCAGAGTTTTAGCATGATTAGGAATTATCTGCAGACACACACAAAGAATACCCAACAAGATAATTAAAAAGTTTCAAATGTACTTACAGATGCTGATTTTGTGTCTGTATAAATCCCTTTTCTTACACTTCCGTGTTCTCTGATTTACTGAATTGGCACAGCCAAATAGAAGTTATTGACAGTGTGCTGTAACTGGGTGCTATGCCAGAAAAAACAAAAGTTTTGTCCATTAGTGAAATTAACCACAGCACTTTACAGATAGTAAAGCATTATCAAAGCAGCAGAGCAGACGCTTTCCCACTATTTGCAACAAATATCTATTGTGTAATTTAACTTGCTAACCATCACATCATATAAATTTTCAATTTCTTAATACAACACAACAACTTACAGAAAAAGGGAGCAGTCTTTCATCTGTACTCACCTTAGTAGAATAGATCTTCTGCTAATGAAGATTTAAATGATGAGCTCACTTGTGAATCTGTGGAGCTCTTTCACAGTACATGGTTTTATATGTTTCTTATGGATGTCTGCCAGTCCAGTTTCTTACCTCAAACTGGCAACCAATCAGAAGTCCTATGTGACTTACAACAAGCCAATAAAAGAGCTTGTATGCAAATCACATCACTGCATGGTGAACGTACTTAATTCACAAAAGACTGCCGAGTCTTTGAATGTATAACTTGTGCATCTCAAAACTGCTCCCAGAAATCCAGAATTGAGTCAATGATGCAAGTGATGAATAAGGCGAAAGAAGACTTACTCAAAGCTTCACAAAGCCAATAAATATGACTAGATATTAATTTATAAATCACATTTTACTCTGCATAGTCATTACACTAAGGAGTTTTTCTGTATCTCAGCTAAGTAAAAATCACAGTACTGGGTATACTGCTGCATCACATTTTAATATAATTATTCCATTTAGGCACTGGATAGTTAAAAAGTAGGCTGGTTGATAACCAAATCTGGAGTCAATATCTGAATATATTACAGCTTACTTTTTCACTGTTTGTTTCTGGGATTAACCTCACAGCTCTCCATCAATAAACTAAAGCCTCCATTCATTTGTATCTATCCAGTTTCTCTTAGCTAATTGCTGGGCGGTTGGTTTCTGGCCATCTTGTAATTCTCCTTATGCAACATTATTGGATAATGCATCATAAAGCATCCTGTCTCTCAGTTAGTTTTTGCGTCACAAGGAAACTTATTAGAGCTGATGAGCCTTTTATTGCTATTGAGCAGACCTGCAGGCCACATACCAGAGGCAATAAATTAGTCTCTAACAGCTTCACATACAGTTACAACCTGATCACAATATGCTTCAGAGCAAAGGATTACTTGTGCAATGATTGTTAATTATCTTGTGTATATAAGAGTACAGCCTCCAAGAAATTATGACTGTATTTATCTATAAGCCTCACTTTTTGCAATTTCTCTCTGGGATTAATAAAGTATTTCTTATTTCATTTTTTTGTTTAATTTTAAATACAGTCTTAAACCATTAGAGCTTGTATTACAAAGGCAGGAAATTAGACAGAAAAAGTTAAGAGAATATTTTTTAAATCTTACAGTAACACAGTAAATAATACAGTTATCTAAACTGCACTCAGCCTTGCATCTAAGTCAGATAGTAATGTGAGGCGCCTTATTCAAAAGCTAAACTTACATTTGGCTGATGCTAAGTGCATGACAGCCTGTTCTGATCAAAATCACCAGACTAGGGGGTAAAAACACTTTAAGGGGAAAGGTTCATTGACAAGGCTGCAATTAGCTCATACTACTCACATTCCCTAATTATCTGCATGAATTAGCTTGGACAATTAATTACAACACAGGAGAGCAGGCATGACAGGGGGAGCAGCATCATCCTCACTGCAATGCTCATAAGACTCCTCCACCGTCTCCTTACAGAAATAATACCAGACTTAACATCTCTGCACTAGGAAAAAACAGAACAGCTTGTCAAATCGAATATAACATTTTAATAGGGAATATTTCAATAGGGAACACCTATGGAATAGATTGTGAATCACAGATGGAAACTAAAAAGAAAAAAGAACACAAAGTGTCAATTTCTGATTTAAAGAAACAGACTCAGCAAGGAACATGACCACAGTTATATGTTAAGTGTAATATTAAAATAGCAAGGATATTTTAACCATAGTCATCTTGAAAAAAAAAGTTATTTAATGAGCAACTAGTCAGGCCTTAGTATACACTGGAAATGGTTAAGAACATTTTAACCAAGCACCCAGAGAGAGATATTTACAGTACATGAAATCTCCAATGATATGACTAATATACTTAAAGTGAAGTGTGCCACATCTGCTCTCTATTATGGCTTACTAAATCAATATTCAAAACATGCCCAGAAGTTCCAGAGAGATTCAGAGAGACACCTCTTGATGTCCTGCCACAGTCAGATATGTTGTCAGAAAAAGAAAGGTTCTGGAGTGTGTTAGTGTTTACAAATAAGATATGTAATTAGGAATGCACCGATCTGCCTTTTTGGGGTTCCGATCCGGAACCGATATCTGAAATCGGGATATCTGCCAATACCGATATTTGCCAATACCAAATATGTTTATGTGAACATTATTGTCACTATGGTCATTATTACAATACAAGCAATAATAAATTACATTACA
>JBAMHW010000001.1:17631869-17667074 GCA_037177495.1 Rhadinocentrus ornatus
ACCTGTATTTATAAATGACAAATATTGTATAAAAACATACAGTAATAAAAGAGAATGTTAAAAATAAACTGGTTTTACTATAAGTGTATTATTTACCTTGGAGATCAGACGACTTGAGCTAACGGAAGATGCGCACGGAGGTTGACGGAGGAGTAAACAGGCGGAGGAGTTAGAAGGAATAAGAGACGCAGGAAGCTGAGGTGGGGGAAACGGAGCACAGGTTGTTGTGGGTCTTTGTTCCGGCGGCGGCCGCTCGGATGCTTGTATGTCAAAGATTTATTCGTATCTCAAGGCAAAAATTTGGTCGTATCACAGCTCGTATCTCAAAATATTTGTATGTCAATGCACTCGTATCTTGAGGTATCACTGTATTTATAGTTTATTGAAATTTTTGTTTACACATGTACAGAAAATGCACCCAATATTCTCCCACAGAAAGCAGTTTTTACAAACTTTTGCATGATGAGGGTCTTATCGGGTGAGTTCCATGTTTCAGGGCAAATTTCTTTTTACAAATATCTTGGTAATCAGGAGTTTAAGTGTTCCCTTTTCTCCTCCGGCTGTGTGGGAGACTTCAGCTGGAGAGTAGGTAACACACTGAGTTATCCAGGAGATGCCAAACTGCTCGCCCATGCTGGAGCTGACGTGTCATGAGGCAGAACTGACTGATTTGAAGCTGTTATGACAATCAAATCAAAATTGTTGTTCTTTATATCTGCTCCAGGAAAATTTGATTGTGTTTTGACGTAGAAAACAGATGGAAAGTAAGAATACATGTAGGTGAAAAGCTGAGCAAGATGAGAATATTTAGGAAAAATGTTAAAGCCAGTGTGTCATTGCGAGATAACGTCAACAGCCTAAAATAGTTCAGCACAACTACTGTGCCATCAATTCTTCACTTATGTGTAGCATTTCAAGATGCTATCATGTACTTAATTGAATGGAATCACCTGGCTGTAGTATCCTTTGATATCACTCTGCCTTTTACAGTGATATCAGTTATGAAGATGACATTACACTGCAAGTGCTTGGGACTCCAACAGAGTCCCTGTTGGAGTCCAGTTCTGCTTCACCAGATCTGGATATCCCTATTGGTCTACTCACTAATGTGAAATTGTCTACAGCAGTTATGAATGTACCATCTGATTTGTCCAAGAAGCTGCAGGATCCCCCAAATTTTCAAAATGAAATGTTGGTTATGTGCCTAAAGTCATTTTGATAACTGTTCTGTTTGTTAGGTTTTAGTTCTAGAGAATCAAAAATATAAGGTTTCTGAATATTCTCAAAGTAGAAATCTCCATTGCTCTCTGTCCATTAGGAATTCCACTTGGGGTGATTAACACATTATGTCAAACATGGTGGATATTCCACATTCGGTATTCTTGTCGTTGTACCACTAATTGGAGCTGTGAATGTCTGAAATTTAGTTTGTAAAGTCTAATTGTCAGGTTGCATTGATAAATATTTTGCTTTGCACTGTCCTCATTGGCATTGGCCTGAAGCCCAGTTCAGTCAGTGGCACTGCTGTCTGCTGTGTGGAGTGAAAAAGAACTGGCTCACTTCCTCTAGAAACTCGGTGTGAACACTTTTTTTTTACATAACAGAAAATACCAGTTGCTGTAAACTCAGGTAATACAACAGTTTTTTTTCTCCTAGTTAGACTGCATTACATATAAATTGTGTTTGTATGAGACAAAAGTGTTAAAGTGGAATATGTTTAGTCCACTTATCTTGTTTTCATGGTGTTGCATTTTTATTGTTTTAAGTCTAGTTTGCCTGTTTGAGCCAATATTTTCTATCAGTCTCCACAGCGACAATCAATGAGTCTAAAATCAGTCATCAAGATCAGGTAGGTTAATAGATGGATAGAAAGATAACTTGTTTCATCCCGAAGAAATTTAGCAGAATAAATTGCTGCAAGTCAAGACCCAAACCCAGGCCTGTCAAGCTACCCAACACCACTAATACCCAACAATATTTTTTAGCTAGTCAGATGTCCAATATTGAAATACAATTCAAATAATTGTAATAGAAGTAATCTTAAAACTCCTACTATACAATTACTGTTTTGGACATCCACAAGGGGAAAATAACACAGAGCAGTACTTCAGAAATGAATTTAATCTCTTGGAATAGTTGGTGTATTATTTCATATTTGGGAAGACCCCAGTCAGTCATGTAAGTTTGTTGTTTGCCAGCTTGGATCGGGAAGCTGTTAGTCCTGTCATTTAAGTATGCCATCTAGTTATTTCCAGTAACCTTGATAGCCATTACAAGCCAAGGAAACCTCAAGTAAATGTATACTTTTGTTTTTGTTTGTTTGTTTTTATTATTTTATACATCTTCATTTACCCAATACTTTTCAGATCTTCTATATGTGCATTTAAAAACAGCAACAGAAAGACCAGAGTATTGGTTAACCAATATTACTGGCCAACTTCTACTGTTACAGATTTATCATTTACCTTTCTAATGTTCTCTGAAATTGAAGTTTACTTATTTATTTTATTTTTTCCCACAAATGAATAAATACAGAACAAAATGCATGCAGTGGTTTCTAAATGTATCACCCACAAGTTTGTTTAATGGTGTGGCTTTGATCCCATTTTTTACAACACCTTCTGTCCTGTTTGCAGCAAGGACGTGTCAAAGGACACATCACGGCTGCATTACTGGGAAAGTAAAACTGTCCTCATCATTTTCGCTTAATGTGGTCATCTCCAGTATGAGTAAAGACAGAATTCAGGTGTATGATATTTAAAAGACAAAAAGCTGTCCGTAGAGAATAGTTGACGGGGGGTGTACCCTGGGGGGGATTTAACACTTAGATATTTTCATGTCTGGTTGTACTCATTAGCATCACAGACAGAAACATGTCCAGATCTGCAGGAGTATTAGTCAGGATTTCTACATAAGATCACAGGGCGAAGCTGCTCGTAATCTACAAACATTATCTCTTTATTTGGAAACAGTTCTTCTCTCCGTACACATGCTATCACACTGAATTTTTCTGGCACATATTGAGACGCACAAACATATTTGTCTCTAAAGTCACCTGTAAGAATCTCTCACCGACCTGTCATGATTTCCCAGAGAGGGGGGGGGGTTGATGTGCCTGAGCGAGCTGAGTCATAATTAACGGCAGTGTTGATTGGTTTGGTCTCTTTCTTCTCAACAGATTCCTGGTGATCTAAGCACATTTTTCTGCATGGCACGGGATTATGAAACATGACAGGTGGATGTGGTGTTTTGGTTAAAGGCAGTTTAAACAACTGATTCTAGTGAGTGAAATGTCAAGGCCTGCGTCAGCAAAACCGCTTACAGACAGTTTCTCTGGAGCCAACACAAGCACTATCGTTTCTTATCACTATCTTTTGTCATGGGTTACATTTTTATTTTTTCCTCTCATTTATCACCGTCAGGCCTCCCCTTCCTGAGAGCTCCATGGAAAAGATGAAGCGGTTCAAGCGACGTCTTAGTCAGACGCTACGAGGTAGCCACACCATCGACGAGTCGCTGTCTGAGCTGGCTGAGCAGATGACCATTGAGGATAACGGCCTGAAGGACAGTGGTAAGCTTTCGTAGCTTGTTTTAAAATGATGACTTGTTTAATGTGCTGTCCCAAGGTAGGTATTTCATCTATATTTCCTTTTTGATGGCTTTCTTATTATAATCTGCATTCTTTTACAAAACGCAGAACTTTCTGGGGTGATTTAACGGCTCTGCTGTCATCGCTACTTTTGCTCTTTTCATTAGATTGGTATGCTTTATTGTTTAAAGTGATATAAGAATAACACATTTTGGCTTCATTTTCTGTTTCTAGAGGCTAACCAGAGGTGCAACGTGATGCACAATAAGGCATTTCCTTACATGCAGATTACAGTGTAAAAAAGCTGTCTTCATATATCTGTTAGTTATTTGTATACCATGGCATTGTATGTTTTTTCTGTTTGGGCTGTTGTAATTTAATTAGCAAAGTTGCTTAATAATACCATTGGTTTTGTAAGATTTTAGCATTAATGTGACCATGTAACTTTATCAATAATTGCTAATTAATCCATTAGCAGAATTTTAGATTTTCTATTAGAATTACTGCCTCATTGTATAAATTGATATGTTTATAGTTACTTGTTAGGCATTAGATTATCAAATACAAACATAGATATTTCCCACAAGATGAACAGATTATAATCTGATATAAACCTAGTATAAAAGAGTAAATTTGAGATTAAGTAAAGGCGAAATTAAACACAGCTGCTGCTGCCAGAGTCTGGTAAGAAAGTGGAGAGTGACTTGGTTAGTTGGCTGTGTTTTGACACGTTTATATCGCTTATCTCAAACAGAACCTGTTCCAGAGCATGCTTCAGAAACAGAAAGATATCAGAGATCATTCCTTTCACCACTCATCACTTTTTGGAATGAGGCAATTTTATTTTCATTTTCCAATTAATTAATAATTGTTTTTATATGAAAACAAAAACTTATACAACATTGTAATTTTCTTCTGGGATAAATAATTTTTTTCTAATTGAATTTAAATGATTTCATGACACAGGTCAATTGGTATGAGTATGGACCTGAACACAAGAGGTCTCATGAAAGTGTCTCTGAATTTTGCAAAGTTTATCTGAGAGCAAGAATCAAGGTCCCACCTTCCTCTTAACACCATGATGTGAATTTGATTTAATAATCAAATACAATCAGGCAGCTGCATAAAAGTCTCTGCACATTTCCATGATGAAGTTCACAGCTGAAATGGTTTGTACTAGCTGACTTTGAATAGGTTTCATTTATACAACACTTTTTTTTTTACATTAAAATCCCATTATTTATTTATTTTTTTTAATCAAACTCTGACCCATAATCTAAATGTAAACAGTTGACAGAGTTGAACTTTTTGGGTTTCCACCAGCTGAAATGTGAAAATTACAACTGGTGGAAACTCAAACTGTTTAAAGTTTTCAAGCAGGGGTCAAAATCCTTCTTAAAAACTGATTCCATTTCAGCTGTTAAAGAAATGGCTTCTTGTAAATCACAGAAATTTTTATTTTACTATAAACTCATTCTTGTTGTGGTCTAACAGATAGTTGTTTATTATTCATCTGGATCCTGCTGAAGGTTTTGGCCTTCAAGGTGTCTAATAAAAGCAGGTGGGTACAGCAACTTATCTCTGGTGATATTCACAAAATCTGCAGGGAGCAAGGGAGAGAGCATGCCTCGGTGTGCTACCATGTCGTTGCCATGGTGTTCAGGGTCTGGAAACATTCTTGAGTTTCCATGACATTGCCACGGAGACTTGGATGACTTAGTAAAATCCAGTCAGGCACCTTCATTCATTTTATTTTTTTTTTTTTTTTTGTTTGTTTTTTTTTGTTTGTTTGTTTGTTTTTTGTTGTTTTTTTTGCTTGTTGGCCTCACCCCCATTTTCCTCTTACCAGTCAGATTGTCTAAGCCCCCTACACCCATCCCTCCCCCTTCTCGCCCCCTCCACTTTCTGAGAACTAACTGGGTATTGTAAAGGGCTTTTTGTGTAGTGATTAACGCCAAGTTTGGCCAGAGTGTTCTGTTCTTGTTGAGTTTGGACACAGAATCATGGCGTGTATGTGTGTGTGAGAGAAAGATGGAGAGACGTGTCATATGGAGGGATTTTAGCAGCCTGTGCAGCAGTAAGTAGAGTAGAGAAAAGGCATACTGGAGTAGCCAGATGAGATTTGATCTGAACTGTGCGATTGGGGAAATCGTTCTGGTCCTGATCTGATTATGTAACACTCATAACTCAGGCCAGCGGCGGCAACAGCTGCCCAGAGATAAGGGAGAGGTGGCATAAGGGCATGGATGTCACATGGCTGTGTGTTTGTCTGTTTTTATATGAATTCTAGGAAATGCTTAAGATATATCTAAGAAAGCTTTTATATTAGTATGTCAAGTTAAAAAACAAAAAAACACAAATTTGCTTGCATTACATCTGTGCTTCTCAGTCCTAATCTTACTGCCCAGCATGTTGTCCGTGTTTCACTGCTTCAAAAAATCCTGCCTCATGTTGACGGGTCTGAACTTGGGAATAAGCCAATATGGTGATCCATTCACTTGAATCTGACACAATTAAAACATGTAGGTCAAATGATTCCAGGGACCAGGACTGGGAAACGCTGCATTACAGGACTTGCGGAAATGTTGAAACCTTGTTTTTAATAACACAGCAAACACCCACTGCACAATGAATTAGCTCCAAAAGTCTGCTTGCATCAAGTAAGCTTTATGTTGGCATTAGGATTTCTGTCAAATAAATGCATAGGCTCAGCTGATCCTAGAAACTGGAAACCAGACACATTCAGTCAGTCATAAACGCATATAAAACATCCTTCTCTCTGCTTCTTCTTTGTAAGAGACACTTTAATCCATATAATCCACACCTCTTATTCTCTGAACCATCTTTTCCTGAACTGCTACTTATGTTATGACTGAATTGCCATGTCTTATACTGTGCCCCTTCCTGGGCTAATCCTCTATCTGGGGCTCCATCTTCTCTCCAGTGACAATGTTTTACTAGGTGCTGCTGTATACGTAATAAATCTTTCACTGCTGTTAGCTATAGTTATGCTCTTTAAAACGTGACCTTCTGTTTGTCAGTAGGCACTTTTGTCAATCTAAGTTACACACCTGAGAATACAAAGCATTTGTTTACATGCTAAGCTTGCTTTCCTGTTTAACAGTACAGCTGTAAAACAAGTCAAGTGAATTATAGCTTTACAGCTTTAGTTAGCTCCTTGCTGTAACCATCTTTTTCTCATCTTTAATGTTTCTCTAAGATGTTGGTAGTGTTCTTTGTTTTCAGCTCCGTTTTTGTTTGTTTTATATATATATATATATATATATATATATACATACACACACACACACACACACACACACATACATATATATATATACACCGGACACTGAGGCTGAAACGGTTTCAGTCTCGTCTTTCCATAAATGAACTGTTTACTTTGGTAAAGGGTATCAATCATTTCATGATGTCGCCTGCTTCAGAACTTTTCCTCTACCTTTTATTTTTAAATATACAGGGATCATTTTGTACCTAAGGGAGGTTTTAACGTTAAGCGCTTTGCATTCACGGCAGCATCACAGCCTGATTACCATGGAGGGCAAGTTAATGCTGGACCCTGTGCACAATCTTCTTCTGCACCTTTGTCCTCAGTTCTGGTACTTTTCTTCCGGGTGCACTTGGCTCTCCATGGGGTGAAAGTGCATAGGGGTTGGGCCCCCACCGTTGCAGTAAGGATCCGCTCACAGTAGTAAGGCCTTTTTGTTTCTCCAAAAAACAATGTGACTGCTTAAGCATTTGAGTGTCCGCACAGTGAATCTTTCCATATGTGTTTGTGTGTGTTCGTGAGAGAGAGGGAGCAGTGTGTTTATGTGCATTTATCAACTGTCTCCATGTCAGTTAAAGGCAGGTGTTTGTGTCAGGACTCATATCCTGACACAACTTTCCTCTGTCCTCCTGCTACTGACGTTCATCTCCTTCCTCCTCCTCCTGGATGACCTGTATGTCATCTGAGGAGGAGGTGGGCAAGCTGTCCGGCTGCTGCTGTTTACCAAGCTCTTTATTCATCTCCTCATCCTCAATGATCTTCTTCCACACTTTGTGGTTTTCCGTCAGGTGCTGCATTATGCAGCAGAACAATCTGCGGTGACTTTTCCTCCTTCCTACAACAAACAACAAGCACACATATGTTTAGAAATTTCTGCAGTTATAGAGAGCTACAAAGAATGGGAGTAAATGCAGTTATACTGATAGCTAAATGTCATTTAACTAACTCTGGGGGAAGAAAAGGAATAAAGAGTAGAGAGACAGGGACAGATGCAGCTTAAAGAGGCAGGGACTGAAAAGATGCAGGAGGTTAAACTGTGACCAAACTTTGTTCTCTGCTAATAAAGACATGGAGCTGTCTCTGACCAGCGTTGTAAGCATGTGTGACTGAAACTGCTGTGACAGAGGAACTTTGGGTATAAACCTAACCTGGTGCTAGCTCATCCTCCAGTTCATCTTCCTCATCCACATCTTCATCTGTGTCTATGTTCCCCTGTCCCTCATCGTCGTCTTCATCCGAAACTGCTTCATTAATCCAGTAGCCTGGTAGCAAACCAGCAGCATCGTAGGAGTTACACAGTGGTCCCACAATATGGGTGATGAAGGACTCCTGTAGCTTGGCCAGCTGTGGAGAGGAGCGGTCCATGAAGGGGCTGATGGGTAATCCCAATTTAGCTTCTTCATCTCCCTGCAGAATAAAAACAGACTTTAGTTAAAAACAGAGCTTCAATGATGACTCTTGATACTTCACTCGAGATTCATTCAGTATTCCTCATATTCAAGCTTCTGTATTCTTCACTGTCTCTATGGCAACAAAAAGGAACACAGCTGTTAATACATGGAATCCTTTCAATGGCTAAATAACTTGTTCATGTTAAAAGAAGAGTATTATTTGGACATTTGTGGCACTATGCGTGATGTGTTTGCATCTTAAAGACAATTAAGTACAATTAAGTAGGCTTAATAAACAAACAAAAAACAAACAAACAATTAAGTACGCTATATAAGTACAAGTCCATTTACCATTTACAATTTGGTCAAAAAATACATTAAGTTGGTTCATTTTCATAAATTGGGCCTACTTTTGGTTTGGTTCGGTGACTCTTGCTCATAGCAAGATGAAACTTACAGGTTTGGAATCTGCGAGATGTGTGCTTTCAGTAGAGGAATTGTTTGTCCATGTTCATGTCTATTGGTGGACACGGGGAGCCATATATTGTGTTTACAGATTTTTTTAAACTTTGTGTACCTGGCCTTTTAATTATTTTTTGTCGTTACTGTATTTGCTGTTCATAGAGAAGGTTTTATTGAGCTGTAAGCCAAGATTCTGGACTTTCAAAACAGTCAAGTTAACAGGAAGCAGCTTCACAGCTTTAAATTCATCCTGCTGACTTTTTACCTTTTAGTTAGTAAATCCTGAAAATTTCATCCTTCTTTGTCAAAAATATTTGACTTTATATATATTAAGAAATATTTTAACTGTTGCTGTTTAAAGAGAAAACTGCTGCTAATTCTAACCTAATGATGTGTTATATGTGTTATACATTATTTTTAATAAATTTACTCTGCTTGTTCTTCAGTTTATTGTGAATGTGAAACCTTGTTTGATGTAAAAACTTTGTAGGATAAAAATCAAAAAAGATGAATGGAGAGGCATAAAGAAATGTCCTTCATGGTTTCACATCTCTATTAATTATTCTTGTTTAGTTTAAGAATAGCATTGATGTTTAGATAAGAATGAGGTTGTTGAAAGTGGGAATTATGCTAAAAATGCGCCTTGGTGTTTGTAGGTGTTTGTGTAATGCACTGATCGTAACAGAATACTGAAGTGTCAGCATGAGGTCTGTACCTGCTCATAAAACTCATTGACGATGCCTTCTGTCCACTTGAGGTGCAAGTCACGTACTTTGGCTGGTCCATTGATATCTGCCAGCTTGATACACACTTGGCACACCAGAAGTCTGTCATTCTCATTGGTCCAATCAATTCCTGGACTATTCACATCGTTCACCTGTTCACACAGGAAGATGGGTACTTTATTTCTACTGATTAAACAACACAAGTAAAGATCCATCACACAGGGTTGCATGCAGGAACAGGCATGCCATATTGTGGGAATACATTCTACTTTTAACACTGCTGCCCTGATTAGATTTGGTTTAGTTTGGGTAAAAACTAGACAGTCAAAATGGTCAAATAAGAGTGGAAAAGGAGATTGGGGAAAAGGGAGAAAATATAAATTACTGAAAGAAATTGAATAAAAGTGCTAAGGAGCAACATAAACAGCTTAAATCCCCACAATGGATCACATCGTTTATCCTGATACAAATGTTCCACTTAGATTCATGCACATTGTAAATCCTGATTTTAAACTGAGTAGGTGCACTTTGTACTGCAGAAACTGTGTAGACTCTACTACTAAAAAAAAGAACTGATATTCTGCTGAAATCTCATTCCCTGAAAAATCTACCATCTGTTTAATAAATTTAATTAGTAATGGCACTCAAATACATTTAGCCATGGGCGCAGATGATACTAGGGACGGGGGTGATGTGTCCTCCTCAGATTCATAGTGACACCGATCCACCCCCCCACTTTCTCCAGCATAAACATCGCCGGTAAAACAGATGATTAATGTCATTGCAGCGCACATTGAGAGCGCTTCGACTAATGGTGAGTTTCAGTTGTATGGAAATGTGGGAATTTCCAAGCTCCAAGTCAGAATTTTAATCAGAATCCCCTGTGAAGTTGCATCTCCAACACGGAAAGTCAGATTAACCCAACATAGAATTCATGCTACCTGCTGCTTATGTAAACAGTCATTATATGTATTGTACGTCTGTAAGGCTGGGAAGCGCAGAGAACACTGAACCTTGGGATTACGTTGACCTGAGCTCCCACTTCCAACACACCATGTCCAATTGAACACACCATAAGGCAAACTCTCACTCCCCAGTATCCTAAATAGAGTTCTATCTGCGCCTGTGCCTATTGCACCCATTGTATGTCTATTATACTGGTGTCCTAGACACAGTAGAGTAGATGGACAAATTACTGAGAGGTTTATGCATCCAGGCATTCAAACATTAAAAGAACTGGAAAACTCACTCCTGACTCACAATAATGCTAATGACACAGCAGTTTGCAAATATCCTGAACTGAAAAAGTTGAGATCATCGAGAGTTGAGAGTCCAACTAAAAACAGGTACAAGGTCAACACAAGCTGTGCTTACTTTGAAAGAAATTTTCCTGAAGTCTGTTGTATCAAAACCATCTCATTGGGCTGGTTGTTTTTAAACAAAATTTTTGTATTTCGGTTATCGGATAGGGGGTAGGATAAAATCTTGAAAATGGGTTGTTCAAAAGAGAAATACAGATTCCAAA
Organism: Rhadinocentrus ornatus; assembly: GCA_037177495.1. Classification (NCBI taxonomy): domain Eukaryota; kingdom Metazoa; phylum Chordata; class Actinopteri; order Atheriniformes; family Melanotaeniidae; genus Rhadinocentrus; species Rhadinocentrus ornatus. The sequence continues at coordinate 17,642,848 of JBAMHW010000001.1, forward strand.
ATAGACTTGGATCACGTGATCCAATTCTGGTTGTTATCAGAATAAACCCTCAGTTTGGGTTGTTCAAAACTTTTTAGGAAGAAACTGTGGTACAACCTATTAGTTTATCAAATAATAGAACTTTTAATTCAGTGCATATGCAAATATTTGTATTTTGCACTTGACTTTCTTAACTGTTACAGGGATAAAGTAGTTAATGGGGGAATGGGCTCCTATTTACCCTTGCAACATATTAAAGCAAAAATAAAAATGTGACATTATGTCCCCACAAAATAAACACCCCAAAAATCCAGTAGCAAACACAAATAACATTTTCAATTTTCCTGTTATTCATTACTGCATATTTAGAAAAGAAGAAGAAGAAAAAAAAGACATTTCTAACGATTGCATCCCTCACTACTGACAGAATGCCAGAGGTTGGGCCAGTACCTCAACATGGGGCTCAGGTGCAGCATTAACATTGTCACAGAGAGGGACAGAGCACCTGGTCACAATTTTATGCAGGACAAAACATGCACGTATTATGTTACATGCTCTCGTGGTTCCACTCGCAAGTAGTTAGGACATGCTACCCGGCTCTTCTACCTGTTGTTCTTCACATGGCCAGCAGCCACACTGATCTACATGCTGGAAATCTGTTTTTGGTGATCCTGAAAAACAGGATTTTTGGTCAGGGTGATCCAATCCTATTTTTCTTTAAACAACCGGGGTAAAAGTAAGCTGGATTACTTGATCCGCAGTCCAGAAAAATGGGATTTCTAAATCCAGATAGCTTTTATCTTTATTAAATTTTTTTTAAACCAGCCCATTGAGTTTAATTCATTTGTTGACAGCTTGGTCCCCCCCCCCCGCCGTTAAAAAGTCCCATCTGCGCCCCTGCATTCAGCTGTGTTTCACCTTGTGCAGTAACAATCACAGGAGGTTGTAAGTCACTGTTTAATAATAAAATAAATAAAAATAAATAAATAGATAGCTAGATAAGCAAACAAACAAACAAATAAATAAAAGCTCTGTAAATGTGTGACTTGTAATCAGACTGTTATGGATCAGACCTTGTTGTTGAACTCAGCCAGAAAGTCAAAGTGCTTCTTGAGGTCTGTGGCCAGTATCGCCTCAATGACAAGGAAGCGAAAACGCTTGAATTCCACATGATCTAGGTTGACCAGGAAGTTATACTCAGGCTGGGACAGGTAGAGGTTCCAGGCAGATGCAGCATGGTGGTTCTCCAGGACTGAGCGGTCATTGTACAGTACCGCCTACAGTAAGAAGGAAGGAAAAGCCAAGTGGTGAGAAATGGGAAAACTGTTGGCTATAAAGATTCCTAATATTTCCTCTAGCATATTTGAAATACATTTTCTTACATAATGTGTCAGCATATGTGTTGCAAAACCTGTAATAGATTTTAACAAAAGCAAGCACTCAATAAATGAGATAAAAAAGACACGAGGGTATTTGGTTATGAAAGAGCTATGACACGCTCAGGCGTACGCAGAGCGCAAGAGATGAGCAGGTTAAAAGCAGTTACATGGACATCAGTTACCAAAACAGAAATTAAATCCTTTCAACAAATGGGGTGGCTGTCAACCCCGCTATTAGCAATCAATAGGTTCAAGGTTCTTCTCCTTTCTTTTAACCCACTTTCCTAGGAATAAACCGAGACAGTGTGGGTGCTATCACTGGATAGGTTGTGAAAATACAATATTTAAACTGGGGCAAGTGGTTAACCATTTCATCTCTCATTTGCATGACAGAGCACAGAGACAGAGTATACTGGGATTGAGTGGCCATGTGGTGAGAAGCTAATCTTGTATCTGACCCATATTTGAGACATGGTAGATGTTACTCTATGAGGACATCTAAGCAGCAGTCAAGAAAGAGCCTGGCTTTGTGTTATGACACATGTCAAGAAAAGAGATGTCAAGGAAAATGTTGACTCAAGTTAAAGATTAACTGTAAAACTAGAGACATAAAACATCAGGACAAACCACACAGATAAAAGTGAGGCAGCCAGTGTAATGCTGAGATATGCTGAAGATAGAGGAATTTAAAATTCCAATAGTAAAGCAACATAATTACATATGGTAAAAACTATATTTAAGGTACAGAAAATGTTCAGTGTTCAGGTGTAAAGAGTGACAAAAAAGCAACTCCCTGTCATTAAGACACTATAGCCAGTATAAAAAATGCATGTCAACATTATTTTCTGGATTCCAGTTTTGAAGCCTCAGGGTCAGCATTGTGATCATTGCAATCTTCATGATTAGATAAAATGACGGATCTGTTTCAGGACTATGAAAACTATGCTTGTATCTAAGTAATGCTAGTAACTAAGTTTCTCATTCCCACAGGGTATCCAGTTTAATTAACTTATTTCACTCTAAATATGCCTATCATAGACTATGTGACTATGTAAATCATACTCTATTAAAGAATACTCAAAACTGTAAATGATTAATCAGTTCAATTCGTAAACAAGTGAAAGTAATTTCTATATCATGTGACGTCCATGTGCATCCAGAAGAGTCGCTTCCTGCTGGCCATTAGATAAAATGCGAGTTGAAAACTCTTCCACATTAGTTAAATTTTTCAGACACGAGGGCTACATCCATCTTCTATTTACAATCCATGTGAATACTATTACTTTTTAAAAGTAATTTATTATTGTACAAGACAAGTGCCCCTGTAATGTTGAAATTTTTCTATAAAACAGTAACATTACAGCGTTTCGAAGAAGCGTAAACAATGACAAAAAATTCAAACAATTGCTATGACTTGTAGGTGAGGATTATAATGTATGAAGCTGCTGGGGATTTGGCTGAGAAAAGTCCCTGCATCCAAAATGTAGTTGTAGAATTGGAAACGTTTCAGTTCTGGTAAACATTAACTTTTGGATCATTTAGCTGATTAACACAGGTTAACACTCAACTACTAGATAAACATAGATTTTAAGATCCTGTAAGTTCCTCACCAAGAGTAAGTTAGGTGTGAGTGCTTTAAAATTTTTTATAATTATAATTTAAAAAAAAGCCTGACCTATTTTTCTTAGTACCTGGGGACACATGAACCTAAAATTTATTTGAATAAGCTTATCATAAATTGGATTTTTTTTTTTTTATTGAACAAGATATTTTCATGTGTTAATAAGCATGTCATGATGCCTTTTAAGAAGCAGGGAAATAACTATCACCCCATCAAATAGTTGAGATTATTGTAGAGCAAGAAAAAATGATCAGAAAAATATACACTTCCCATTTTAATATTAAACTCATGACCATCTCTGTATAGATTTTTGGTTGAATGCAGCATGAAGCCATTTCTCTAAACAACAAGCAGGGATTATGCACCCAAACAAACAATTTCTGAGTTGAGAGAACAGATTAGAAAATGGCTTAATTTTTTCCCCTGAGCTGACCCTTAGCAGCCTCTGTAATCTTGTCCAGAGGACATGCAGCCAACCGTACCGCTGCCATTTCAGCACTGCAGAAGCAGAATCTATTTCCTCCACACTAGGCCCACCAGTGTTGTGGAACAGGTGCTTTGTCAGATTTAAAGTAGATTCACAGCTGACATGAACTTCTGATCACCCAGGCTACATTTGCATTTTACTGGTTTTGTTAATTTTGGCTGCAAAGTCAGGTTTATATGATTCCTTTACAGCTGCTAGGTAAGCTACAGATGAGCACTAACGCAATCACAGGTCATCTTCCACTAATCTGTAGCTCTATCTGCCAAGAAGTAGGAAAAAAACAATGCAGATGTATAAGGGGTAAAAAAGTAATTATTAAAACTGATGACCAGTGTGCTAGATTCTCACCTATACTGATCTTTATTGCACTACTGCAGAGAGACAGTCATGTGACTATATGTTGACACACAAAGCTTGTCTTTGGCCAAGATGCCAGAATTTATATTTGCTTTGGGCCTGTTGGTTTTCAAGGAAAAAAAAACAAAAAACATGTTACTCTTTGAGGTTAGGTTGAAACCTCTAGCAAAGATTGACCATGCTGAGCAGATAACTCAAATTACAAACAAAGGGATTAATGTTGATTTTGCATTATAATCTTTTAATTATTTTACCAAACACCTTGGACCACTGCTGTGGCAGCTCATCAAATTTAAGACTTATAAATAGAACTTATGAATGTGTCTTGCTTCCCAGAGTGTTCATGAAGCTCTGGATGGATGTTAATCAGGTCTTAAACCAGCAGGTGGCATTAAAACAGAGCAAGATTTTCAAGGGTAACCTTAAAAATTTGTGTATTTATTCTGTCTTTATTGCACTATTTTCAAGAATTATAATAACATGTTTAGTTTCATAAACTAATATTTTAAACTTGTGATTCTCTGTGCTTGCAAACATTTGTTTGTTTAAACTGGTACCAGCCAAACAATCTGCCATTCTTATAAGTACTAATAAGTGCTGTACCTGAGGTGCATTAGTGGCTACTAAAAAGGCATTTGTGCGACCGGGATGGTCGTAGTCATGCATTGCAGCTGCTACATAAAGGGCCATGAGTTCCAGGGCAGGTATGTTCCAGGCAAGGCAGCCATAGCTGTCATCTGAAATCGAGGAGCTCTTGGAGGAGGCGTAAGATATCCTTCCTGGAGAGATCCCACTATCTGAATCTGGGGCATAGCAAACAAGACAGAAAACATGACTTTTTTCACATCATTGACAGTAGTCAAGCCTCAAAACTTCTGTTAAAGCTGAAACACGATGTACAGAAATAGGCCTGGAAATCTTGTTAATTTAAATAAAAAAATTAAATTAAAGTATATTAAAGCAGTACTACTATAAATCGTTGCAAAGAGAACAGTCTTCTAACAGGAAGCTTAATCATGCCGTGAACTAATGTGCAGCCATGTGTCCAGACTAAAACCTGTGGTGAACAGTCTCACTAGTGTTTACCTGTGTCACTCTCTGTTACATGCTCACTGTGGATCTGCTGGAACCCAGGAATTGGTCGAGTGGTCAGGTACCAGACAGCATGGAGCACATCAGTAGCATGGACCCGGTTATGATCTGTGTGTTTTTTTAACAAAACAGTATAACTTTAATGTTTTTTACCACCTACAACAGCAGTGATTTTAGTTCCTTTCTCAATAAAATCTGCACCTTATGTTTGCCTCACAATATTTACTAGAGTGATCAGACGGTACATGTGAACATCAGGGTAACACATAAAAACTAAAGTACATCTTTGAAATGTTTGACCACAGTGCAGTGTAACACTCACAGGGAATGTCTCTGTAGCCGTTTTCCAGAGCACAGAAGTATGACATGAACTCTCTCATAGGGATCTTGAAGATTTCAAATAGACACATATCTTTGAAAAGGGTGTATGTCACCTGGGGAAAAACAATTTTGGATTAATGAAACAGTTTTTAGTTTTGATTTGCCCAACAGATGTTTGTAATGATTGTTCTTTAAAAGATGGCGTGCTTATATTTGTAGTGCTGTATTGTATATTTCTTAGTGCCATGTCCCTTCCTAAAGGACGATGAAACTGGGAAAATGTACTGTTGCTGATTATCAGAGCACACTCCTACTGTAGACTGTCTCTAACCTCTTATAATAAAACTTACCAAATGAAATAACAGGGAAGTTGAGTTATTGAACTTTTTTTTAAGAACTCAGACATGTAGATCTTTTGGATTCTTAGGTCTTTCTTTCTTTCTTTCAATGTAGAAGCTTTTTAAGGTTGACAGGAACCATGTGTGATGCAGTTTTGTGCTGACTGGTCTAAACAACATCACTGACGATCTTTGTTCTGGACAACCTGAGCCTACTGTGCCAGGTTGAGCATATGACCGCAACAGGAACTGTTTTACAAAGAAAACATATAAACATCAGATCGTAATGTTTCCCTATAAACACATCAACAAATCATAAAGGGCTGGTGCAACAGTGTAGCGCAGGGTTTATTAAGGTGATGTGTGATGAAGGAATTCCAACAGATATTATCAGGCCTGCCACTCACTTGCTGGCTGTTAAGTTAATGTTACTACCTGCTGTGTAAATGTAATAAGAAAGACAAAGTTCATGGAGGTATGTTTTCATTTGAGGAGCTCCCCAGTACCTGTAAACCTAAGACCTGACATCCAGAGCTGTGATCTTTTCCTCCAAGGTAGACAAACCCACAATTTGCCTTCATACAGTGACAAAAAACGGTTGTTATACTAACATAGCTGAGGATCCTCCCGGTCTTCCCTCCCGTCTTGTCCATCAAGTCAAAGATCTGGAAGTTCCAGGTGTTCATCCTCTCCATTAGAGCCTCGTGGTCCTCCAGCATAGGATCTAACCTGAACTGTTCACCCTGGAAACATGTACCAAATGTTCAGATGGTACAGATATGTACATTCCTACATAGCTTATAGAACAGTGCTTCACAGATTTAGCTTTGCTCTAACATTCTTGGATTCTTAATTTTTTTTAAAACACATGTTTAATTCACAAGAAGGCTGTAACAGTTTGGTCAGAGATATTTATGTGATGAACATCTTGCTAGTCTCACTCGGTAGTTCATCCCACCTGAAGCAATATATCGGACTTTACAAAGCTCCATCTAACAAAAAATAACTTTACTGTGCCATTTTTTATCAGTGGTGTTTCTCTAAAAGACCTGCAAACCATACCCCTTTAACTGATCTCTGGTTTTCAATTTTGGCTGCACTCATTATTGTTTTAGTACTATGAGAACAAAAAAGATACTTGGGCTTGCTTGCCAGGAGGCAGCAACAGTGGCCCTCAGAAATCCAGCAGAGAACCTTTATGTAGAGCATACAGGTAAAAAACAAACTAATTTAGTACAATTGCTTGTGTCAGTGAATGTTTATTAACTGTCAGCATATAGATAGAAAAAGCATTGGATATTTTTCTTAAAGAAAAAGGGATTTAGATAACCCACAAAGGTACTATAGAGGAAGAGGAGGAGAAGGCAAGATGAAATGAGCAGCCACAGTAGCTTTATGCCCACAGTGAGTATCCAGAGATTCAGTCTGCAACAAATACCAGTGGATTGCAATTATCAAATATTTGTAATGTACAAGTTTAACAATTAATGGTACAAACAAATGACAACAGTATTTGGATTAAAGGCTGCTGCGAGTTGAAAATACAGCTACCTAAACTCAGAAAATGCTCTACTTATTCTGGACTGTCACAAGTGGGCGGAATAACTTTTACAGATATCTATACGTTAAATAAAGTAATTAAAATTTAGACTAGCTACAGACTAACTAGAGAATTCAAAGGATGCCAGATTGTGGGTTCAATTCACAAGGTGATCATAATGTTTTTGGGTCAAATTATGGTTTGCTGTAGCACAATGATTGTTTTTATAGTAATCACTAGAAAGTTTGTTTTATAGAGTGTGCTACACGCAAAGACAAGTTATCAGCATCCACAGAAAAAAAGGATAAATAAAATCTGATTTTTCATCAGCTTAACCACTCGCCGCCCACAATTAAAAATAAATGCACCACCTGCTTCTTCAAGCACACCTCTGATTTCTGATTCTGCTGGTCTGTAATCGAGCTATTCTCCTCTTCCTGCCCATGGTTTTCTCCAGCATCTGGCCTCCCATCTTCAGAAACATCCACTTCTGGACTCTCCTCCCTGATGAGAGGCTCTCCTGTGAAGTCCAGCCCTTCACCTGCTATATGCACCAACACAACAAAATGTAATACCACACGAGACAATTACTACAAAAGAAAACCCCAAAAAAGTCATAATCCAAAAAACATATAATTTTACTGTATGTAACAAAATTTTTTGGGGGGGATGCGAGTAAATATTGTAAAAACAAAATGTATTTGTTGGTACTTTGGAAATTCATTGCTCATGTAAACTTTTTCCCTTTGAGTACCAAATTGCAGTATTCTCTATAGTCCAGCAGAGAGCAGCAATAAACTCTTAAAATACTGGCAGAAGTGTTGCTATTTCAAAAACTGAACAAGACATTCTGCCATGAATGCATTCCTCTCCATAATGTGTATAATATGTGCTGGTACCTGAGCGCCTGCGTTGAGCCTCACTGCTGTATGGTTGATGAGACTCCCCTAGCTCACTGCTGGAAACTCCCTTGAGCATCTGACGACCACAGCTATGATGGACAACCATAGAAAAGGCTTATTAAAACACAGAATCCAAGTTTTCTTTTATAACATGTAACATAAAATGATACGTCAGGCCTGCAGGCCTCACCTGGTGCAGAAGGGGAAGGCAGAGCTGCGAAGGGCCTGCTGGAAATCAGTGGAGCTGGTTTGGTAGCCCAAGGGCTTGTGCAGGTTCAGATTGACACTTGGCTTTGTCAGGAAGTCAGCTGTGTCTGGAAACTCCACAGGCGACCGAGTGACAAGAGACGATGAGGAACCTGTACCCAGTGCCGGAGGACTGTGGCTTGGTGAGGTGACAGGGTTAAGGCTGGGAGATGTGACTAAAGAGGACGAAGACAGTGCAGGGAAAGAGAACAACACTTAATCAAATTATTAGCAAATCAACAAAATGTTGCAACTTTGGGAGATTAAGTCTTACCTGCTCTCCTAGGCCCTGCATGGTATGTGAGGGTGACAGAGGAAGATCTCTGCTTGGGAATGGTGAGGAGGTTTGCGTTGGGCCCATTCGACAGATTTGAGCTGCAGCACAAAAGAAAAAAATGTTCAATTCAGGCGTTAATTAAAAAAACAAAAAACGAAAAAACCTCAAATGTTACAAAAGTTCCTACTTGAAAATGAATCACAATTTTAGATATTCTCAGAAATTTTGTCTGGGTGCACAAAGCAATAGTATACTCAACACTATAAAAGTAAATAATTTTACACCACTGAAACAAAAAGAACATGATCTAACATCACCAGTCCTCTTCTGCCATCCTGTGGATGCACACTGTAGCACACTGCACCCCCAGCAACAAGTAATTACTTTTGATTTAAGTGTCTCTCGTTGCATTTTAACATCAAATTCCACTATTATAATCTGGTAACACTTGTTGCTTTGGTGTGCAAAATACCCATTTATCTCATGTTTTACTCTGAGAAGACAATCTCTGTGCAAACTACAAACACAATGAAAGGAAATGATGAAAGACAATTTCTCCCGGTTTCTTGTTTGTGATTAACACTGTAATGTTCAGACTCCTAAACAAACTAAAAGACCCAGTCAGTAATGCCATTTTTTAACTGTTAAAATGTTTTTTTCTTTTCTTTGTCTTCAAATTATGACTGGGTCCATTCCGTCCCATGTGGTAGGCACTGCGGGCTAGCCGGCTAACTTTGTGCCTCTCAGTCTGTTGGGATTCATACAAAAAGTTTAAAGCCTTAGCAAAGTATACCAAAACTAGAGATTTGCTGTTCAAAATGTGACACAACTAACAAGTGTAAGGAAATAGGGCAGGTAACAGACTGGCCCAGTAAGAACAATAATTTTTCTTTTCTTCATTATTGGCATTGTGGTGACTTCTAAACCCACAAAAAAAAAAAAATCACAGAGAGGCTGAAGTTGGGCCTTTCCTCTTTGTCTGACACGCACATAAAAATCCGCTGAGATCCAAATGATTCGTTTTATAAATTTATTGCAAAAAGATAAATTTAACTCAATACAACGTGTACCAACTTAATCCAAAAGCAAAAGGAAATAAATCGCAGCGATTAACTAAGGTGGCGGTCAACAAAAAATACGGCGACCCACTCACCCTCTTTGAAAACACACACATCACAGGTGTCTTAAGTAAACTAGGGAACCGCCGCCCATAACCATGTCACCAACCTAAACCCTACTGTGATAAACTAACACAAAACAAACCAATAGACAGAAAATTCAACATTTAACATTCCAAATATTTATGCCTCCCACAGGCATCTTAAATCAGGCATGTTTTAACATCAAGATTGCAAACAGACAGTTAAGTGTGCAAAAGTAACAGTTAAGCACAGCAAGACTTCAGATGTCGAAGTGTAGTACGAAAGGATAGAAATAAAGGCAAAAGTAAATTCGGACAGTGGTAACAATATTCACCCTTTTAACATAGGTTCTTGTTGTCCAAATCTAAAAGAGGATCTACATTCCTTCACCGGTAACCTCGTGTGGTGTTTGTGAATGTGAGGAGATCATATTTATTTGTTACCACTAAACACAAGTGACCCAGTGTCTTTGGAATACATGTATGAATATCACCATGTTGCTTTTCTCATATTTTACAGAAGTTGTTGTACGTTTTGGATCATGAGCTCTTCTGAGTCTTCTTCAAACTTCTGATAGAACTTGTGCAATTTGACTTAAGATATTTTCGCAAAATTTAATCTAGCTTTGATGAATGATTTTCACCTTGAGTTACATGTATGTCTTTGTTCTCACTGAATTCCCCTTTTATGGTGGACTTGGTTAATGACTTATCTACCTCTTAAATAGCCTTCCTGTCTTGGTTGGATGTTGCAAAGAGGTTCTCTTTTATCATGTAAAGCATCGTGCAATCACCCAATAGATCATCCTCTTCACGGAAGTCCAAGTCTGTTTACATTGCAAAATTAATCACTGTCCTCTCTTTTTTCTCAGAAGTGTTCATGATCTTCCTGCTTTCTCTCCGATGGAATTGTTTAGTTTTTTCATTCTAAGAACAGTCTGTTTCACTTGCATTGCAAACTTTTTTGCCCACATGTTATGGGCTCACAGAGAAAGTTGCTAAACACAAATGTCCCACTTCAAAACCGTTTACCTGCTTGACTGAAGAGGAAATGACAAAAGAATAAGTTCACACCTGTCCAAGACACTGATTCTGACCAACTACTAAGAGCCCCAAAAAGCAGGTGTAAACCCGAGCTGCAGAGAAAGAGTCTGCTTCTTAAGACCATATTCATGTACCTAATTTAAAGAGATCATATATAAGTAGATGTGTCTGTGTAAACTCAAGTGTAATGAATATGATCTCCCTTTTCCACTAGTCTGGAGTAAATCAAAACACTGGACTTTACACAAAAGCTGCCCAGCCTCTTAAGAAACAGAACAACTGAAGTACAGTCATATCCTTAAAGTTGGCTCTCAATCTAATCCAAATCAAGGCTGTTTATACCTGGTCAAACTGAGGTCTGAGTGCGGTCTCTTTCCATTGTTTCGCTCCCATCGTGAAGAGGCGGCATCAAGAGTAGGGAGTGTAGTGGGTGTGAAGGAGGTGGAACTCCGTCTGGGCTGAGGGGTGGGAAGGCTGTTTCTGCTGCTCAATCCCTGAAAGGTTGAAGAGGTATTCAGAACGTACATATGACACACTAACAGATCATCCTGTTAAACAAACATTATCCAACTTCAGGAAACTTGGGACAGGTTAAGACAGATCACATGCTTAATTGGTGTTCTTTTAGTACTACATTTCACAATTTCCTTACTGTCATTAAACCTGAGTTACAGCATTCTGGTGTCTAAAGAGCCGAAATAAATCAATCAACTATCAATAGAGATCTGTAATCGATAGTAGGACACTTGTACCTACCTTAATGCTCTTCCTGTCACTCCTTTCTACAGAGTCCTCCACCTCTACGGAGTAGAAACCAGGGAAGGGGGTGAAGGGGTTGACTCTTGGGCGGCACGAGCCAGAAAACGTTCCCAAAAGGCTGGAGATGCTGCGCAGAGATGCAATAGTGTTTGGCGACACAGAGGAGTCCAACAGCAGGTCTGACACCAGATTCCTGGCCTCATTGATCACTGAAAGATCCACGCCATTGCCGCTTACAGCACCCTGCCGAATTAACACATACATGAGACTACATGTCCAGTGCAATCTGTACACAGTTTGTGTTGGCTCTAATATCAGCAGGAGGAAAACTGTGACAAAAGGAGTCTTTACATCTTTAAGGAATTCACTTTTACCCTAAACTTGGCTTTATTAATTATTTTTTACATTTTTAATGAGCTCTTTTACTTTGTTCCTCTCTTGTTGTCTCCTAATCTGTCTTCTCTGCCTCATGTTTCATATATAACAAGGAAGCAACAACAATTAAGAGATTTTAGGGAGGGAAATACAGCATGTCTAAATTCCATTTCAAAAGTGAAGCTCTGCTAATATATAAAGTGACATTCCATAAATTGTAAGAGTCCATCACAGTGTGTAATCCTTCCTTTTTGTAGGGCAAATTTCATAAGAGGACAATGTTCTGACTGGGTCTAGTCTGTCAGGAACATGAACAAATACAAACTTTTGCCTCTTTGAGCGAAATACTTTGATAGATTACACAAATTCTTCAAACAAGTCATACAATGTCTGAGAAAGATTTAAAAAATGACAATGATTCCAAGGGCACTGTATGAGAAGTTTTACACAATGTGTATTCTGTCCAAACAAAAAATGTGAGGGGAAGAACTGAATGTCTGACAGGGAGCCTGTGGCTATACAAGTCTTTTCAGTCTGAAAAGAGCTGTTTCTTCTAAATAACCTTTAAACCTCAAAAAAAGGAGTACTGACCTGATACTGTGGCTTGTACCAGTGTTTCAGATCCCAGTCCCATAAGATCATCTGAAAAACATAAACGAGCTGTCAGTCAAATGCCATCTCTATAAGGGATTAAGAATAGTTTTCAAACAACAGGAGCACGGGCTTTGACCTGTTCTCCAATTTGAGCTTTACTGTTGTAATGAGGGCACTGGCAGGTCACTAAGAGAGCAGCAGAGCTCCAGCTAGTCTATCATGCCTGTTATCTAAACACAGAGTGTAATACAGTTAACATTAAGGATTTCCTGAGCCATTTTATGCTCTTTCTAGTACATGTACTGTATGCGACACACACTGTCTGAGCGAAAGCAGACTAAGGCCTTATCCTGAGAGCAAAAGCAGAAAAGCAAACCACTAAAACCACCATGGTGCGTCTACAATAGAGTTATGAGATCTTATCAAGCCCCAACTACGTCAGTCGGTAGCATTTCCATGCTATCTGTTGGTACCCACACAGAAGCTCTCACACTTTACAGCAGTGTAGGGTCAAAGCTGGCGCAGATTGTGTAACAGTATGTTAGTGGACGTGAAAATGTCACACATGACATGTCTCACATGTCAAGTATGATTAAAATAAAAACAGAGACACAATAATATCTAAAGAAAGTTTTAACCTAGGTTCATCACATGTAAATTGTGCATTTGCACATTAACAGTTGAGCCCCTTATTATAAATGTATAATAAAAATAAATGTATTTACTTTAATTTAAAAAGTGATTTATAAAAAATAGAAAATACATCTTACATATGTACTTTAACATAGCTTCCATGCAGTCTCACCCCACACCACAAGGGGGACAGACAGAGAAAAATTCATAAATACAAGCTCTTCCACAAACACAATCCAACTCATCCTTAAATCTCTAAACAAACCCCATCATCTGTCTGTCAAGAATATACAAGCTACATCATGCCACATTTAAAACATGAAAGTTTAGTCTAATAAACAAAATGTAAATTTCCAGCTATACAATGGAAATACATTACTTTATAAAGCAAATAAACTATTTAATAGAAAAACTAAATTTATTGTTTTTTTATACAGTTACAATCTAAAATGTTTTGTTTCAACTATGCAATCAAATAAATATTTTCCAGCCCAAAAGTTTAAACAACAGCATTCAAATTTAATAAAAAACATGACATGCACCAGCAAAATAAATCCTACTTTCAAATGCTGAAACTAAACATGGGCACATTTTACATATTGTAAAATAAAAAAATCTGACTGAAGTTTTTAAATAGATCAGTGGGTCCATTCCATCTTTCCTAATCAGTAACCGTTTCATCGATCAGAGCGGGATGTTGTGTGTTTGTCATCAGCATCTGTACAATGCTGCCAAACATTTAATATGGCAAATAAGCCCTGCCATGGCAACCTGACATAGAGGCCAGCAAACAATGCTCTATACACCATGGCAACGAGATGGCGGGAGACGGCCGGAGGACGAGTTGCTGGCCTTCTGCTTGTTTACAGAGAGAATCTGAAGGGCTGAAATGGCGAAAGACGGCTAAAAGGTGAAGGAGAGGTTTACATTAAAGAAGGGATGACAGTAAAGGACTGAGAGGTAAAGACAGAGCTAAAAAAAGAAAGTGAGACACAACTACATTCCAAAGGTACTCGACACCCAGTGACGCTCTCAAATGTCTGCAGTGTGTCACACAATAACAGCAGCGAGCATGTACAATCTGCTAACACGTCATATTACAGCATGCTCTGCGCTTTACCTCTGCACAATCTGTGTAAAATGAACAACAACACGGCCTCCTCCGACTCGCATGGAAACAGGAAAAGCAGGCTATATTAGCAGAAGCGTGCTGCAACGTGTGCCAGGACAGAAATTATTTACAAAAAGGTGTTTATGCAAGCTATGAGATGAAAATCTTTAAGTTAACATATATTTTTCTTCAGTAAAACCAGGCTTGAGAGCACACACACACAGATACCCAGCTCAGGACACTCAGGTACCTGCTCTCAAGCAACCATACACTATAAAACATACCAATTCTGACTTCTACAGCATACGTGTCAAACTCAAGGCCCGCGGGCCATATCCGGCCTGTGAAGCAATTATTTTTGGCCCGCATGATGATATTTAATAACTATCAGAGCTGGCCTATTTAAATTCTTTAGAAAGTACTTTTAATTTTATTTAACCAAACATAAGCGCCCATTCAAATCTATATCCAGTTTAGATAATTCATATAAATGCAGCTTCTATGTTTATGTATTTTAATTTGTGTCTGTCCTGAGTGATACTTCAAAAGCAGAATTTTTACTTTATTTTACATTCAGATGTTATTTTTCTATTTTTAAACCTGTCCAACTGGTCATGAGTACAGGCATGAAAATAACTTACAGTGCAGCCTTTAACAGAAAGAAAAAGATGGCACACATTTATGGATAGTTTCTCAAATACATCATCAGACAAATCGTAAAAAAGAAAAAAAAAATGAAAAAATACAACAAAAACAAAACAGAGAAATCAGGAAACACAAAGACAAAAACAGCTCTTTACACACACACACACACACACACATACAATACTTCAACATGAGACAGGTCATAAATATTTCCTAACAGGAGTCAATAAACCCGTGCAGGCTATTAGACGGCCAGTTGGTTACACCCGTGTGTCATATTAGCTAGGTTCTGCAGCTTGAGAGGTGCTAGAACTGATAAAAACATGCTAATAAGAGGGTGGGGGGCAGAAAAAAGGTATCAATGGCAAGCAGGCAAGCAGTCAGGCAAGACATTTGTATGGAGAGGAGCAGGGCAATGCTGACGTCAGTCTGCAGCGACATACAGCGTCAGCAGCACTCTGAACATGCACACGCTGACAATGAGGACTGGGCTATGGCTGTCAAGAAAAGGAGATGGTGATACAGAGAAAGGAAAAGCTATTTTACACACAGGATATTCAGGACAAAGAGCTAACCAGAAGAAGGGTCTGTAGAGTGGGTGGTTATGTGTCCTGTGAGTTTGGACACAGCTTAATAGACAGAATAGAGCTGTGCATGCATCACGCTGCGAAAGGCTCAGATGGTGGGAGGGAGCAGACTGGGATTAAAAAACTGTGGATAAACTTTTGACCCCAAGAGGCCCACTAAAAAGATCCTAAATTCAAACGAACATAACATATTTTGTACCTACAAAAATGTAAAAGATCCTTGTTTTAGCTGCTGGCTTTTGTAATTTTGCCTTCCTAAAACTATTTACTAATACACACACACACACACACACACCACACACACATATATATACATACATATAATTATAAAAGCATAAATAGACTAAGGAGGTATGCAACAAGGAGAGGAAGAGATATGGTCCAAAGCCTTGTAAAAAAATTTCTGCATCAGCAGCCCACAGATCAACAGATCCGAAGGGATAACTGGGGGTACTACAGATGGCTGGGCCACCTATGGCTGTCACCGGTGTCGTCATGGGCAACCTGGCAGGACCATGGAAAATTCTTTGACTAAGGAAATGAGCTCTTTCAGAATGTCATCCCTCTCTTTCACACTCATCTACCACTTCAACGGACCTGCTGTTGCTCAACGTCCGCCCAGCACAGACAGCACCTCTAAGTGTCATTTGGAGTAGCTATTTAATAATTTGTTTGTTTTCTTTTAAGTGATTTGTTAATTTGGACAGCATTGTGTTTTCCTATATTGCTCCAATTCTATTCATTAAAAAGAAAAAAACAATTATTCCAAATAAAATATCTTATTCATACTTGGAAAAAAAAAAAGATTTTTAACATTACAATGTTTGAAACATCAATGCATCTATAGTTAAAAACTGTGTATTTTGTTAAAAGTTTTTTATTTAATTAACCTGACAATAGTTAAAAAAAGAAATATATCGCTACAGACAGAAAAAAAAGAGCACGTGATCAGCCAAATATTTATGACTATTGCTAAAGGATCTCTTAGGTTTTCTTTCATTGTATCTATAATTTTCTATGACAATATTAAATTAGCTGCCTTCGTCTATGGATTTAATTAACACCAATCATTTTCACAGTGGAAATATGTATGAGTTTTTATAGAAGTCAGCATGTGCTGAATGGGGAGACACTCAGGATAATGAAGAGCGTGCAACATGACCAATGTCACGACAGACTGCATTCAGGGCATTTCAGGGGTTGATATGTCATACTTGTCAGCAACTGGATGCTTGTTTTGAGCACAAATCCCCACTGAATTAGTGCTGCAAACAATCAGAAGGGGACATGGCATTCTGGGTTAAAAGAAACAAAAGGTATACAGAAAAAAAAATAATCATGAGACTCAAGTCACACTGAACAGTAACTCCTTCCCCCACAGAGGACACTGTCCCTGAGATGCTTTCCGCATGTTTAGTCCAGCCTTTCCTCCATGTCCAATATGTCTGTTAAATCTGTCCTACCTCAAAGAATTTACAGTGAGGAAAATAAGTATTTGAACTTATTTAAA
The DNA here is from genome assembly GCA_037177495.1 of Rhadinocentrus ornatus. NCBI lineage: Eukaryota > Metazoa > Chordata > Actinopteri > Atheriniformes > Melanotaeniidae > Rhadinocentrus > Rhadinocentrus ornatus. The sequence goes on from JBAMHW010000001.1 coordinate 17,659,786, forward strand.
AAATTATACATTGTGATTTCAGAATTTTTTTGATTATGTCTCTCAGTGGACATGTGCCTACAATGAAAATCTCAGACCCCTCTATGTTTCTAAGTGGGAGAACTTGCAAAATAGCAGGGTGTTCAAATACTTATTTTCCTCACTGTATTTTCAATCAGAGAAAACTAGACCTTTCAGAGGGGATGAGGGCTTATTTAGACAGGAGCTATAACAAGAGGCTTTGGACACAACTTGACAAGAGGTGTGACGGTAATGTGCACTACAAGATAAATAGTGTTTTTTTTTTAAGTGTTAAACAAGTACTCTTCATATAGAGGACCTCTAAATCAAAACTATCAACCGATAAATGAGCATAATGTCTCCAACAAGAATTATGATGCCAATTGTTAGAAATTCTACTATAAGAGTCATTTACCACATGAACTGATCCTCACATATATCACAATTACATATGCTATATTGATCCTTTGTCAAGTATGTAGGAAGCCAAACAGCTTTGAGATTATCTCATATGCACCTTTTTCCTATTAGATGAGCGAGGGGCACGGAAAAGGTGGATGCAGAAGAACTTGTGGCTAAACAGAACAGCACATCGCCTGCTTTGAACTACATTGGATAGAAGACAGATGACACACTACAAACACAGATACTCTGCAAGACATGTTAAATACTTGTGCCAAACACCAGGGGATACATGTTTAATCTCTATTGCCACCTACAGTACAACCACAAGGAGCTATAGACAAATCCAGCTAACGTTTTTTGTGTTGCGGCGCCGTCACCTTTATTGCAAGTCCTAATTACCTGGTATCTGCTGACAAGGACAGTGCTGTGGATATCAGGACTGATGACGTTAGACAGTGGTCCATTGTTACTGATGATGGCATCTTATCTAGTGTTATCAAAGCTATTCGGTTTTTCATATTAGTCATTGGTCCAATAATGTCTGAAACTCTGCTTCATCCGGCATAAACAGTTTTTAACAATCCACTTTGGAATATAATAGAATCTCCTTTATAATTGATCAAAAGTTGGTAAAGAAATAGCTTCAAACTTTTGCTAAGGCCGTCAATTTTCTATTTTATCTCTAGTCTTTAGGCTGAAAGACATTATAGCACGTGATCTGTTTTTGTTGCTGACCAAATAATTTTATTAAGAAGAGTTACTAAATTCTAGGGTTAGCTAAAAACAGGCTTCTAGCATTATCATAGCACAAGCTGTTAAGTTCAGCAGACGTCTGTGCATAAGAGTTTTGCCTGTGGAGCTCGTATAAGAAAGCATCAAAGCAGCAGCTTTATTTTTCAAAGATCATATCATCATTGCAACTTTCAAAGGTGTTCTCACATATCGCATGTTTTTCCTAATATTGTGCAGCCCTACTCAAGTATTTAATGGCATCTAGTGACAAAGTTGCAGTCCAACTAAAAGCTTAATAATTAAAATCCACGTACAAACAAATTGAAGGATTGCTATCGAACTGCTGGGCTTTTGCAGGAACATGGCAGTTCAACATGCGGGAGGGAGGGCCAACCCAATCTTTTGATATAAATTCTGGGGAAAGGAAAATGTGATTCTGAAAATCCTCCTAAATCAGGGCTACTAAATTCGATCCTACGAGGGCCACAATCCAGCAGGTTTTCCATTTCTCCCTGCTCATATACGCCTGACTGAAATTAAGGAGAAATTGTGCAGGTGCGTGTGATTCAGGCATGTTGAAGTGGGAAATACATTACAAACCTGCTTTGAAAACCTGCTGGATCGCGTTCCTCGTAGAACCAAATTAAATAGCCCTGCCATAAATGTTACAAATTAGGACCTGAAGTTTTAAACAGTTATATTTAAGACAGACTAGTTGTGACCGTATGACCTACGTTGATTATGATATCACATTATTATGCAAAACAACATCTGCATAGCCCTATGGGACTGTGCATCATATTCTCAATCACTTCAGCCAACAACAGAAGGAGCTGGTGTAAGTTAAAAAGAAAAGATAAATGTAGTCAGGTATTTTCAATTCTATGTGGAAACCTCTGATCTGAAAGTTTTGAAATAATATGAAACAAGAAGACATATGCATTCAACCTCCTTAGTTCTCATTAAATCATCCAGATGTTGCATGCCTAAAATATTTCACTAATTTGCTGCTGAGTTTTCATCATTTTAAAGGGCTGTAGTGACTCACCATTACACAGTGTGAAATCAATTTCCTAGAAAAATCATTTACTTCCTCTTCACGCCCCAGGATTATGCTACAATACATGAGGATAGCATGCTTATCAACAACCAGTAATGTATGATTGCTATCTTGTAACAGTAAACTTTGAATTCAGATGTGACCTTTGTTACAATGCAAGATACAGTTAAATGTTCCAAATCCTTTCCAGCCTTTGTCTCTCTTTCTCTGGACAGCCATTGATGTAATGTTGTATAAGGATTATGCTTTATTTCTTCCAGTTTCCCCGATAAGTTAATAGATGCCTTTTCATACGAACCCCAGCTTTGAGTGCAATTAGGTGAACAAGTATTCAGCTGTTTCTATGTAAAACCATGCTCAATCAAGTACAGTAAGCCACTTCTTTAGCATTGACATCAGCACAACCACATGCTAAAAAATAATCAGTTTAGTACTGGTTTAGTTTAGTCTTGTGCAGGTACCATTCACCCACAATTAGCATTTAGGGTTTTCTGTGCTATAAAGATGTAGATAATAGCCTTTCAGTAGTACGCTGTATCCTCCACAGGATCCTTTTCCAGCCAAGGTACCAAGGTCAACAGTGGTTTTTTTTTTCTCTAACCCCTCCGTTTTGTAACAGGGGCTAAACACAATTCACAGGGGGGAAAAAAAAAACACACAAAAAAAAAACAGGATGGTAGTACTTTTAATTGATATTAATTGATATTTCTTTTAGATCATGTACACCTAAATTTTATTTTTGCTGTTCTGTTTCAGAATTCTCATATTTAATATCCACAATATCTTGTAAAATCTGGTCATTTCAAGTGGTACCACGGGAATAGCTTTTGTTTGTAAAAACATTCCAACTCTGATTATCACAGCTTCAATAAGCTGAGAAGACAGAGCACAGAGTGGGGGCAATAAAACATTTATCTCAGATTGTTCCATAGCAGTTTACTCTATAGCTGAATTTCTACTCGCACGGCACCTGCCCACAGTAGGGCTGCTGACGCCGGTGAAACATGCTCTCGTACTAGAGTGCAAGGTTACGCCATTGTGTTGCAGTTTCTCTTCCACGATTACAGCACAAATACAGCTCCAGAAATCCAGAAAAACATAATTACAAACTGACCAATAACAAGGGAGCAATTCCACATAACCACGCTGCAAACACAGGTGCATGTAGAGTCTGAATGAAGTGCGCGTCAGGCCTCCGCAGACCTATGCGGAACATACGGCGGCGACGCATAACCGACCCTATCCAGACACCAAGCAACTATAAATCCAGCTTAAGGCACTGGTTCCCAACCTGGTTCCACTAGGCTTTAACTGTCAGAGCCAGTGTGATTTAAATGAAGACCATGTCAACACAGTGACAAGTTGAGGTCGCTTTTGAGTGTGTCATTCACATGGAACCAGTGCCCAAAAACACTAACTTTGCACCTTTTCAGAATGAGACATGTTTGAGAAATGCCAACATGTAGATGAATCATCCTTATTTTGAGAAATAAAAAAGTAGAGCTATATGTTGCTAATTACTTTAACTCTGGTTTTATCAAAGAAAGGGAGACAGCCAGAATGCATCATTTACAAAAAAGAGCTTGCTAATGAAAGCATAAAACTAAGCATGGTTTCAACATGGGGCAGGCACGGGCTCCACAGCTTTTGGTGGTTGCATGAAGGGGGTCCTCAGGGGAAAATAGATTGAGAACCACTGCTCCAAGGAACATATAAAAACACCCCAAACCCACAGAAAGTTGTATTGTGAACCCATTTCAACTAGATGGACATGATGGGCACTTCCTTGTTTACCTGTCTGTAGGTCACTCTGATCAGCTTGGCAATGGCGCCATGTACAGCAGAAACAAAGGCACCAGTAGTCATTATAACGAGCAATAAAACGTTATCTGAAGATTCTTTCACAGCTGTTATGTTCAAAGGCACTAATAAAAACTAGTAGACGTGTGCAACATGAAAAGATGGTTCAACAGTCTGTGTAGGCCGCTTTGATCGACACAGTAGTCCTGAAAATGCTGCCTGGGAGGAGCGACCCACTTCAGCGTAATCTACCCTGTAACTCAGACCTCAGTGGAAATGCAAACGACCCAGAGCTGAAATAATCTATTAGCTTCTTGATTAAAGCCTCAAGTATTTATGTTTTGGGTGCTGTTTCTCAAAATACAGTTGTAAGGACTCCCTGATGGTCACTGGTAGCAAGACAGCTGATGGAAACAATAATGCCTCTATTAAGAGTTAAGCTTGTGTTATTTCCCCTTTCTTGGGTACAGGCATAAAAACATACAGGTATTCGGTTTTACTTTTAAAGACTAACATTACAAACTGTGGTGATGTGCTATTACACAGCTGATATCTCACAAATATTTGCTCTTTTTTGTAATGTAAGCTGCCAGTGTTGCATTTAGGTTTTCCACCAGTCAATATACACTTACATCGTCTGGACTAATCCCTGTAGCGTTGCCTAACAGATGGTTTGTCTTGTGCTAAAAGGGTACCTTCTTCATGGTAAAAACTACAAAAAGTCCCAGAAAAGAGCTCTAAAACTTACAACCTGCCATAATACACACACACACACAAAACAAAAAATACAGCAACAGTAGTAAAGCAAATTCCAGTGCAATTAGCCAAGTAGCTAAGATGCTCTTTAGCTAACAGAGAACTTGTTTGGTTGTTTTAGGTACCCACTTCTATACAAAAATATGAAAAAAGCACACCTGGCAAAAGTCTTGGAGCTCCTGAAATTTATCAGATATCTACTTTAATAAGCCAAGATTCTTTGGATGACAAAGCAACACACTTCATCTCCATTTTGCTTGTTTATATTCTTTGATTTAGCGCACACTCTGAACTCATAAAGATGATACTGTTTTACATCTGGTTCTTGATAACTAAACTGTTATTTTAGGTTCCTGTATTTCATCCTGTATTTGTGGTTAAAAAGCAAATACCATTATAAAAATTTTCAAGTGAGCCTTCCTTGGTCAAAAAGTCCCTCACTTCTCCTTACTTTATGCACTGAGTTCTCAATTTAATGTCACTAAATTTACCCATTTATCCAAATTATGTTAAAAAATCAAAAGAATAAAATTCTCCATGAGACATTATGTAATAAGAGAATGCTTTGTCCCCTGTGATGTACAAAAGATTAATTTAACTAAATCCAGTTGAAATTGGAACTAAAAATGGCACCAAATATAAAAAGGAGCCAAAGGAATTTGGACAACATCAAGTGATTGATCGGCTGCAATACTGATCCAACATCCAAGCCTGCCTGGTCTTCATCTAGAAAGCTTGAAGATTAAGGGTAAACTCTCCTATGGTCGTAGTTTGCTGCTGCAGAATTGATTGCCTACACAGCTCTCTCATTTCTATATCAAGGGCACAGCATGTGGTTTTACTGGGGTACTTTGTTTACATGAGTCAGTAGAAGTAGCTGTGCACAGCCTATAGACATGCACCCACTACTTTCTATGAAACAGGGAAGAAAATTACTGCTTGCATCCCCAGAAAGATATAGACAAAATGGTTAGGAAAGTTAGGAAAATGATCCAAGTCAACTTTAATGGTGCTTCTTTCTAAAGCTATAATTTCATCACAATGAAGACACTAGACAAGCAAGAGGCACAAGGAATGATGTAAATTATTAGATGATGGTATGAGCAATAAGTTCTAATCACCTGGGTCAACAAGGGGTTTAAATGATCTTCTCTTTTTTTTAAGAAGTGATAAGTCAGTCAATAGTAGTAGCAGTACCACCAGAAACCACAGGGGCATTGTTGCACCGCAGTGCTCTAAAGCTGAAGGTGTGCCCTCGTTCCAAGACAAAGTGGTAAAAGATAGTTCACGGTCCCAGTAGACTTTCCACATTTTTGGACTTTATCTCTCAGCTGTCCCAAAATTGCTGTTGCGTCCTTCAGAGAAAGATAGAAGAAGTGTCTTTGTGCCTCAGTTGTTGCTGATTATACAACTCCTCCTTGGATGCATCCACCTACGTTAATAGTGAGACCGCATGTTCTCCATGTACATGCACAGGTTCTCTCAGGATTTCCGGGTTGCAACTACAATCACCAGTTGCCACCAATTGACCCAACATACATGTGCTTGGACACACATGAATGCTGGGTTAATTGGTGATTCTAAATTGACCCTGGGTGCAAGCGTGAGTGTTCATGGTTGTCTGTGGTAGTCCGTCTTTGTTGACATGGTGATGGACTGGTAACCTGTCTAGCTGAGATACACTCCAGCCTCCCACACATCCTGAATAGGATAAAGGTAGTATAGAAAATTGATTTAAAAAAAAAAGATGCAAAACAAGATTGCTGATAAAAATTCATAGGTTATCGACAAAATGATCTTGTCTCACACCAAGAAGATCGAGGGTTGGGCCTCGGCTGGGGGGAGGGTCAACTCTGGGGGGAGGTGACCTTTCTGTGTTGAGTTTTCATGTTCTCCCTGTGCATGTGTGGGTTCTCTCTCGCTTCCTCCCACCGTCCGAAGACATGCATGCTAGGCTAAATGGTCACTCTAAATTCTCCCTAGAAATGAGTGTGTGTGTGTCCCTTTCTGTGTTGGCCCTGCAGTGCACTGGTGACCTGTCCAGGGTGTACCTTGCCTCACACCTGCTAAAAATGCTGGAATAGGCTCCAGCTTACCCACGACATAAAACGGTCAAAGCAGTACATAGAATGCATGAAATTATGGTTTTTAGCCAAGAATCAAAATATAATTCTAAGTAATTTGATGTTACAGCTTTTTACTGAGCAACAAGCATGCATTTATAATCATGTATTTATTTTTACTTAACCTGTTGTAGTCACTGTCAGTTCTAAGATGATTGTTACCACTATAGTATTTTATCTATTTTGTGGCAACATAGTTGTCCATAACACACTGTGGACAAGATCAAGATGCAAATTAAACAACAAGACTAAAAGGGTGATTTTAAAGGCTTTGTTACAATAGGGGAGGGGGGGGGGGGGGGGGGTCAGGGTTCAAAGGTCAAAAAACCCTAACCCGAGTCTAAAATGTCCCGAGCCGCGAACTAACCCTCGGTTCTGATCAAAGGGTTTGTTGACTTCCTCCTTAACCGAAA
>JBAMHW010000001.1:17678669-17713627 GCA_037177495.1 Rhadinocentrus ornatus
TACACATTTATATATACACATTTATATATACACACATATAGTTACTAGTCAGACGTATTTCATATTATTTTAGATTATTTTTTACTTTGAATCAGCTCTGAACCTGTTTTGTTTACAGTGGTACAAACGACTGAACTGACAAGTTAAGCACTTAGCAACCGTAACACAAAACTTTCTGTGTGATCAGCGTGCCTGGTAGAGTTCACCTTATGACGCACATACTGCATCTTTAATCCATGCCGACCCCCTGCCAGCTACTGCTATCTGCAGTCGAGCATCCACTGCCTAATGCCTCGTGTCTGTGGTGCCATGCCAGGGTGCCTGCACTCAATATGTGGAATCATGTCCACTGTTGATCCAGCTGATCCTTTGATACAGGGTCAGAATAGGAAAGGACAAAAGAGGGTCAGACCGTAGCTGGCAACAACATTTAGAGTTCTTGGAGTCCCTCCACAACATATTATTGCATAAATATATTAATATGTCTCTTTAGCACATTAAGGTTAGTCTCTTAATGAAATGTGAATTTTTAGCTTGCTTTACTTCACACAGTCAGGTTTTCAGGTACGCCAGAGGGGCATCTGGCATGTACAACTCTAGCATAACCTTGTGTTTATTGGGGACTAAACCACTGATTACTCTTCATGCAAATTCCTCTGAGCACATTCGCTGGCATGAATAACAGTTTTGGGCGGGCCACAGCTCTAACTGTATCGGCACATTCACAGAGTGCATTAGCTGCAAAAGGGAGTAGAAGGGGGTGATTAAAACTCTGTGCCCCCTGCTCATTCACTCCACCAGCAGCAAGCTCCATATAACTGCAAAAAATACATTTTCCTGTCCATTCACACCAAGTCACTTTTGATGCAAGTTCATCTCTGAGACCAGCTTCAATCACCCATAATCATGTACTAGACAGATGCACAGACAGACATGTATTTTGCTGTATATGAACTGATAAATTAGTGCATAGTTCTAAAACCCCTATTTCAAAAAGTGAAAAATGCCAATAAAAACAATATAATAAGTGCAAATCTTGTAAACAAAGCTTGCAGCTGTAGGCGCTTTTGGACGGGAGAGGGGCAGAAGCGCTGCACATAGAGAAAAAATAAATGTGCAAAACGGGTCTGCAACCTAAACATAGCAACAAAGTAGTCAAAGTGGCAACACTGATTTAGCCAAGCTCTAACATGTGTCTCAATTTAATTGGTGTACTGGAAACCATACACTGACAAACATTCTGCATTGTTTGGAATGAAAACTGCGATTAAATTTGTTATTTTCTTTTTAACGTGTACATTATTTTTGTAATTAATCTCAATTAACGCATTAAAGTAACAACCCAGTCAGCTGTTCATTGCACATAAAAACACAGACATACTGTACCTCCGCAGTAATCCTACCCTATCGAGGACAAAGCTTCTTGTGAAGTATGAATTGATCAGACTGATAACAGACATTTTTGTCACTGATCTGTTGCCAATAATCCTTATTATTTCCAACAAAAGTTCCAGCATTTTGTTGCCCCATCACAACTTTAACATTCTTTTTTTAATTATAAAATTTATCACTATCAATTTATTGTTTTCCATCTTCTATTCTGAATAAAATAATGGTTTAAATATACAAGTCATTGCATTTTGTTGTTCTATAGATCCTAACTTGTGTATCAAGAAAGCAAAGTGGTTTGTTTCACTACACAACAAAAGAATTAGTTTATTTTAATTTAAAGTGCAGCCCGTGTCTTTTGTATACTCTAAAAGGTCAAATTTCCTGTGCTGTAACAAGAGAGAATTTGGCAGGGGGGAAAACTCAGGGGTTGGGGGGCTGATGAGTTTGACACAGGTCCCTGGTAACTGATTACCTCAAATAACGTCAAGTACATCAAGAACAAGCTTCACTACATGGGGCGGACACCATACATCTACCTACAAAAATCACGTTATATGAGGAGTGGTTGTGGGGCATTTGGCATTTCAGTACATGTATGCAGAGGGAGGGGCAAACCGTAGTGTGGAGGTTAAAGCCAGAAAGAAGACAGCAACAGACTAAAGAAAAATTGAAGAAAAGGGGGTGGGGACTGACCAAGAAAATAAATTTGTCAGAACCTCACTATTCATTATTAAAACATATACTTTTGTTTTAACCAAATATCATTTTAAATAAATTGTGCTCATTTATTGGAAATGGTGATCCTGTTGGTCGGAGTTGGGGTTTTCATTGCAGTGACTAATAGTGCTTCACAGTTTTGCCCTTTTCAGTGGGATCTGCCCTCAGCTGCTAAACACACACAAGCCCTCCTCTGTAGCTGTGGCTGACGTCAACCGTCACTTAGCAACAGCCTTTTGGTGTAAAAGCAGCAGTGCTGACACCGTTTTCAAAAGAGGCGCACAGAGAAAGAAATTCAGAGAGAATGAGAAACAGATACAAGGGATAAAAAAGACACGAGAGAAAAGTTTTTAAAAAAAAGTAGAATTTTAGAGAGATTGCTTTACAATATTTTACAGGGAGTGCAATACAAAAGTTATCATAGTTATCATTTTTAGCAGCAAAGACAAAAAAAAAGGTGAAAACAGTGTAAGAATACTGAGGGGAAGGATTATGTCATGTCAATAAAGTTGTCTGGAAACTATTAACAGTCAATAAAGCCTATGGCATGTTCTCATTTAAATACAAGTTTAATTTACTACATCCTCCACCTCTACCTCTCTGTGCTTACGTTCCCACAGCGACTATTTAACCAACGACTCCCACCATCTATGTAATGCCAGTCAAATTTAACCAAGCTGATTTGAAAGAGCAAACAGATGGCACATGAAAGATTCGCCAACTTCACCGTAAACTCTAAACCCACACCACCTGAAACATTTGCTTTGTTTGGAAACTTTGTGGTGTAGTCAAAACTTTTTTACACAAGTCAAGCAGAAAAATCTGCACTGTCAGGTAGAAAAAAACTTGAATGTGTTGCAAACGGAACCACTTTGTTATTACTTAACTTATTTAGGAATTGCATTTCATTTGCCTTTTTTTTCCATGTAGTGGAAACAGGCACGGCATGGAAGAGAAAGCATCCAGAAAAAAAAAGGTCTAATTAGTCCAAACGTAGCTGACGGCAATGGCTCAGCATTCCCCTCTCCAACCCAAATTTCTGGTCCTAAACAATAAACAAACTCAAACAAGCTTTGTACAGATAATAATACAGACAAGGTCAGGACATTGCATCATGGCTCATTAAAAGAAATTCAACAGAGGGGCACAACTCTTTTAATATCAAAACAAACCTGAACTATACTCTCGAATAATAGTTCCTTTTGTCAATAAAATCTTAAATAAAAGAATAACATAAAACCATGTAGTAATATTTGTGAACGCTTTTTTGATGCTTACTCCTCAGACCCAGTCATCAGACTAAGCTCCGGTAGACCAATCATGAAAACTAAAGAGCTGCAAGCTAATTGCTGGTGATCGTGACGCAAACCGTTACCAAGGCAACCCAGGTTTTGGAGTACCCGCTCCAGCATTTCCTCATCTGTTTGCACTCACACCAGCAGGCTGACAATGCAGTCGCTACATCCTGTTTCACTCTGCAGTCAGCCAAACACGGAGCCTCGCTCAACTTAACCCTTTCTCATGACTCTGCTGCTGCAATGAAAAATTGAAAAGCGCCTACAGAAAGTAGTTCTGACAGGCAGCATTTGTAGAGGCAGCCCATCTGGGTCCAACAACACAAAGCCAGTAAATTAATAAATTTATTATACTGTTAATAGTTATAACCAATAAACTTCCACGAGGATAAAATGAAGCATTTTGCATTCTGGATTACAGATGCTGATTCAGCTTAACATTTATGAGATGTTCACCTTTATCATCAGAGCAACCTGTGGCATCAACGAAGAGTTGCTAAGCAATTAATTAGGACATTTTTGTCTTGACATCGCATCTGTTACACAAGCTCACAAAATACAGAGGTTAACATGGCACAACAATGACATACAAGCCTTCAGTTAAACAAGGGCTCAGCTTAGGTCACATTTTCATCAAATAGAATTATAAAAATCAGCTTTGACACACATTAACAAGACTTTGACTGAACATGTGTGTAAGTCTATTTACATTCTGAAACCAGCTAAATTAATACAAGTGTTTTAAAAAGGAAAATAATTGCTTTAATCTGTGTTGTTTTTGCATTAACAAATTTAAATGTTCACACCCTGATTAAACCAAGACGTGAGGTTGTGCAAAATTGAAAAAAACACCACACACACTCACCATTTCACACTTTCACTATATACATGTTGCTTTTTTTTTAACTGCAGGCCATGCTTTCTTCTTTTTTTAATGAGAGAATAGGTAAACAAAATCTATATAAAAAGTAAATCAAAATCAAAAACAATGCTATTGCAGCTACCTTTATATTTTTATTTTAAAAATTTTGTATTATTTTATTTTTGCAAACGATGCAACAACCAGCATATTGAAGGCTGAATATATACTGGAAAATAAAACAGTGCTTGTTTGAACATGCACTCCCCACACACACACACCTCTTGAATTTAACACACACTGCTCAGACGGTGGTTTAGTTTTGATAAAAGCAAACCAAACGCAGAAGAGCTAAAAGACAATATCATCTCCACAAGAAACAAAGAGACTGCAGATACACATAATTAAAATCTCATTGAGGCATGATTTTATCTCAGTGAAAACCACACAATTGTCATACCTTTATGTTTAGGTTAAAGCTGATTAATTACAGATCCCGCCACACATACAAGCCGATTTTTCTAAACCATGCCTCAGCCGTTAGGTCTTATACCAATTACTCACTCTCCACCATAATACTGATGAGAGAGGATTTGTTAAACGTTACATAACTAGTTTACTTACACCACCGTGCTTATAGGCAAGACAACCTCAAAACTCTTAGGACCTTCAAAAAAAAAAAAAAAGAAGCCATTTCTAAAAACGATTCATACATTTGAAACACAAAATAATAAAGCCAGCAGCTTTATCTTATTTTCTAATAAGCTGATGCCAAAATCAAACTCTCCATTGCACTTATTCCCCCTAAACACTTTTTAACCAGTCTCATCGCTGCTGGAGGTAGACACTTTATTCCACCAGACAATTAATAAGACTTGTAATTTTTTTCCCCCTCTTTGCAATCACCCTGTGGTACGTCACTTGGTTGTGACGTCAATGTTATATCATTCCACATGGCTTAACAGCGAGCTAACGTGACAGCTGAGAGCTGCTCTGCGTTTCCACCGCTCTCCCTCCAACCTTTCTCTCCACAGCCTGTCTCTCTTTTCTCGTCTGGATGGGGGGTTAGTTGTGTGTTTTATTTACCCCTGCCTACCCACACAAAAAGAGGGCCCGCTCCTTGAATTCTACATTACACTGCCAGCACGGCCTCTGAGGTCTTAGTCATGAAGTGGAGCTTTGAGGTTTAGACCATGAAAGGCAAAACAACATTTTTTAAAAAGTCTACTTAAAAAAATAAATATTAATTCCATTTTATCCTCTCCACCTTAAAATATCTAACTCAGCCTCAGACATCTGTTGACCTAATTTAGAAGGACTGTTTTATTATAGAAAAGAAGATACTTTAAATAATAATTTAAAAATAATTATATGTATAGCAAATATATATTTTTTAATAAATACATTTTATATAAACATGGAATTCATCTAATAATTACAAACTCAAAACACTATTTTATTTATATAATGTATCTTCTAAAGTTAAATTTAACAAAACAGACACAGCCTTTGCAGTAAATCCACCCTAACCCCTGGCAGTTGCAGTCAATCCATAAAGCTCTGGTCGTGCAGGAGGTTTCCAGTTACTGTGGCGGCACAACACAATGCTGAGAGCACAAATTAACATTAACTGAAGCTAAGTGAAACAATTCTGAAAGGAAAACGTTATTCATAGTGTAACACTGTACTGAAGATGGCAGCAACCTCGAAGGGACTTTTATTTTTATTTTTTTTCTTTCTGACAAAAACAGTGAAAAGATCTGCTAAACTCGCAACAGTGGCAGTCCCCTGCGCACTTTCACAGCATCACATGAAAGAGGAGGTAGTGAACTTTCACGTCATCACCTTACTCGTGAAGCAGGTGATGGGGGTCTGCTTTGTTTATGTGGAATAGTGCAGTTTTGTGCAAATGATCAAGCTTTATAATCAAAGCTGATGTTGACAAAAGATACATTAAAGCTTTACAGAGGGGTGTTAAAGACCTAGATTTCAGTCACGCTATGGTTAAAGATTTAATCTTTATGGAAGGAGTTGTGGTTTTATCTTGACTGGTGTGTGTGCAAGACCAACTTCCTCGATTAATTTCTGGTGTTAAAAAGTATTCAAAGAATCACGCAATCTGATTATTTCTAACTTGCATTAAATTTACTTTTGACTGCAAAACATGCACAGTATATTTTTTTTACTCTAAGCTTTTTTCCAAATGACACTCCCAAAAAGCTCATGATTTGCAGAAAGAGACCGGCACTAAAAAATAATAGTTTGCTGAAATAAGCTGCCTGTGGAAGAGAAAATTTGATTTTCTCATTACATCCAAACATGTGCTGGTCAATGCCAGTGCATGCCCAGCTTCGATTAAACTCTCTGTAGTGTATTATTATTTAGTTTTAGAGAGGTGAAGCAAAGTGGGGTTTGTTTTTTAATTTACTTTGTATGTGCTTTGAAAACTTACAAATGAAAATAGGAGAGAAAACACTCTCCTCTTTACAACACTGGCCTTGTTAACATCCACAGTTTTTCAAGAAAATATACTGTAAACATTAAACTAATCAAGAGGAATTTCCTTTTTTAAATGCTGTAATTTATTTATATTCCTATTAAAGAAAAGAAGAAAAAATGTGCCACAATATTTTTAGTTACATCTAAACCACATGCAAAGAATAATTATTACCAAAAAAAAACTACTTGTCAAACAGCAAAGATCAGTCTACTAGTTGTTGTTTGGGGCAGGAGGAGAGATTTGGTTCACTACTCAGAGAAACTAAACTAATGTTTACAGTCTGCTGGAGTTTGTACCGATATATGACTGCAGGACAGCAGTATCTCACTCAACTGGACAACAAAGTCAAATGCACACAAAGCAAGATGAAGCTAGCTTGGCACAGTTCTACCAGCACAATGTGGACTACTAAACCGCTCCAAAAATGTTGCACCTCAGAAGCAAAAAGAAAAGAAAATGAAAAATGACCAGTTGATTGTAGCTATACTGCCCATGTGGCTGCAGTGTTTAGCTCATCTGGTAGAGTAGTCGCCCCATATACAGAGGTTATAGCTCTTTGATGCAACCTGCGCAGGTAAAGATCCTAGCCTGGGGTCCTTTGCTGGATGTTGATTCCTTCTCACTCTGACCCCATTTCCTGTCTACATAATAAAGACCATTAGAGCCCACAGAAAATGTTAAGAAATCCCTACAGCAATCTTAGTTAGTCAGAACTAGAAATATTTATGCTTTTTCATTTTACCAAATCTGAACTGCTGCAGGAGCAGTGCAGTCATTTACTTCTCTGAGAAATCCAGCAAATATATTAATAAGTAAATAACAGAACTTTTCCTTCAATGATTAGCTTAAGGACAGAGTCTGAACCAAGTGAACAAGTAAAAACTTGGTTCTACAGCATTTGAGCTCCTCTTGCTTCATTTAGCAATATTCTCAACAACTACCACTAACAGTTGTTATATTCAAAACAATCACAGTATATTTGTGAGCCTGATGTGCGATTAATATAAGAACTTCAGCTTCAGTGTCACATCTCACACAGCAAAAACGTTGGACAAAGTGCTTCTAGAGAAGAAGAAGAAGTTATTCTAATTGTGATAACATTTTCACTATACGCTGTAGTGATATATCAGTCAGAAGTATTTACAACAGATTGTTTAATAACCTTCACCAGAGGTGAGGCATGGTTGTTGTCTTTAAATTAAAAGGTTGCTTTTCTGATCCTTAGCTTTCCCACTTGACTCATCAGTGTCCCTGGCATTACCCCTAATATGTTCCTTATTTGTGAGTCACTTTAGAGTCAGCTAAATTAATGTTAAAAAACTTCAATTGATCTGATCCATGGTATGTTTCACACAAACACAATTGGCATGCTAATATGGATTGTTATGACATGCTGTAAGAAAACACACACTGGTACTCTTTCCATAAATGCAGGTATGTCTGAATGAAACCACAAGGGAGCATTAATGTAACAGGAATGCCATGGCTTTATCAGACGGATGAAATAGTAATTGTTATCCATCTTATAAAAAGAACTAAATATGGGGAAGAATGGAAAAATCAAGGCCAATCATTTGTAAGTTAACATCACTTAGCTCATCCATTCCCACATTCCCTGATAAATAGCATGACTCATGAACAAAAACATGTGATACATGCAGGATGCCAAGATTTTGATCACACCAGCACTAAACTTATAAAACCTTACGTGTTTGTCGTACAACTCTCACTCTTCCCGACTTTCTTAAACTATGTGAATGTGTTCTTTTCATTTGGAAGTTCTAATGCTGCGTGCAGTCCAAGTTTAGTTTTATAAATCTCCGTCATTGTGGATTAGGACACACCTGCATTATTCTTATGTCCACTCTCACAGTTAGCCATAAATTAACACAGATATGTCCTTAAACATCTGTTTACAATTGATACACGTGTCAGCTTCATGAGTCATTGAATCTGTTGTTGAGAAGTGCAATATAACCTTTTGTGTCATATCAGCAAGGCTCTCCAACGGGGAAACAGCTGCCTTTATATAAGACCATTACACACATCTGTGGCTCTTTATTACACCCTTAATACTCATAATAACAAGAAACTGTAAACCATCATCTGGCTTTGAAAAATTGTGCATCTTGCCCGAAGTCTGTTTAAGGTGTGCACTTTTAGAAATGGTGTATGAATCCATTTTGTGCAAACACACTGTTTATGTATCTTGTCCCTGGTGTCTCTTATTCTCTGATTCTAAAGGAGCACACTGTTCAAGGTGGTGTCTAGGTAGAATAATCATGATCCGTCTCTAATAGATTTGAACATCTACTGGAAACTAGGGAAACTGAACATCATTGTAATGTTCAAATTCAAATGCATTTCTGAAAATACATAACAATACGCTGTTTCCCCAGATTCACAGCCAGAAATGCTGGGATGGAAAAAAAAACACTCAGGACAGAAAAAGTTTTTGATTTTTTTGTTTTGTTTTGTTTTTTAATGTCCTGATTAATCTATTTCATTGAGTGGAGTTACTCTAAATATTCCTGAAGTTCAGATAACGTGTTTATGTAAAAAATAAATAAATAAATAAATAAAACTGAAAGGAATATAGGATCAGTTTCAAGTGATTTAATACGACTCAGAAATTCTTACAATGACGTAGATTCAGCTTGCTCAGCTGTACGCGTTCCTGTGACGGCGATGACACTATCGGCGTAACACTGGAGCAGGAAAATGCTCCATCTGCTCCTCACCGGAGCAAGATGCTTCCATCTTCACCTGCCTGAGAGAATTTTGACAACTCTCATACTTTGCCCGATTTTTAGCTGGTTGATGTGTTTTTTTCCGACTCGTGCACTATGTCCTCTCATGGAAGTGAGATCACCTGTGTGTGGGCGCACGTGTCTATGTGTGTGTGCTCACTGCTGTGGACACAAAGAGCAGGCACAGATATGACATGCCGTCATGTAAATCAGATAAATAGCATCAGGCCGTTTACTTTTTGATATAAGGACCAAATGTAAACCTGTTCTAGAGGAAATGTGGTTTTAAATGACAATATCGGATTTATTTCTAAGTACTTATGTGGTGACATAACTTCCTGTTGTTGAGGTGATGGCACCTACAGTCTTAAGGCCTATTTATGCTCGATGCAGAGGATGGACACGCAGACGGACGGACAGTTTTCTTCCATAATTTGATCCGTTTTGAGGAAGCTTAGCTATCCGGCACTTGACGCAGAAGACGGAGCAATACCACTGGAAATCGCAGGGGCAGTGCTGAGCAGAATAGCTGACATGCAACCAGCGAAAGAAACAAACCAGCCAAACGGTGTCTGAAACTGACGTCAGCTCGTGGGAAGTGAACACTGAACTTAGTACTGCCCACTAGTGGAGGAACTGACTTAACAAACATGCCAATGGAAAAGACACATGGAAGTATTAGAATGGCAATGTATGACAACATTTGAAATGGACGTCACTATTTACATATGTATGGAATCAAAAATGGGCCTTTAGCGTTTGCTACTAATGTTTGAGCCTGTATCCTTAGCGTTAGCTGCTAATGTTAAGAGCCCACAGTCTAAGTGTTAGCTGCTAATGCGAGCGGTAATACGCTGCAAAATACTTTACAAGAAAATAAAATCCACACTGCTGAATGAAAACATCTGAGTTTGACATTATCTTGGTAGGATAGTCTACTAGACTCTACAATTGTGGACTCTGTTCAGTTAGGGGTTGCAACTTTTTTCCAACGCAAATTTAATTTCACACTCCACATACTTAAACCAGACCTTTTAAATAACATATTTCCCTCCTCGCCAGAGGTGGCGCTGCATCAAGAATTAGTAATGGAGATAACAAGACACACAACAAAGAGAAACAAGTGTTCATTTACTTACTAATGCAGAACAACTGTTTCCACCACATCAGAGAAAACATGGAGATGCATCAGATCTTAGAGATCCTGGGTTCACCATATTTCAGTGTTTCAGAAACAGGAGCCACAATGAACTTGACAATTATTTCCTGTGTACTAAGATCCAGAGAAGAAGCTACGCTTATCCGTGTTGTATCCGAACACTGGATGAATTTAACGTCTAAGCTGTCAAAACAGACTGTGAATTTAGAGCAGGGATGTCCAGCTCAGGTCCTCAAGGGCCACAATCCTGCAGGTTTTCAATGTTTCCCTACTCCAACATACCTGACTCAAACTAATGAGTCATTGTGCAGAGCTTCATAAACTGTTGGCTCCATTTAATTTTAGTAAGGTGTGTTGAAGCAGGGAAACATTGAAAATCTGCAGGACAGAGGCCTCTTGAAGATTAACTTTGGACACCCCTGACTTATTGAATTATGTGTGTGTATGTGTGTGTGTGTGTGTTGGGGCAGCATTTAAAAACATTTGCAGAATTGTACGTTTATTTTAAACTTCTTCCTATGTCCTATGATGGTGATAATGTGGAAAAGGTTTCACCCATATTAATCTGAAAGCTTAGTTCATCAAATTATTTTCATCTAACAGCAATGACACTGTGACACAGGCACACTAACACATCACAGGCCAACAAGTTGCATCAAAAAACCAGCATGTATGAATACAATGTATCTAGAATAACTTTAAAACTAAAAAAAAATTGCTCCCAAAAAGTTGAATTCCCGACACCAAAGAACTGTAACTTCAGTACATCACCTAAGAAAAAAATTTGATAAGGAGAGCTCCATTTACATCATAATTTAGGTATCAAAAGTTCAGTTAAAACACCTGTTTTGGTTGGGGTGTCCTGTTACATGATTTTAAAATGGCATTTGCGAATATAATCAACATCAAGGTGTCTCCACAGCAAGGCTGGAACAGGAGGATTATCAAATATGCTTACAAATGTTTTATTAAAGGTGTCTTTGAACGTAACATTTCTTGATACAAAATTTGAGTTATGTCCCATAATTGTGACTGTTACGCTGAATTAAACATTTTTCACTTGCGTCAGTGTGGTGTTAAAGCTACACTATTATTTCCACCGTGTTGATGAACTTACTGCTAACAGAAAAACAATTCCCGTCTTTACAGCTGAAAGACAGAAAGCAGTGGCCCTGTCAAACAGGAGAAAGGAGGGGGTGAACTGTTTTGTGTGCTAAATGTGTGTGAAGATGAAGAACATGTGTGACATTACTGGTGAACCCTGAATGACTCCTTTCAAAATGTTTTTTTGTGCCTCTTTTTTGGCTGCCTCTGACGCAAAAACTGTCAAGTTTTTGTATAAAATCATCATTCAGTTGTACATTAAAACAAAGTGTAGCAATATTACCAAGGATATTTTCCCCTGCACAGTTTGCAATCCATCTTCACTGACAATATTTATGTCTGTTATATCAAACCAAGGAGAAAAACAGCCACTTCAGATCAGCTAAAATTTAAAACATCTTCCAACATTGTAAAAATACAAGCGCGTCAACCAGAATCTTTCACCAAATATCACAAAACTCCTCTAAATAAAATGTTACTTTCACTTATAGATGCACAACTGTGGTGCAGCTCATAGGTTAAATTGACTGATTATAAAAAAGAGATAAGACAAGAGACAAGAGGACATCCACACAAACACACAGATAATGAAGTGTACTTGTGCTGTCTATTTTAATTTCTAAGAAAAGGTTCAATGAAGTGGTTGTGGGCTGATAAGCCACATATGATAACAACTTTGATTGTCTTGATTACAATTAAGTACATAAAAATGTACACAACTTGTTTGATTAAAAAATGCCCTGTTTCAACATTCTGCTTAAAAAGATTTAAATGTGGGATAATTTAGAGTGCTGCATGCTGTAAATACCAACCCACAGAGACACTGGAAAACTAACTGGCACATGTAGGGCCGACAATTCTTTGGTGGAGCTGAGGCCTTCATCACAACAGTTACTGAAAGTGTATTACATCCCCTGTGCATTCAGTTTACATCTGAGCAACATGAGTCACACTGACATCTAAAGCTTCTGCATCCCGTTGGATGAAGCAAAATAATGAAGTGACGTAATGGTGACCAGGCTCATATAGGTTCTTGAATGACCCACCATTTTTTCAATTTTTTATAACAGTTTCGCTGCTAATCTGCAAATAGTGCACAGCACAATGAGGTGAAAAACAACGGCTGGAAATAACACAACTGAGACAAACTGGACATACATTTATAGTTCTCTTATCATTTCTCACTAAGCTCCAAGGACACAAAAAAACAATGTGCGTGACCTGATGCCGTCCACTGCAGAACAGGGTGCTTTGTTTTGGGTTTTTTCTTTTCTTAATGCACTGTTTACAATAATATCTACATTGTTCACACATAAACAACAGCTTGCCCACTGTGAGCTCGTTGTCCACAACACATTGTATGTAACATGATAGTCTTGATTTAACAAGGTTATCACTTGATATATGGTAGGTGTATTGGTTTTCAAACTAATAAAAAGTGGAAAAGAGCATCACTGTGCAGTGTTCCCATTAGCTTGTGAATGTAAACAGTGTGGTTTTACACAGCCTCTAAATGCTACCAGCAAAGGAAAAGAAACATGCTCTGTTGTGGACTGTTGACACTGCTCACCAGCAATGTGTTGCAGACTGCTACAGTCATATATGCAAGTGAAGGGGACGTCACTGGCTTCGATGCTTGTGTTGGTATTTTGCAAACAGGAAGTTGATAGGCCCTCACATTTGACTATTTATCTCATTTTAAACTTTTTTTTTTTTTTACTATTACACACAGAACAACAGAACATATCTACAATCCCCTAGAAAACCTTGAGGGTGGAAACGATGCATCAGTTGCCTATGTTTTGAATGGAACACAAAGGCCTAAAGAAGGAAAAACAAACAAACAAAAAGATAACAGAACATATATGACAGGGAGCAAGTAGTGTTGGTAAAGTGAATTGATGGTGATTGGATAAAAGTTGCCAGACTGCCCATAACAATATTAAATTTTTAAAAAGATCAAATATACAAATAGCCTTTATTCATAAACTGTAACGCAGTTGTGGTTAAAGACTCCACGTCTATATAGAAGTATTTCACTGGTACAATTCGTCAGTAAAATAAAAATAAATAAATAAATATACAGCATAATCAAGACTGAAATTATCTGCAGATGTTGTTACTAATGGTCACACTAATTATGTTGTGACACATTTTCTGTAAAATGCTATTTTAGATCCATTTAGACAAGCATGCTACCCTTCCCCCTCATTTAATAACACTAAAACTCCATGTTTATCAGACAGCTACCTGCTTTCTGTCAAGTCTTAAACTGATAGCATACATGGGTCTGATGAGGGTAGCTGTGGATTATCAGTCGGCCTATTTGTGCAACTACAACAGACGTGGTCCTTCGGGGGATGACCTACCTGCTCTCTAGATATGCAGGGCAACGAAGGTCTCCGAGGCATTTTACAACTGCCATAATAGCTTGTCGACGTTTCCCCCAATGAAACGCAACTGGACCGTCTCCTTGGTCTGATCACAGGGACCTTTTCCTCCGCGCTGGAAATCCCACTCGGTGCTTCCCTCGTCGGGTAGTAACGGTCAAAACAGAGCCCCAACATGGAGCCAGAAACCCCCGCAAAGCAGGCAAAGAGCGGTCTGAGCAGTGCGGGCAGACCGTTCAAACTTGTGAAAGAAACAAGCCACAGAACGCTGGCAAAAAACAGTATAAGAACACTATGTTTGAGTTTCAGTGTTGGGATCAGTGTTAGCAGACCTACACATCCCAACACGAATAGCAACCTGCCCACCATTTGCATCTGGTGCTGGTCCTCTCCCCATTGCAAAAACCGCAAAACGAGAAAATCCCCGAGGTAACACGAAGCTGGCAGTGACACGAGCCAACATTTGCTGCTGTCCTTCTTCTTCCTCCTCAGGTAAAATGTTAGAAAGAAGAAAGCACATCCTATGCTGAACAGGGGACTGATGGACTGGGAGAAGCCCGACAAAAAAGTCCGCAAATCCCAAAGCGAGTCACTTTGCAAGCTCCTGGAGATGAGAAAAGAAACCGCGAAAATAACAAACGCGCCGACGTAGAGGGCAGATACTTTTAACAATTTTGAATTAAGTACGTCTTCGTTGCAAAACCTGCACACGCTGAACAAAAATCCCCTCTGATGGTCCTGTTTAAGGGGGGTGACGCAGCTCTTCACATAGCCGTTCCTGAAGCCCTCTGAGCTGTTTACACTTCCAGCTCCGTCGTGGTGCCTTATTTTACCGTGCAAAACCTCTCCGTCCTCCCGTGCGGCCATGGCTCGAGTCTGGCTCCTCGCGTCCGCGCAACAATCCCCCTCTTCAAGTATTCACGCTGTATTAACGCTGAACTACATGACAGCAAACGCACTCCATGGTCACTCAAACGTGCTCCAGTACTTAGACTAAAGAAAGAAGGTGAGATGTTGTTTTTACAGAAAAGGGGCTCTCTGTCGCCGCCTACAGGCCACTAACGACACCTCAGGGCTGTGTTAATGGGGAGCCTCGTCCAATCCTGGACTATTGTCAATATTCTCTGAGGGTGTGTGAAATTTTCTGAAAGGTTCTAATCGAGTAAAATAAAATATGAACAAAACTGCTCACTATGGTCCCATATTTACTCTACAAGTTTAAAAATCCCAATTAATGCAGGATTGAGTCATATTACTATAAAATGTTTTCAGTTACACAGTGAAAATTTAGATAAAATAAAATATTATAAAATGATAATGCACGGTAACTTTATCCTTTGAATGTCGCCATTAAAATTGTCATCTTCAGTTTTCACCATTAAAACAATACTAGCCATTTAATAAATTAGGTCATGGGAGGAAAAACTAGGCCTACTGATATAAATAAAGCATAAAACAATGAGTATATCTTCAGCATTTTGAAGATATAATCAAAATATGTTCAAATGTTTGACTCTTGCCAGCAAATATCACTAATGATGTCATTAAATATTTTAACTGTACCTTCAACTCGTTATAATTACTCATTCCTGTTCTTATGTTGTAAAATAGATTATAATTAATTGAACTACAAATAATTAAGATTGATTCGGATTATGTGGTATTTGGGGATATAAATGCTTTTTGCCCCGTTTAGATAAATTGGTGTTTGGGTGAATGTGACCACTGAAGGTGTGTCCCAATTCAGGGTCTGCACACTTCGAAGTGCGCAGACGCTGAATGTGTCGCCGCATCACGCTGCTCTGTGATCGTTTGCTTCTCCTGACTAACCAGGGAAAAGTGAATGATTGTAGATTCAACATACCAGAATAAACAAACTAGAGGGAAAAACATTTTACAGACCAGATGGGGCCGACAAGGAAAAAAAATAAATAAATAAAAAAAAGTTTTGTGAATATAAACGCTTTTCAGTTTTTACTAAGAGGTGACGTTTGATTTTAATGGTAAATTAATTTAGACATAAAAAAACAGCCTATCAAAAATATCTTTGAACTTAAGCATCTGCTTTGTTCATTTATTCATTGTTCCTTGTATCTAAAAAGAGAATTATACAATTATAGTGATTTTACACTAAAACTAAATGAATGCTACATTTTTTGTTTGATTTTAACTTTTATAAAAATCATGTGTCTCTGATGCATATCTGTCATTTGTAACTCAAACAGCCTAAATTACATGAGAAGAATCGGTGTTAGTTTTATATTTAATTTAACTTTGTAAAAAAAAAAAACAAGTTAACTGGTTCTTTATTTACTTAACATTTTGTGGGAACTCATAAGGAGTCTTATGTTCCCCGGCGCTGCCTACAATAGGCCACATTAGGAGTTTTAAAGCATAACAGGTTATGTTGAGTTTATAGACTTTGTTCCAAATATGGACAGATAATAGTATGTGTTTGATGGAAATTTAACATTTAAAACAAAGACATATCACAGTTGTTATGCCCACTACTATCAGCTTGCAACAGCAGTTGACTAACTCTTTATTGATGCGTTTGTGACTTTAGATTTGAGTAAAATATAACAAGGAGAAAACAGAAACACACGTGTGTAATTAATACAGTTAAAAATGACTGCATGTGATTTCATTTTGTTTTGAATTGTGTTTGTTTGGTCACTGGTCAAAAAGTCTAATGTCATTTGTTGCACCTGCTGCTTTAACAAATGGCTGCTGTTAAAAGGTCAGCGGGAAAACAAAGCAAAGCAGTTTAGTCAATAAACCAGATTTCATTGTAAGTTCAGTGTGCCTTGCATTCGGATGTCTACGGCAATATATAGTGCAACACATGTAAAAAATAATCAATCAAAATCAACAGTTGCACACTGCGCTCCACAGTGACATCTATGCAGTGACATGCAAATGTTTGGGCACCACCTGTTACTGTGAAAACTCAGCTGAAATAAAATGGCCTCATTAAATGGCAGGAAGCTGAAGACATTTTTCTTTGATAACATAAGGAAAGTTACAAAATGTCCTTCTCCTTCTTTTACAGATTCTAAATAACACAAAGAAAAAAAGCCCAAAGCATGAGTCACTTCATTGGGTCAATATTCTCCGGTAGTTAGCATAGACTATATATTTTTATAGCCACCAACAATCTTTTTTTAACCCCTCGTGCAAAAATCCTGTAAAAACTTAAAATTCTTTAAAATTCTTAAAATTTTTTGCATTCTCTGCTCTTTTGATGCCTATCAACAGATTTCAATTACATTTCGATGACTGTGAAGACAGAGACAGACCCAACAGTAACTAAGGATTTTCACAAGTTCATTTGCATCTCTGTGTAGGTTAGGCTGAGTTTCCACTGGAGGGTGCTGCACACCACTGTATTTTGATAAAATATTTAAGTAATTCAGTTTTTGTTCTGTAATGTCTTTATCAATGAATAATTTATATTATTAGCTTGTGCTTGAAGTACAGGAACCAAGCATGAAGGCAGAAGGAGCCGGCAAGATTTTCTCACACGACTCTAGAATACGACCACGGTAGAGTCATTTAATAAACTGCCTATTTGTACATAATCAGATAATCTTGCTGTAATGATGTGGTATCAGTTGTATCACTTAGTGAAACTTAGTTAAGCTCAATCACTTAAAGATATATGTTTAAGCTATCTTCCCAGGCTGGTGGTGCCTAAGTTCCTAGGATGATACAACCTGGTAAAAAAGTGAACCAACTTTGTGATATTGGAAATCCAGAATTCAACCTGTAATTAGCTAGAAGCACTGTCCTGCAGGTTTAAGATGTTTCCCTGCATCAGTACACCTGACGCAAATGACTGGGACATTATCAGGCTTGTTGGGGAAATCCGTTTAATTTAAATCACATGTATTGAAGCAGGATGCATGTAAAACCTGCACAACAGCGGCCCTTGAGTACTGGAACTGAACATCAGTGTCTTAAACATAGGGAAAATTCCCAAAGCATCTTGAAAGGTGTGGATGATCACATTGCACAACCTCAGCTCACCTTGACAACTGTCACCTTACAGGGGAGCATGAACCAGAGGCTATCTCAGAATCATTGAAGTTAAAGAACTATGAATTGAGAAAAAAATAACTATATAAATAAAAGCCCCTTCCTGTGGAGGAATAAAAAAAAAAATCCATCCCTCCAGCACATTTGCAACAAGACGAGTGTCAATGCCAAGGGTCAAAAGCAAGAAGTGGATGGACAACAGAGAGCTACCATCAGCCTTCTACAAACATATGTGCCCATTCTTGACAAAACCATGGACGTCCAATCAATTATGACTGCATAATTTTCCATTTTTCCAAAAAAGGACCAAAACAAAACATGGAAAAGAGAAAAACCTAACAAAAGTCAGAACCATGCCACCTTAATTAGTGTAAAAATAAATAATGATAAATATGTCCCTTTTAAATTTGAGTTGAAATGTGTTGCCTGATCTGCCTGATATTTTTGACTATTTTGCGTAATGAGTAATATAAGATATTTTTTGTGTTTTTAGGAATAATCTGACAATCGGTTTATTAAACTGGGATTGAAAAACTTAAATGGAAACCGCAAAAAAAAAAACAGTCAGTACTATTTTGCTGCCACAGGGGGGCGACAAACTGTCCTAAAATCTGATAGACTGAAGCTCACATCGTCTATCTATCTAGTTTGTGGTAGTTTGACAATAATAACATCTAGTTACAATTATGTATATATTTAAAGAAACAGATGATAAAACGCCCAGGTTTCATTTGAATATATATACATATATATATATAATTGAATAACTATTACATTGTCACGGACTGTATCTGAACAAAAGAGGAGAGAAGCTGTTGGCTAGATGTCAATGAACTTTGAGTCTTTTGGCTTGTGAGCACCAAAAGGCTTTTCTATGATATATGTAAACTTTGTAAAACTTTGGACAAACCATGCACTTCTGGTTTTTGAATAACCTTCTCCAATTCTTTTTTGTTGTATATAATGCTATTCCTGTTATGTGAAGATGTTGAGTCCTTACAATAGGCCTGTTGCCTAATGATACATAACTAAACCAAATGACCATAATTATCTCTAAAAGAATTTTTTAAGATGACCAGACCCCGTTTATTTTATACATCAGATGTTCATTGGTTTATTTTAATCTATTTTAGGAGGAAGGCATAAAATAAACATCTACATGATTAACAGTTTGATTTAGCTTGTTAATCTGTATATTTGTGATGAATGTGTTTAGTAATATTTTAACTGAAAATGTCTGATCATGGCAGCAACCGGAGACCTCGGGGTTTTGTCGCGAATTTGACCCTTCCGGCGCACGGTAGCATGATGTGGCTCAGAAAGTAACCTTCCACGTCAATAGGAAGTAGTGGAGAGCCGAGAGGGACAGCTCGACAACGAGACCTCTTGGGAATTATTGCACATGTAAATACCCTGAACTGGATATCGAAGACTGAGAGAATAATTGTTCATTAGGGTGAGTTATGTAGCCTGGTTTCTACCAGCATCTATGATAGTTTCTCTGCTGATCGGTGTTAACACGTAAAATAGCTAGCTTACATAGCTGTCCTCCATTTCATTGCTAGCCTGGGAAAAAGCTTAGCTGACGCTAGCTAACTCTGGCAAGTTAGAAGCCGATTTTGCATCCTAACATAATCTAACCAGCGTTAGATGTTTAGCAAATGAATTTGAGACTTACACAACTGTTCTGCACTATCACAGATAACAGTGTTTTGTAGCTGCGTGGCAGTTTCTTGGCTTAGTTTTTAACTTGTAATTCTAGCTTGCTGTCATTGTAGCAGCTTTTTCTGGTGCAGCTGGTGACGATGGCACTAATTTAGCTGTGATGAACAGAAAACAAATAATCTCTGCAAATCTTGATCATATTAATTATTTCAGATTCCGCATTCCTCCTTTCACTTTGACTGCATCAATAACAAAAAGTTTTCTCATTCAATAGCAGCCACTAGCAGCGTCGTTCGTAATTTCTGATTGAGATGTTTTTATTTAATTACAGATATATTGCCATATAAGTTATTTCAGACAAATGCCTGACATATAGTTGTTTATATACACATGTATATATGTGTATGTATATATACTATATATAAACTCATCAATTGTCATGTTAGAAGTCCTCATTTGAGCTACACAAACAAGAGTATTTTTACTTAAGACCTGGTACACATGAAGCTTTTTTTAATCTGGTAAGATTTTGTATCTGGTTGAGACCTCATACGTGAGGAGAAAAAATCCGGCATGTAACAGTTTTGATTATACTGTGTGTGTGGGGTGCTCAGATAATCTCATCACAGAACAATTTGCTTGTAACACACCTCGGGCATAATCGGGCTTTTGCTGTCCTTGGTCAGGAAGGGGCAAAATCGGGACAAAACAAGCCGATAATCTTTGTTTGTGTACCAGGCCTGAGAGAATGTAGAGTTAGAAAACATCCCCTTAATTTGACACAGTTAAAGTCTCTTAGTAGCCTCAAAATGAATACATTTTTAGCATGAAATATAAACAAAGGATTTTGTTTTTCTGTTTTCCTTTAGGAGGATGCTATTTTGTGTTGTACACCATGGCTACTGCTAAAAAGAAAGCAACTCATAGTGTGTCTGGGGTTCTCAGGTTTTAACTAGAATAAAAGAAAACACTATCACTGCTAGTGTATCTTTTAAGGGTTTAGTATGTGAACTAATATCTGTACCTTAATGGGCTTCAGAAAAATTGTGACATGTTTTTTTAAGCTTTGGGTTACAAAAGCACAGAATCTATCCCACTCACACGTGACTGGTTCCAGTTTGGTATGAAGGTTTTATATGAAGTTAAACTCCACAGGTCTGTTCTCTGGTTTCTGATGTTATGATGTAGATGTAGTATGTATTTAAAGGTTTTGTCCAGGCTGTATTGACATCTTCATGGTTTGATCCAACACTTTTGCTTCTGTTTGTTGATGTTTTCTCAGTAATTTACTAATCTTGCTATTCTTTTATTTTATCCAGGTATTATTCGAACATTTATTGGGATTCTGATAAGCTGATATAAGCCCAGCAGCAAAATGACCGCTGCAGAAAATGTTTGTTACACTCTCATCAATGTTGTGTCTGACTCAGAGCCCCCATCTGAAGTCAGCCTAAAAGCAGATCTAGGTAAGTATTCTTCTTGTGACTTTGAAAAACTGTGCTATGAAACACATTTCCTTGTTAGCTATCCAGAAGGACGATATTAATTTCCAAATTTTTATTTTGATCATTAATATGATAAAATCTTTCTTCAGAAAAGGGGGAGATCAAAGCAAAGACCGAAGCCCTAAAGAAGGTTATAATCATGATCCTGAACGGCGAGAAGTTGCCAGGACTCCTGATGACTATAATTCGCTTTGTGCTGCCACTTCAAGATCACACCATCAAGAAACTACTGCTAGTTTTCTGGGAGATTGTCCCTAAAACAACTCCGGATGGCAAGCTGCTTCAGGAGATGATTTTGGTCTGTGATGCTTACAGAAAGGTGAGCAAGCTCAGACATCAAAACTTTTTTTTAAATCTTTTTTTTTCTATCCTGAACGGATCTTTGCTTTTCATTCTACGCATCATAATATGCCGTGAATAGTCACAGGGGGTGACAAAAAAAATCTTAAAGATGTTAGTTAGCAGGTCATTGCCAAGATCCACATCTGAAGCGTTGGATCAACACCAGTTTTCTGTTGAACGTCCTTTGAGTTTTGTTCAGTTAGCTAAAAGTTATACTTACTTTTTCTGTGATGTAACTACAAACATTGTCCTTGTTCACACTTCTTTACAAAGCGACCATCACCTGCACCATGGCTGCAGACTGCAAGCATTTGGTCTCATTTTACAATCATGTTTTAAGATGATTCGACAAGATAAAGCTTTTAACCTCCAGCTGTTATCATTTATTGTTTATTTTTTATTATTTCTTCTACCGAATTCACACGTCCACTGAAAAGACAACTGGAATGAGGCAACAATGTGTTGCACATGCATGTCACGTCATTAATGATTGACAGTCCAGAGCTAACTTGAGGCTTACGTCATTGTGGAGTGGCAAAAGCACTGCACTTGGGACCTTTTGTCACTCTCAACAACCTCAGAGATGTTTCAGCTAGTTATCATAAATGAGCATGTGATTCTTTACTTTTACTGCTTTTTTTTTACTTTGAGATTTTACATTTTGAATAAAAGGGTTTTGCTTTTATTTTGGCAATTTATTTCCACGTTTTGTTAAATTTGGCCTGTTTATGTAATATTGCTGCCAGATCAAGGGACAAACAGAAAACTAAACTGTAATGATCACAATCTGTGCCTCAGATTTCACTCTAGTGGAGGAAAAACAGTTTAACAGCTGTAACATCAGCATGTCTAGAATGTGTTGCCGTCATTCCGTTTCCGAAGTCGTTCAGCAATAATCATTTGAAATGTATCACTTTTTCAGGACTTGCAGCATCCCAACGAGTTCATCCGGGGCTCCACTCTGCGTTTCCTCTGCAAATTGAAGGAGTCTGAATTGCTGGAGCCGCTCATGCCGGCCATCCGGGCCTGCCTGGAGCATCGTCACAGCTATGTGCGCCGCAATGCTGTACTGGCCATTTATACCATCTATAGGTACCATCTGATAAATATTTTATTTTCAGATGCCATTCTACATAAAATGCTGTTGGCACTTGAGTCATTTGTGACCACTAAGCAACTTTATTTGTTTTAGGAACTTTGAGCATCTCATCCCAGATGCACCAGAGCTGATCCATGATTTTCTTGTCAATGAAAAAGATGCCAGCTGCAAGAGAAATGCTTTCATGATGTTGATTCATGCAGATCAGGTTTGTATCTTATTGGCACATGAATCTTTTCCCACTGTTTCTACTCCTAACAATTATAAAATACTTATCTTAAAGGCCTAAATTGTGTTCTGCTGCTCTTGCAGGATCGAGCTCTGGATTACCTCAGCACATGCATCGACCAAGTTCACACTTTCGGTGACATCTTGCAACTGGTCATCGTGGAGCTGATTTACAAGGTGAGCTTAAAAAAAACAAATCATACTGATTTAGTCTTGCATATATAGCAGCAAACAGCTATAACACATTTACTATCTAAATTCCTGCTTTTCTCTATCAGGTTTGCCATGCTAACCCCTCTGAGCGTGCCCGTTTTATCCGTTGCATCTACAACCTGCTGCAGTCCTCCAGCCCTGCTGTTAAATATGAGGCTGCTGGCACACTTGTAACCCTCTCAAGTGCCCCCACAGCTATTAAGGTACATGATCACTTTTATATTTTAGCCGTTTAACGGGTTTTACAGTGCTTGTAATGTACTCCGCTTACCAAACCACAGCGATGTTTCTAGAGTCGTACGGTCCTTCATGTATTCTGTCTTGTTGGACTACAGGCTGCAGCACAATGCTACATTGATTTGATCATTAAGGAGAGTGACAACAACGTGAAGCTGATTGTTCTGGATCGTCTGATTGAGCTGAAGGAGCATCCCACTCACGAACGTGTTCTTCAGGTAGGTTGAATCATGGCTTTGGTTAACATAAGCTACTACAATGAAAATGTGTCTTCTCCTTAAAAAAAAATTTAAAAAATCTTACAGAAAATTTAAATCTAAAACCTTGTTGTAATATTCAGATTGTGGTCT
Organism: Rhadinocentrus ornatus; assembly: GCA_037177495.1. Lineage (NCBI taxonomy): Eukaryota > Metazoa > Chordata > Actinopteri > Atheriniformes > Melanotaeniidae > Rhadinocentrus > Rhadinocentrus ornatus. Next base: position 17,702,513 of record JBAMHW010000001.1, read on the forward strand.
TTTGTAAAAATAAACTGTTTAAATACAGAATAAAAAGTTTACTTGTTTTGAGTCGAATTAAGAGAGAGCATCAAATGATGCATCAAATCTGTTAGACTTCACAATTCTGTTGTTCTTCAGGACCTTGTGATGGACATCCTTCGTGTCCTCAGCACCCCTGACCTGGAAGTTAGAAAGAAGACCTTGCAGCTCGCACTGGACCTCGTCTCATCTCGCAATGTAGAGGAGGTGTGTCACATGCAGCGTATCCATGTTTCTGTTGCTGGTCGTACTGGTTTTGCACTGATAGGGAAAAGAAGCTGGAATATTTTATGAATATACTGACAACTATTTGTATTTTGTTTTTTAGTTGGTGATTGTTTTGAAGAAAGAGGTGATAAAGACAAACAATGTAACAGAACATGAAGACACTGATAAGTACAGGCAGCTCTTGGTGCGTACTCTCCACTCGTGCAGTGTGCGCTTCCCCGACATGGCAGCTAACGTCATACCTGTGGTGAGTTTCCTGTCATTTGGATAAAAAAAATTTTAAAAAGATGTTTTCTAAATTCTTTCTTATTTCTATATTTAGCATCTGACCCGCCAATTGTAAAGTATTTTGTGTGTTTGTTTTCCAGCTGATGGAATTCCTGAGTGACACTAATGAGGCAGCTGCTGCTGATGTCCTGGAGTTTGTGCGGGAGGCCATTCAGAGGTTTGACAACTTGAGACCCCTGATCATCGAGAAGATGCTGGAAGTGTTTCATGCCATCAAAACTGTCAAGTAAGGCTTTATGAACACATTAACGGGTAAATTAATTGTGGTTAATCTTTGTTTCTCTCCTAATAGTTTTAACAAGAAGCTTTGTTATATCAGTAAACAACTACACATTCAGTGCTTGTGGATGAGAAATCAATACACCCAATACTGATATTTTCATAATGTTGTATGTGTTGGCTGTGTATGATATCTGTGCAAAGTGCATTTTTGTGACCTTTATCACAAATGACTTGTTTCAGGATTTACAGGGGAGCACTTTGGATCTTAGGAGAGTACTGCAGCACAAAGGAAGACATTCAGAGTGTGATGACTGAAGTGCGCAGGTCTTTGGGAGAGGTATGCTTGTTTATAGGTTTCAAAGCTTATTGGTTGGTTCCGGGCTTGATTTAAAAGTGATTACATATACATGATACCTGCCTCATAATGGACAGATCCCAATTGTTGAGAATGAGATCAAGAAAGAAGCAGGTGAGGTGAAACCAGAGGATGAAGTGACTGCGGCTCCAGCTCAGAAGCTAGTGACAGAAATGGGCACCTATGTTACACAGAGTGCACTGAGCTCCTCAAGGCCTTCAAAGAAAGAAGAAGATAGGTAAGCATTACATTTTGTGGAGGAATCTGTTTTTAGCTACAATAATCTCTTGATTATAAAAATTTTTTGTCTCACTCGGGTTTATTTTGTATATTTTATTTTACTAGACCTCCACTGAGAGGCTTTTTGATGGATGGAGACTTCTTTGTGGCAGCTTCCTTGGCCACTACACTGACCAAAGTGGCCTTGCGCTACGTTACAATCGTCCAAGACAAAAGGAAACAAAATGTAACTTATCCAGTCTCAACTTCAATTAGTTGTTTGTGACATTTTCTGCTAATTTGCTATAATCCTTCTGTCTTGCTGCCTCTGCAGTCATTCATTGCAGAGTCCATGCTGATAATGGTCACTGTGCTGCACCTGGGCAAGTCCGCTCTGCCCAAGAAGCCAATTACAGATGATGATGTGGACCGCATCTCACTATGCCTCAAGGTCCTATCAGAGTGTTCGCCACTTATGAATGACATTTTCAACAAGGAGTGCCGCAAATCCCTGTCACATATGCTAACAGTCAGACTGGAGGAAGAGAAGCTGTCACAGAAGGTAATGACAAATGACTCCAGTATCGAACTCAATATTTGACCTCACATAGCTAAAGCACGAGGACTTCATGGAGATCTGCATTTATGTTTGTACTAAATGCGCGTTCTAGGGCATCATTTATACATACACAAAGTGAGGCTTGAAAAATGTTTTTACTTTTCTTATGACAAATTTTATTGGATAGTGTTCACATCTCTACAGACATTTTAGCTCATTAATGTTTATATTTTGGAGAAAGGGATTAGTTAATGAATTAAACTCAGATGCCATTATGGATTCTTAGGGAGTAAACAATTCTGACATTAATTAACTTTATATCTGTTTAATTCTGCTAAAACATTTGACTGCCAGAGTAAATAAACAAAGTCTTTTAGAGTTACATCGAGGAGGCAAATGAAGACCGTACTCCAACGTGTTTCTCATTCTGACCACAGAAAGAATCGGAGAAACGAAACGTGATGGTGCAGGCAGACGATCCGATCTCATTCATGCAGCTCACTGCCAAAAATGAGATGGCCTCTAAAGAGGACCAGTTTCAGCTTAGCCTGCTTGCTGCCATGGGTAACACTCAGAGGAAAGAAGCTGCTGATCCTCTGGCATCAAAACTCAACAAGGTACAACACCAGACCGGCAGAAAAGCCTAGAATGGAAGACAAATTTTTTTGGCTTGGAGATTATCTCTCTAGGGAGATTGGGTTGATTTAGTTGTTGTGAAAACTTTGTCATTCATTGTTGTAAAAACATTTAAGACTCATGGCATTCACCTCAGAAGATGGTGCTATTTTTGCAGTAAAAACATGTTTATTTGTTGGTGTATGTAGGCATATTTAACTGAATAGAACTTATTTAATCATTCATATAATTTCTATTTGACTTATTATTATTGTTTTGACTTCAAGTCTTTATTCTTGTACATGTATGTATGAAATAAACCTTCCACATAGAGGGTTAATTTTCTTTATAGATAAACGGTTGTATTTATTTCTCGTGTAGATTATAATTAATTGTATTTTTGTCCAAATCAGGTCACCCAGCTGACAGGTTTCTCTGATCCAGTGTATGCCGAAGCTTATGTTCATGTCAACCAGTATGATATTGTGCTGGATGTGCTGGTGGTCAACCAGACCAGCGATACTCTTCAGAACTGCACCCTTGAGCTGGCTACTTTAGGTTAGTGTGATTTAATTTCCACATACCAGTATAAATGTGTGTGGGCTTCACTTCTCCTGTGATGTTGGCACAGCTGTTGTTTTGTTTTTCTTTCCTAACATTTATGTTGCTCTGTTGCACTAAACTAAGCTTTTTTTTTTCCCACTCTCAGGAGATCTCAAGTTGGTTGAAAAGCCTTCACCTCTGACTCTGGCCCCTCATGACTTTGCAAACATCAAGGCTAATGTCAAGGTGGCTTCTACTGAGAATGGAATTATATTTGGAAATATTGGTAAGAGATTTTTTTGTGTGTCCAATAAATAAGACAGTTCAACTCATGTTGTTTGTTTTTGTTTGCATGTTTTCTAATTCCTGTGATCCTTTCCTCCCAGTCTATGATGTGTCTGGTGCTGCAAGCGACAGAAACTGTGTTGTCCTCAGTGATATCCACATTGACATCATGGACTACATCCAGCCAGCCTCCTGCACTGATGCAGAATTTAGACAGATGTGGGCAGAGTTTGAGTGGGAAAACAAAGTAGGATTTCCATTATTTCTTTATTACAAGCTCCCAGAAACGGACTAATTAATAAACAATGCTCTGGGGATTTAAAAAGCCTGATTATTGAAGACAGTTAACTTTTCTTTATTGTAGGTGACAGTGAACACAAACATCACTGATCTGAATGAGTACCTCCAGCACATCCTCAAGTCCACCAACATGAAGTGTCTGACTCCTGAAAAGGTTGGTATAAGATGCTATAGAGGCATACATTAAAGTGGCAGTTTAAGCTTTTATTTTAATTTAAATGTCAAGAATTTATATTTTGTATGTAACTTTACGCTGTGGTAACTGCACAAGTTCCGGTCATCATCTCGCTGTTGGATAAATGTGTCACAGCTGTGTTCTCGTCCAACAGCACTGTTTACAATTCACTGCGTTTTGTCTTTTAAACCAGGCACTCTCTGGCTTCTGCGGCTTCATGGCTGCCAACCTTTATGCTCGTTCTATCTTTGGAGAAGATGCCCTGGCTAATGTCAGCATCGAGAAGCCCATCCACCTGGGACCTGAGGCACCTGTCAACGGACACATACGCATTAGAGCAAAAAGCCAGGTGGGTCACAGCTGCTGCACCACAAGTTCTTATAAATCTTAGAGGCAAAGGTAGGGCTGAATGTATTTGCCTTAAGTGAAAGCAGTGCAGCCAATTCTTTCTTGATTAAACAGCAGATTGATGTGACTCACTGAAAGAAATGAAGAAAAGATAATGTTTTGTTAATAACCAGATGTGAGTTTGCTTTAAAACTAAATGTTTTTCTTATTTCATATATGAATAATGATCCATGGCATGTGTTGTAAAATAATAAATAAAGTCTTCCTTCCACAGGGAATGGCCCTGAGCCTGGGTGACAAGATCAACCTCTCTCAAAAAAAATCAAACTTCTGAGATGACTGCTGTTCTCTTGTGTCACTCTTACTACAACCTTTTCAACATTGCAAATTAAGAAGTCAGTATGGTCAGCAGCTTTTGTCCCTTCTGTTATTCTTTTTTTTTTACATTTTCTCTTTCTGGATCTCAGCAACGCTCTTTATCTGTTCTGTTTAATTTTCAATAAATGTATGTATTAAAATGATTTCTTCCTTTTTTTCATTGAAGTGTGTGAAGCCATCGTATGAGTGCCATCTTTTGCAAAGTTGCAGTGCACAGATTTGGCCTGCGTAGTGGTTGATGTTTTGTAACAGATTTCAAAGGTTTTCCTACTCTTGCCTAAAGGTGGCTGGAACTCCGAGTCCAGCTTCATATCTCCATGGGCTAATTAGAATTCCTCACATTCCTTCTGTGATATCTTGCACAGGGTGACACTGATTGGAATTTGTGCTGTCAGTAATCCCAAAAACTGACTGAACACATACATATTCAAGGAATGAATGTGATCTATTTTTGCGCAGGATAATATAATTAAGAAATTCTATAATTTTCCCTTGAGTCATCTAAAAGTTTTACTGTCACTGAGATAATGAGATAGAGAGGACTTAGCACTTGCACAGGCATAAGTGTTCCTCTTGCCCTCAATTTAGAGTTTATGAGTAAAGGACATTTCCAGGAACTGGCCAGACAAAAGGGTCGCAACCCTGGTCATGTATCTACAATATCTGGAGAATCCGGCCCCCAAAGGGGTTAGACAAAGGCTTAAAGGTGGTTTTTAGGTCAGAACTTCAGCTGTGAAAATAAACTGTGGTCTGTCTGGCAGCTCTGCAACAGTCCAGCTACTGCATACTGTGAACGGTCACTTAATTTAATTTAATGTAGATGTCACTCATGCAGCAAGTGTCACAATAACACGAATAGTACAAAGTTGACTTTGGGGAAAGTTAAATGATGATTATTTTAGTTAATAGGTAGAAAATGCTTTCCTCCACTGAAGGATCACTCTGTTCTTTTTATATGAGAATTCATCTGTTTACTTTAATTCTGCATTTGTACCTGTGTAATTCTTTTGGACCCATAGACTATTTCTCCATAGGTTAGTAAACTGTTTATAAACTCACCTTCAGTTCTTTTAAACCCACAAAGGAGGAGCTTTGGCAGTGGTATCTGTACAGAACACATGAACAAATATGAATGTCAGAAATTCTCATCATCTGCCACTTTTATGTGCTTTACACAGCTATAAAGCGACTCGTTTCTCATCTGCCTGTCGTCACTGGGTGGCGCCACAGGTATTAAAACAAACTGGATGTGTTTAGTTTTGTCTTTAGTTTAACACTAAAGACATAGTTGGAGGATAAGAGCACCTTTGTTTTCTGGGAAGTGGAGCTCAAATTTAAACTGAAAGCCATCATGAAATTATTCTTATAACCTTTGAGTGAATGAGCAGATTGGAGTGATGACAGTGAGTCTAGCATGCATATAAGCCCATTGAGTCACAACTCTCCAGAATAATCAGGTCGCTGATCAAAGACTTGTGTATAGTTATGAAAAACCTCAATAAAATATATTCTAATGCAAATAACACCTGTACAGTATTTTTTTTTAAGCGATTTTTTTCCAACCATTTATCATCTTTATGAAATGATCTCACAAATCCATGACGAGGTCCTGACCCCCAAGTTAAGAATCACTGTAATGATTTAATGTCATGGGATAATTATATTACTAGAGTAAGGTGTACTGAATCATGCCTAACAAACCTGATAATTTTCTTAAACATTAAATGTGAAGCTCATTTGAGTGGATTATTGTACTTTTCTGTGCTTTTATTTATACTAAGCTTGGATGGCTACATTAGGCAGTAGTATGTGTTTTAAAAAATGTTAAGAAAAAATGTTCGCAGGTTTTTAAACAACTTGTGCTTAACTGATCGTATTGCTGTTGCTTTGCATTATGATTGTATTCATTTGTCCATGCCTGCATTATTTCCCGTAAGAGCAGAGAGGAGACGCTGTCTGAGGACAGGAATGTGACTGCAGGGTGCATATTAGTATCAGGACAGGGCTGCAGAGTGGGCTGTGAATGTGTGTGTGTTTGTGGTGGTGGAGGGTGTTGAGGCAGTGTCAAACAGCCTGTAGAAGGGCCCCTAGCGCCAGACATTAGTAGTGGCCTGGCTGATTACTCCTACTATCGGATCCACATCACAGCGCAGTGTTGTCGAGGCTGGAAACACGGTGTGGCGTATGGACAGGCGGCCGTAGCTCCCGGATCCTTCATCAGTGCCATCCGTGAGCCAAACGGACTACACTGTCGAGTCTTTTCGGCACATAACTGGGATCCCTCTCTGCGTTCCGGCGTCTCCACCGCAGGGCCTCTTGTTCAGCTTTACAGGGGAAAGTGGGTGTTTGCTGCTCACACTGGTGTTTAGGCAGCGGCGGCGTGAAGTGTCCTCGATGGCTGGCTGGAAGGACGGCTCGGTGCAGGAGAAGTATCGGCTGGTTGTGGTCGGAGGCGGAGGTGTCGGAAAATCAGCCCTGACTATCCAATTTATTCAGGTCAGTAGCGCCAGAGCTTTCCTTGGAATTTTTTAAGCCTTGCTTTGATTTCTCTGCTTCTCCGAAAGGAGAAGAGAGGCCAGACACGGGAACCCTGCAAACGGATACCGGGTTGTGTTCTCCTCGCTACTTTGCCGAGGCCTACAACTAGTTGTTGAAAGATTTTAGGACGAAGTACAGGAATATTAAACGGCTGTCACTTTAACGCGACGATTTCCGAGATGACCACTTCCACTTTGCATTTCATATAGCCGCTAGCCAAAAGAGAAAGGAAAGTGGGTCTCCCGAGTTGTCCTATTTTATTAACTTGGTCTGAAAGTAAAGAACCGGATTTTGAGTCCATGCTAAGTAGTTACAACTCCGAGTGTGTATGGCCTACTAAACCAGACTACTTAGAGAGGAAAGATGTAAAAGCTGTAGAAGAGAGAAAAGTTGCACAAAGATCACACAAGCCATACGTCTTGTAGAGTAGAATCATTTTAGATAGGGAAAAGCGACCAAACTACCCCAAATTTTTCCAATTAAGGCTAACTGTCAGCACGTTCGGCTGCGGTCTGGCATCCCTTTCCTTTAGGTAAGCCAGCTCTGGTCCGGTAGTGGTTGCCAGATTTAGGGAGTTTGAATGTGGGCCAGTTTGGGCTGTGATATGGACTGACAATGGAGCATGTGTGTTTAGCTGAATAGGACGCAGGTCTGCTTTAGTTTCAGCACCCAGATTTGGACCACTTTCCTTGGACCCATACCCTAGTTGGGCAGTTATTTTCTTTTCCCCCTGCTAGAGCTGGGCCCTTATGGATTCAAACCATTTTGGCAACTTGAAACTAGACTGAGAAAATCCCTTTTGGTTGAGTGACTGTAAAATACGCAACAGCAGCAGCAGTACAAAGTGTCCATTGAAAGATTAACTTTTGTGTTTGGATACAGACTTTAACCAGCTGCCGTTACCTCATTTCAAGCACTTCCAGTAACCAGACTAAAAAACACAAAAATATAAATGTTATTGAAGATAAAACTTTATTGCCACCACTGAAAGACAATAACTTCATTAGTCTTCTAGCAGCTCACTTGAAAACTCATCAGTGTGACATATAAAAGGCATGTAAACTGTTTACCATCCCTCTATCCCTGGTTGCATTCCAGCACACTGCAGACAGCCTGGCTTGCTTTGACCTTCTGGGCTTTCATAATAGTTACCAAGGAGTAGGCTTCTTTCTGAAAAGCCCAGACACACGCTCTGCATGAAAGAAATGACAGACTTTGCCCTTTGCCTTGGTTGGTTCCACCTCCCAGTGTGTTAGTGCATCACTGATGGTGTTTCTGGCTTCTAGGAGACCAGACCCTCCACACTGTCAGACAATGCTGGGCTGTCACACGTTTAAGAGTGGGGGTGCAAAGCTTGTGAGTGTGTGTAAGTTTTGGGGGGGGGGCTCTTTAATGAGGGCTCAAAAAGCTCATTAACTCAATACCAAAAGTAAAAAGGGATCAGATAGCGGTGGCACAGATTTTTGCCATAGCCTGCTGACCTGAAGTAGAGGGCAATTTAAAGCTGGATACACACAAGACCTCACACTTGATTTAACCTGCCAACTTGGTAACAACAGCAGTATAACACAGGAATGACCATTTGTGAAATGACTTGTGTATAGCGACCACATGCTGTTGCTTATTATTTGCCAAGATCATCTCTGTAATGTTTAGGCTGGTATGCGGAAGGTCAAACTTGATATCTGCTCTTAAAGTTGCATGGAAAACAATCTTAGGAGAGATTACATGCAGACTGAGATTTAGCATGAAAGCTCTAGGAGGAGTCTTTTGCTAAAAATACGTAACTCTTATCCTGAATTGTATAATTTTGCTGCGTGAGTGAATTCTGTTCAATGGGGCCTTGTTTGTTTGATAACATTTTGCCCTTGCTGTAGATTAAAACATAAACACACACGCACACAAAAAACTGTGTAGTCTATTCAATTTTTTTTTCAGTTCATAGTTGGGATTTGCGCTTATATTTTCCCTTAAGTGAATTTCCTCTCAGTTGGCTGGCATTTTGGGGGATGTGAAAATAAGAAAGATTCAGATGTTGTCAGCAGGAAGAAAAGCGACGTGGTGTTGAGAAGTTTCTAGAAGTGTCCTGCCAGAGAAAAAGACCTGACAGCTGGTTGTGAAGTCGAGGTTTTCCTCAGAACTGCGCTGAGTGTTGGATGGTTGTGAAGTTGTGGGTGTGTGGGGTCAGTCAGCTTGGGTGGGTTAATGGTCATGGACCATTTGGAATTTGGCCCTTTGGCAAAGGAAGTCCCTCTACTGCTGCTCTTAGGACCTCCTAGTTTAGCATGGAAATACATGACCTGCTTCCTGAATCACTGGAAGTTTTGTGTGTGTGTGATTGTGTGTTAGTCTGTTGGACTCAGGTTCACGTGTTTTGCCAAAAACATAAGTTAAGTGTACATGATGAAAATTTCATTAAGAGCTGTTGCAGTGTTACCGTTACTGCTCATGCAGTAAAAAAGAAAAATTAACCATTCAAACCCATACCAATACTATTACTTCTCTAAAAATTGCAGCACCATTGCAGGATTCTATCATTTAGCAACCATTTATTACATTTATAATTACATTTATAACCGCCGGATAAAATGAACATAAATTTCACACTGCCCAAATCCTCTGCAACAATTTTATAAAATTGTTATTACTGCTGGATTACTATCTGGAAACATAACACCATTGATTCAGCAACAAATCCAAACACTACACTGTTGCTTTGGGCACAGTTTGGTCATTCTCCAAATAAAGAAGGAGAGCCTATGAACAGAGGAAGGTATTGATAGGATTGGTAGAAATAGGCAAACAGTGAAAGGTGCCAACATCACGCATCTAAAACAAAAGCCCATTTTTCTCTGGTCAAAAAAAAACTTCGTAGTGGGAAAGTGTTCAATCAGCTATCAGACCCACATCAAATGACTTTGCAGTAGACGATTTAATCACCTCTATCTTGGCTTGGCAACAGTAGGAACACGACCCACGGGTGTTCAGATGTAAGACGCCATGGAGGAAAGCGTCTGCTAAATGACCGTGGAATAGTGTGTGTGTTTATATATATATGTATATATGTATTATAAATATTACCTTTCATCACAGTATCATAATCAAGGTAGTTGCCCTCTTTGGAATCATAAACCAACGGACAACAAAACATTAGAAATGCATTAGTTAGCAGCTAATGTTGTTGTCAATAATGAATGAATGGATTGGCTACGGCTTGCAGTTAGCATCCAACAACACTACCAATTCATGGTGATCTAAAAGCACACCGCGCTCGCCTTGAACGATGAATATAGCTAAAAAACATCTAGAAACGAGGTTCAAACGAAGGGGAAGGAGAGTGCAGAAGATGTGTTCAAGAGGCGCTTTTGTTCAATTACAGACCTGAAGCAACCCTTCAAGGACTTCCCCCATGCCTGCCCAAGCGTGTGCACCACCATGATTAAAACAATGCAGTCACATGAGTCACGTGCATCACATGTAGCACGAGTTCCTGTGAGACTGCACCAAAATACCGCGAGAACCTGAAGGGGTGCAGAATAGATAGCAGGCAGCAAAGATCTAGCGCTGTTTTAGCGGGGGTTACAGTTTGCTTCCACTCTCCACTCAGTACTCAAGTAGGCCAAACCGCCTGGACAGTGTCATGAAAATACAACAACTGCTCGCTGGGGGCGACATTTCCTGAAACGACCACAGATCAAGATATAAAAAAAAAATGGAAGAGGAAAACCTGTCTCATTGTTTGGCCAGGACTGAAAATGGGTCATTCACCACAAAGACACAATGTAGCAATTACAAGTTTATGCAGTCTCGGAGCTTCTAGAACCCTATGCAACTGTCTAAACTGCAATTAGTAGTAGTACCTATTTGCATATTTTAAGGAAGTATTGTGATGCTATTGCAAACGCTGCTGAGCCGTCTTGCTCTGTGTGCGTCAGTGGTGAATCAAATGAACTGTTACTGTCCTGGATACCTGCTCTAGATGCAAACGGCTGGAGCACATGGAGTGAGCATTTTGATGGCGGAAGGTAACGAGAGGACCGA
>JBAMHW010000001.1:17729044-17749376 GCA_037177495.1 Rhadinocentrus ornatus
CTCTCATATACTATACTGAAATGCTCTCATATACTATACTGAAATGCTCTTATACACTATACTGAAATGCTCTCATACACTATACTGGAATGCTCAATCGCCTGGAAGTAATCTTAGTTAAGCTAGAAATGGTAAAATCAAAGCCTCAGTTTCTTGTCTCATCCTTGACTCAGTGTTTAATAAAGGAAGTTCTCAACCCCGTGTTAATATTTTCATTTGTCAGTGTTAAAGCATCGTGCTTATGCAACTGAGATAGTAATTGTGTTGCTGTATTTATAACGTTATATTAACTTGTGGCCGGGACACGGACATTTTCAACTTGTCATCTTGTTTGCAGAAAGCATAGCAGGTGTTGCTTCTGTTCAATTGTAGTGGGATTGTTTAATTTTATAAACTCATTACCACATCAATAATCACTACGTAAAGCAGCTGGCTTCTTCAAAACTATACTGGCCTCAGCAGATATTATTATAAGGGTTAGGTCTAACGCGACAGCAACTGGATAACTGACAGTAGCAAGTCTGAATGAGGACACGCTAACTAGCCACCTTGCTTAACTCGGTCATTAAGATATGCAGTGCTGTCAAAGGAAGACCTGGGCAGCACTGGGCAACATACTCTAAACCTGTGTTTGGGGTATTCTCCAGGATATGACTCACAGTGCTGTCCAGGTCTTTGTTTTACAGCACTGTATATTCTAATGTCCGAATTATGCTAGGTGGCTAGTTAGCATGTCCTCATACGTGACTTTCGTTTCAACTGAAATGACTTCCATTTCAAGTGAAATTCGCTCTTACACACACTAATAGAATTCCTTTCATACATACTAGTGAAATACGCTCACACACACTAGTAGAACGTAACGTGTGAAGGATTTCAGTATGATATATGAGAGGTTTTAGTATAGTGTGTGAATGACTTAAATTTCACATGTGTCAGTGAGAGGGTAATTCTGAATAATGTCTCAAACAGCCCCTCATAAATAATGAGCCATTTCCATACAGCTGGATGCAATCTAATAAAAAAAAAAAAGAACTGAGAATTTACAGAAATATTAAAGCCGTAATACTGAACTTACTGTCAGATTTTCTCAGTGAGGTGCCCCCTTACCACGGCTAATTCGGCATTCGGCTTGCATATTGTCTCTTCTCTGAACTCTTTTTAGCGATAAAAAAGACTATTGTCTTATCTGTTGCTTTGTCCCTTTTCTCTTTCCTTTCCTCACTTCCTCCAACAATGTCCTCTTACATTTCTTTGCTGAATCAGTACTTTCAAAACCTTCACTGTTTTGATATCCAGTTGCTAGTATGTAATGCTGTGCTGTAAAGTGAGATGCTGCAGTAAAGTAATGTGCCAGAATGTGAAAGAAAGTTTTGAAGTGTGGCTTCTCATTCATAGGATGCAGCTGGGCAACATCGGCTCCAGGAATGTACGTCACAAACAAAAAAAAATGTGTGCCATAAAAATGAGTAAAAGTTGCGAAGTTATGCAGTGCTACTTTAACTACGAACTCAAAGTTGTTGCAGAACCACATCAAATCAGAGCACAGCAAATAATTTTTTTTTAAATGACCAGAAAAAATGTTTTGAAATTTTTGACTGGTATTGTAGATAAATGCTGTCTAGTCAATGCAATTCGAAAAAAAAAAAGAGTAAATAAGACAAAGTTATTTGTGAGAAATGATCCCCTTCTTTTTTGCCACCCTTACCTTTGTGGGTGTATTTCTATCAGCTGTAGATAAATTTAAAGGTAACAGGCTTGTTCCCTATTGATAGGCAAGACGAGACCCATTATGTTCGTTGATCACATCAAAAATGATACAATATCTTAACTTTAAAGTGGCAGGATCTCAATGCCTAGTAAGTTAATTGGTTATGTGAGCTTTATGCTAGGAGTTTGTTTGGTCTACTGGCATTTAAGGACAAGGCAATGATTAAAGGAAAAGACTATTGATCTGCTGTGCATTATGAAGAAACAAGCTTATGGAAGAGACGTGTGTGGGTTAATTTAATTTGGCATGAAGTTTAAAGCTTGGTTCTGACTGTAAACCATCGGTAAAAGTGTTAGTATCATGGATGTATCATTCAGCTTCACAGCAGCAGAGAGGGACTTTAAAACTTTTTGTGATAATTTTTTGTGCAATTCTCAGCAGCTATGCGTTTTTTGTTAAATCTTTTCCAGCTATAGCAAAATGCTCCCCAGTGGCCCTTCAAGGCAGTGGACGTATTGTGTGCTTGCTTTCTCTCCATGTGTATTAGGTATTCAATAAGTGACCTTTCTGGTTTGTATGAGCTCATGGGAAAAGTGGGTGTTTCCACAGGAAGTTAATGCCTTTCCCTCCCCCTTCTTTTCTCTTGCTCTCCCTCTCCACGGAGCCTACCACCTCCCTCCCCCTCAAACCTCTCATTTTGCCTTATTTTTTCCCCTATTTCTACTTCTAGGTACTCGACAATACAATGCTCCTTGCGCAGACTTCTGTATTACTTGTGTGAAATTTTGTGAGGGACGGGGAGTGTAAAGATCCAGAGGAACCGGTCCTCCCTTCCATCTGTTTAACATTAAGCCCCGATGGTGGCTGTTTGATTACAGACAGCTGCTCATGGTCCAGCCCCAGAGGTGCAACAAAAGTTAGACTTGAACAGACAGGGACAGAAAGTGATACACAGATGACCCCTCAATTTTTTTTTCTTAGATCATCATACTTTGCTGTCAAAAATGTATCTCATCATGCACATTAATGTATTAAAAAAAATGTATAATTCATTATGTGGACTTGTCTTGCTGCAATGTGCTATCAGAAATGTATCAGCACAGTCTGTCGTGTCTGTCTCCGTCTAGCTTACGGTGCGACTTGGCAGGCTCCAGTCTGTCTGGCTAGCAGTTTGTGTCCTTAATTGAAATTGCTGCATTTGGCTCTGGCCCACTGAACTTACATATGGCACATTTCACCTGTCAACCGGAGGGCAACCCTCCACCCACTACTGCCCAGTGTGGCTTTCAATCTTGTCCAGCTCCTTGCTGCTGTTAACTCAGTACGTAGCATTTTGTAATATCATCCAGTCAGCAGAACCAAAAACAAGGGCCCATTTAGTGACATGAGCTGAATTAATTTCCTCAACAGACTTTGCCCTCTGCCGGGCCGCCACTGCATCTAAGATTTTTTTCTTTAAAGGGTTTTTAAAAGGATATGAAATAAAAATTCTTTTGACTGCAACTTTTTGGGACTAAGTGTGTGATATTTTAGAAAAGAACACGCACTGAGCAAAATACAAGAAACCAAGCTCTCTACTTTTTCTCACAATGTGTCCATCCAAAGTTATTTTAGCATCTTGCTGTCATTGCTAACTCTGAGAGAAAAGTGAGATGTGTATCCTCAGACAAAACCACTAACAACAAAAACAGAAAACACATTATGTGTAAGCTTGCTCACATCAAAATGTCTTTTACTACAGTGTGCAGTGAGGGAGGCTGTGGTCTACTTAGCTGGTGGTGGTGGGGTTTGAAGGGCTTGGAGAGTTTCATAAATCTGCAGAGACTGACAGAATTTTTCCCAGAATAATACGTTTTTAATGTTATTCAATCTACATTTCCCCTTAATTAAAGAATAACTACGGGTGATGATTTTCATGTTAAGGTCTGTGAATTTTCTTTGGGTATTGGGCTGTACGCAGAAGATAATTAACTCCCATTTGTGTTGAGGACTGTTTTTATTAGCTCAGCATTCTTTCCCATTATGACAGTGCAGCATGCAGCACTCTATTTACCTTACAGCTTTCAAAGATCTCATTTTTTATCCTGGTTGCTGCTGAACATGTGATTTTTGTGTGGTGTGTTGATAATATTGGTGTTTGTTAACAGTTGTAGAGGTAGCTCTACCCAAGAGTATAGGATAACTGACAGATGGAAAAGGATCTATATTTAGTGTTAGTGAAGCTGTTTTGTGGTGAGGAAGTGGGTGCATAGTGCAAGCATGATGTTGATTACACGCCTACACATATCACTCATTCTTGCTTTCCTTAAAACTGGTAAGCAGAAGTTGTAGGGATTTATTATGTTACATTGTGTCTTGTTTTGAATCAGAACAGTAATCAGGTGCTTTGACATTCGATTTTTATGCTATCACCGAATTTTATACAACAGACAAATGCACCCACACACTGATTTGATGCTATTTTTCTGACTTATGCAGTTCTATTTATCTTTAAATACAGTACTTAATTATTTTTTGTGCATTGCATTGAACATTTATAAGGCTGTCTGAATATGGCAGAAATTAAAATCATAATTATTTTAATTGATATAGACATGATTATTAGGTTTTTATTTTTTATTTTAGAACCTAAATAGTTGTGTGTGATTGACAAATAAACACTATAAATTTTAGGTTTAAACACCAGCAAGAAATGAACGACAATAAATGTATTAAAATGGATAAATAAAAACAAATAATTTATAGAAATAATGAATTAAGAAATTGTGATTTCTGTGTTTCAGGTAAAACATTTTTTTTAGATTTGTTTTGTTTATTTTTGGGAACTCTTAAAAAGGTTAATTGGTTGCATGAAATTTCAGCAACAGTTCTTTTTTTGATTTGCAAAGGAGGCATCACAAAAACAAACAAAAAACTAGATAAAACTAGATACGACATATGTAAACATGAGGATGTCTAAGACCAACCAGTGTATTGTGTGAGTGTGTGCAAGGTAGCAGGTAGGATAATATTATAAAAATAATATTATTACTAAGTAATAATTAGCCAAAGTTCTGATAATTCCTTTAACTCACTTATAAATCAAAACATTTGCTGATTGCAGTCTGTTAAATGTGAAGATTTTTTGCTTTTTGTTTTTTTGCTTGCATTACATATATTTGACATAATATTTGACTTTAAAAAACTGTGATTTGTATTTTTCTTTACTTCCGGGAATTTTATAAACTAAACATTTAAAAAGTAATTTTGTGTAATATTTTTGAGGTCAGTCTTGATTTGTCTTGCAATCACCTAGATAGCAAACATTTCAAGATGTGAAAAAGCTGGAATCCAGTTAAGACCGATTTTGTGTGTTTCAGGTAAAACAGGCCTCTAATGTTTTTCTGGTGTTAGCTTGGGATGTGTAGCCCGAACACCGGAGTGTGTTGGGAAAAGACTGATGGTCAGGTCTGGATTTTGGTATGTGGGCGGAGTAGGGGAACATGTCATCTGTGACATCACCACCACCCGAGGGCTCGGCTGCATCAGCTGCCTGTTGCAGAGGTGGAGTTTCCTTCCTGCAGAGCTGACCGGGGCTCAGTGAGACCTGACCCGCCTTACCACCAACATCTAAAGTGTAATGCAGCTTGACTCTACTTGCTGTTCTTTTATTGTTTTCTGGAGCTCTTTTGTTCGTACAATAATCCGTACATTTTCATTCGTACTGTGTCTGCACCATTTGAGCTGGTTTTCTTTCTCTGCACCAAGAGAATTTTGTGTGTGCATATATAATAATAATTCTCTTGGTGCAAAGAAAGGAAATCAGTTCAAATGGTGCATATATATTTATATGGTGACATTTGCATGGTAGGTTTGATAGTTAACTATAAATAAACTTTGATTTGGCAAGTACAAGCAAAAATCCAAGGATGGTGATAACTCGGTTTTATAGCTCACAAAAGCACAAACCCACATGGTGGTCATGTGAGCACTGGTCTGATATTTGCCAAAGTGCAGCTTATTAGTATAATAATAATAATAATAATTATTATTATTATTATATTCTTTTCTCAGTAAACAGTAATTACTTAAAGTTGGCTCAGCTTGAATAGTAAATCATTTCTGCTTTATAATGTTGGAAAAGATCTGGTGGAAATCCCTCATTTGGTTGCGCTTATATACAAATTATATTAATTTCAGTAGCAATTTCAAAAGACTTTTTTTCAGCTGAGCAGTAAATATTTTTGATATTCTGTAAATAATTATTTTTGATATATTTAGTCAGATTTTAGTCTTTACTTAGAAGTTTTAGAAATATGAGGTTGTTTTCATGTGTATTATTTAAACACACCTGTGGCTTTTGACTGTTAAAGGAAGACATAAATTAAAAAGTTTAAGGCCTTCTATAAATTCTGATTCACTTTTTCATATTATCAATCTAGGATTAATTAATGATGAAAGTAATCACTGCTAAAACAATATGTACTTACACAAAAACATATTACACATTATTCCTCAGCCTTTTGTGGTACGTGCTACAGTCAAACTCAAACATAACATAAAATCTGTAAATAGCTCAACAAGAACGTGTTTTTAAAAAGAAAAATCTGACAAAGCATTAGTTCTTCATTTTTAGGACAGTTTTTGGTATCTGACATTTTCCAGTTAGTAGTCAGGAGCTTTGACCCACAACTACAGCTGTTCAGTTTGGTTAAAGAAGTACATGTAGTCATGACCCAATCTAAGAATTTACAGCTTAAATTTCTGGACATGACTCCTGCTGGCTTATATCATGCAGTTACTGGTAGCCCTTCTGAGTCATGTATCACTCCCCTCACCAAGCCCATCGCCGCCCAGCTGAAACCCAGCCAGACTGGACTACAGCCCTGTTAGTGCTGGCACTGCAGAACAGCCTCATCTATCACGGGGAAGGAACAATCAGCTTGGCCAAAGCAGGACCCAGTAGCTACGTTAACCCATGCACATGGAGGGAGGGGAGGAATAGCTAGAGGAGTGCGGTGCTCAATGCGGCTGACCAGCTTTGACAGTGTAGGAATTGGAAGTTGGAAAAAAAGAAAAAGCCGAGGTCACATGCTGATGCTACAGTGGTGGTGGGGGTGATGGGAAAGACAAGAAACATAAGCAAATACTTTTCCCCTCCTTTCCTTCTGTCTCTTTCACGTCAGCTGGCAGTGCATTGAAGCACTTTCAAGGATGTACTGTAATTCTGATGAATTATTGAACAGTGGTGAGTGGATGTGACACATGCTTACATGCTGCAGAGACGATAGGAGAGTGTAATGGAGTGATTCCTTTCATCCCCTGCAATAAAGAGCTGCAGGTGGGAAAATAGAACATGTGCAGTAAAAATTGAAGATGACAAATTAGAAATATAAACATCTTCATACCTGAAGATGAGCTTAAAAAGGTCAAGAATAAATGTTATGTTGACCATCAAGAAAACAGGGCTGTGAGGAGAAAGCTAGTACTTTCCAAAAAGAAAGTCATCGTTCATCAGCTTTTGAATAAAATTTACTTGGAGAAGTTAAGAGGCTGTTGTAATTGTATTGTTAATGTTAAATGTATTTTATTGACAGATTAGACCAAAATCTGAACTTTTTTTAAAATTGAAATAAGAATCATTGTGTTTAAAAAACCTAAAAACAGAAAATCCCATCTAGGAAATGTGGTGGTAGTAGTGTCATGGTTTGGGCTTGTTTTGGAGCATCTGGGCCAGGATGACTAAAGGTGTGTCTCAATTCAGGGTCTGCAAACTTCAAAGTGCAAATTTGTCGGCTACATACATCATTGCGGTGCACAAAGCACTGTCCTAATTCACAGAATTTGAAGGACCCTTCGAATCCACCCTTCAAATCCGTAATTCCTTTTGGCCTCAAACGAAGGCTACTGGTGATGCATCCTTCGCGGCCTCCTTTTTCCCAGAATTCATTGAGCACAAGACAGTGGCGAATCAGCAACCGAGCTCAGATGAGTAGGTTTTAGGTTTCAATAAAAGTTAGTTTTAAAAAAAGTATTTCTTTAACTACACTTTAGTAGAAACGTTTCAAAATTAAGTACATTAAAAGCATGTTTGTTAAATGGTGACATTATAGTAATATTTGATATTCGTGGATTTTTAAGGGGTTAATGTTAATAAAAACAACAGAGCCTCATACCCTGTTTTTTCTTTTTTCTTTTACTGTCTGTGTTACCGGTTGGTGTTAATGTTCACTGAAGTGTCCTATGAGTAATTTCAGAGGTTTAAGTGATTCAGCGTCCTGTATTGTCGCTATGGGAAATTCTTCTTGGCTAGGTAGACTGTCCTATTTCATGAACGTTCAGCAAACTTCGAAGTGTGTAGATTACTGAGGACACTCTGTAGCCTACTTCGAACTGTGCAGACCCTGAATTGGTACACACCTTTACTGTTGTTAATGGAAAAATTAATCCGGAATTACAACAGTAAATCAAAACAGAATTAAAGCTGTTCTGCATTGAATTGATCCAAGCTGATCAACAGAAAGCTGAAATATTTGGTTTCCGTTATTGTTGTACTCAGAGCAGAATGAATATTTTCCACTCAAACGTATATAAAATGATAATTTTCTTAGTAAAATAAATAAGAAGCAAACATTTTATTTACTAATTTGTATAAATGTGAAAATGTTTTAGTTGATATTTATTCCACGTTTATAAACTTTGAAGTTCCGTTGTATTTTAGAGTTAACGGAATTTGATGATCAACACAAACATTTACACAAGAATTTTTAATCCCATCATTTTATCTAAATATTTTGTTTTTGTGTGTGTGTGTATTTGCTCATTTATTTCTTCCTGTAAGCATCATAAAGAAGATTATGTAAAGGTAATAGGGCTGTAATATTTAGTCAGATATCTAGGCCCCATTTCAGAAAGCGGGTTCAACAAACTTCAAGTTTATTGCGCAACTCTGAGTTGACCAACTCTGAGCTGTCAAACTCAGAGTTTTTGGTTTCAGAACAGGTGATAACTATTAGTTCAATCAACTCTGAGTACAGCGCATGCATTGGCAGATAAAAAACCCTCATCAATGGAACATGGATAACATGATTCACCATGGCAACAGGTGAAAAAAAGTCGCTCCTCCCATTTTGCTCCAGTGGAGTTAGAAATATGAATGAATCCATATGCAGAATATGACCACATATTTTGGAGAAAAAAAAGCAATACAGTAGCAGCAGCAAAGGAACGAGAGCTGGCATGGCAGAAAATAGCTGACCGAGACAATGCGTTAGTACTCTGTTTTATCTCAAGTGTTCCACTTATTAAACATTTGTATCTCTGCTTCATTGTATCTTGGTATTAATATTCTTAAAAGATATATTGTAATTTGGTGTTTTGTACTTGTTTATGCACTGCAACCCTACTAGAATGTCCCTAATTGTAGGCAGATTATTCTCGTTGACAGTCTGATCACATCCTACAGTGACAGTTACCAAAGGAAGAGTTGCTCTTTTTTATGCTCAGCGTCAGCGATGTTATTAAGAAAAATCCTGCTGGCAAAAAAACCCAAACAAACAACAAAGTGCAACACAAAGAACTTGCTCCGAACTGAGAGCATGTCCACGATGTGTCAAATGAAAAACATGAGGGCATAGAATATTGTTCAGATACATGATTGCTTGTGCAGATAAAACGGTAACGCTCAAACAAATAATCATGAGGGAATGATAAAACACCCAAGCGGAGTCTGATTCCCCTTTCCTGATGTAGATATTTGCGGAGTAACTGTGCTTCAGTGTCAACTGGCTCATGTTTTCCCAAACATGGGAAAATGTAAAAAATGCATGACTCATCCTCCTCCCAAATCCACTGACCCCACACTTCTAGTTTAGGTTACTGAGAGACCAGATACTGGCTCCAGAATTGAAGAGTCAAAGCCTTCAGGAGTAAATGCTGTGTGTCTATAACTTAGGAAACATCTTGTAATTGTGCTATTAGCTAGAAAACTAACTAGCTCTGGAAACCCAAGCAGTGGTTATTGTGGGGGAAAATATTTACCCCACATTTTTTGTGCAGGTGTCTGCAGACAGTGTGTTTACCTCCTGTCTGCAGAGTGCCAGTAAAGCTAGAGGTCAAAAAGGCCGTCTGTGCTGTTTTGACCCAAAACACGAGAACAAAGAGACTGTTTATTCTCATATCTAGACATTTCAAAGCCAACATTCACATGAGTACGTAGTTGCATTCGCTGAAATTACTAAATAAAATCAGAAAACTAAAAGCTAAGATTTGCAAATAGTTTTGTGATGCAAAAGAAGCTGCTCACAGCTGAATAAAATGTCTAGCATGTGGTGGCAAAATAGCTCCAGAAGCACCTCAGGGGAAAAAAAATAAATAAAAAAATAACTTGTGTGTGTGTGTATAACTGTAGTGTTACTCTGAAGTTGGTTAACTTCCTGTCAGTATAGAACTGTAAAGTATGTTTGAGTGTGTCTTGCAAATGCCATCATATGGTAAACAGACTATACAGGCGCAAGTGATGACAATTTCTTTTTAATCAGTTTATTCTGTACCTCAAACATGGTCACGGTCTGTGTGTTTTAGGAAATGTATTGACTTAAAATATTCTCTGTCTCTCTTACAGTCATACTTTGTCACTGACTATGACCCCACAATTGAAGACTCCTACACCAAGCAGTGTGTGATTGACGAAAGGGCGGCCAGGCTTGATAGTAAGTGCACTTTGCAAAATAAAACACAACCAAAGTTCACACACACACACACACATATATATATATATATAGATATAGCTTATTTTAAAAATGTGTTTTTTCTGCAAGTTATTCCATGTCTGTGTGTTTGTTTGTGCCCGTGCACGTGCACGTGTTTGTGCTGTGCAGTCCTCGACACGGCTGGACAGGAAGAGTTTGGAGCCATGAGAGAACAATACATGAGGACAGGGGAGGGCTTCCTGCTCGTCTTCTCAGTCACTGACAGAGGGAGGTAAGTGACAGTTTTCATCATGTGCAAACACACACACATTTATATGTCTCTTTCTCTCTTTGCACACCTCTGTTTACTCTTCACAACTGCACACTCTTTTTTTCCTCCTCCTCCTCAGCATCTGACTCTACTAAAACCATAAATCTTGCATTGACACATTCACGTGTTGCCGCCTGCGCTTCCGGACCTCGCTGTTGTTCTTGTTGTCATTTTTCTTTTGTTCTCAACACTTCCTCTATTTAATCCACCTATTCACTTACCTTAGCTTTCTATTTAAAGCCCATGTTCTATTTAAACAATGGCACGCATGGGCAAGTATAGCAGTCTTTAGATACACAAAACACTAAAGGGGCAAAAATGTTCTTGCTTGTGAACCCTTCAGGAGATGGACTTTTTGATTTTAAGCATTTATTCACTAACAACATGTATGTGTGTATATACTGACAACACTGTCAGAACCGAACAATCCTTTTAACCTCTTAAACTCCACTTAGTCATTAGTGAGTCAGACTCATACAGTGAAGCAAAAAACAAGTTTAAATTCACGAAACTTTACTCTAAACTGCTTTAAATTCAAGTCACCCTTGAGTCATTTTCATTTCTGGCTGATTTGGTGATACCTGTGGTAGCCATGGTAACAGCAAGGAGATTTAATATAAAAAAAATA
Organism: Rhadinocentrus ornatus; assembly: GCA_037177495.1. Classification (NCBI taxonomy): domain Eukaryota; kingdom Metazoa; phylum Chordata; class Actinopteri; order Atheriniformes; family Melanotaeniidae; genus Rhadinocentrus; species Rhadinocentrus ornatus. The sequence goes on from JBAMHW010000001.1 coordinate 17,740,384, forward strand.
CCTTCTTCTTTTTTGCAAATGCAACAGATGTGTGACGGATGTTTGTTTGTGCCACTAGCATGTAAGCTGAGGTAACATTAATGAAGTAAAAAGCGTGAACAGTAAACAGTGCAGCTGCATCTACTAGATTAATCAAATGCCTACTTTTACATGGTGAATCACTTATGCTTATGTAGGTAATCACAGAAGTTGCATGTCTGGTTGAGGCATGAAAATAGGGATTAATTACATGATTACTGGATGAAATTAGGTTTATAAACTTTTAATTAAGTTTTTTTTTTAAATTATGGAAAATATATTTAGGTTAAGTTACCTTCTGAATATTTTCTCATGTTACTGTGTGCTGTTCCTTTTGTAGCCTCCTTGTCGCTGCCCATCTTCTGTTGTCGTGTCCATGCCCATCAGTGAAAAAAGCTGCATTCCCTTGTCCCCACCCACTATCCCCTCCCAATGTTTATGTTGTAAACAGCCTTTCCTTCCTCCATTTATAATAGTCAAGTCTTTCTAGATTTACTATGTTCTCACCACAGCTGGAATGCGCTGGGGGTTGTGGTTGCTTTCTGTCTCTCCGCCCCCCCAGACTGACATTTTTATTTGCTATTTGGTTGAAAACGTCCCATCACATGCCATCTGTATTATAGTGGGACAGCAGTCAGGGTCAGTGCACAGAGCAGAGGCTTAGATAAACACATTTTATGTTGCTGTAATAGTGTGGCAGACTTCTTCCTCTTTGCTGCTGACATGTTCATCCCTGTGGATCAGCCACTGTGGTGATGACCCCTGACTTCTGTTTGTGAGCATAGTGGTGGTTTAGATAAATGCCTGCATCCACACATTAGAAAGCAATCTATGAGAAGAAACTACATAACACTATGCAATGTGATTTACAGCTTTGAAGAAATCTACAAATTCCAAAGACAGATTCTCCGAGTTAAAGACAGAGATGAATTCCCAATGATCCTCGTAGGAAACAAAGCAGATCTGGAACTACAGAGACAAGTAAGTTCCACAAATTACAGCGATCTAAAACCACTGACTAACAAACATTCACATGAATATCACTCAAGGCAAAAATATCAACCGGTCTTCAGAGATTTTCATTTGCATACTGTAAAGTGGAAACGCTGCTGCTAGCAACAGGATGTGAATAATGAAAGAATCAAAGAAGGCAGGAGACACAGTGCTGTTGAGAGAGGAGGATTAATAGGGGAGAGTGATGGAACGATGAATTTTCTGGCTGTTTGTATGCCATCACCCTCTGTTTTTTCAGTGAATGTACAGCACCCCCTAATGGTAAAACTAAGTCTTGCAGACACATTCCACTTCATAAGTAGGTGTTTTTGTTTTGTTTTTTACTCACCTACATAAATTTTTAGTATTTTAAGCCAAGAATGGCCTATTTTGATTTTATTTGTTCCTTATATTATTGCACTTTTTATGTAGAAGCTACTGGCATCACACTGATCAAGATTAAACATAATGAAGGTGCACATGGCAGAAAATAAACAAAGCAATTACTTAAGCGGCCAGTGTTTCTTATCCTTTGTTACTGTGCATAAACAAGCTTTGGACGTGTTTAATTTTTCCATTTTCTGTACCAAATAATATGCAGAGCTCCTATTTCCTCCTATCCTACACATTTTGGTTTCTTGGGATTACAGACAGTGATTTTACTTGTGCTTAACCTCAGTTGACCTTTGTTATTCTTTTCTTCTTATTGCTTCAGGTAAGCCATGAAGAGGGCCAGCAGCTGGCCAGACAATTAAAGGTCACATATATGGAGGCTTCAGCCAAAATCCGAATGAACGTAGACCAAGCTTTCCACGAGCTGGTTAGAGTAATCAGGTAAGTGCTCTTTGAAGACATCATGTAGACATATCAAGGATAGCGGTCAATAACACATAAGATGGGAAAGGTTCAGGCTCATGTCAATGTAACATTCATTGTTCTTGCTTTTAGGAGAAGTCTTTTAAGTTCAGCACCATGGTTAGAAAACACATGCAAATAAACAAATCACAATTGATCATACAAGAATCAAAAACAATGGATGCTTCCAGGGAGGCAGGAAGGCCGGATCAATACATGCTCATTTCAGCTGTCAACAATCTCACTTCTAATTCACCTTGAAAAGGGTGATTTCAGACTTCCGGTTAATTGATGAGAGGAATGGGTTTTTTGCTTCCACCAGTCTAAGGCAAATTAAATCCCTTCTAAATCACAAACACATGGATTCAGTTATATGTGCATTCAGATTGTGAAATAGGTGTGGCAGATCTGTCTGATCATTACATCCTTTATTTGATATTAAATACAAATAGCCGGAAAAGGAATACAGTATGGAGACAAAATGTTAGTGTAGCAAACAATCCAGGACTTAGCAAACGAGGAGACGCTAAAAAACGTTTTAAGCCTATTAGGTTTTCCAACAATGAGAAAAGAACAGAACAAATGTATAAATTCATGTATCACAGCATTGGAACTGGAAGAAGCCATTAATAAGTGAAAACCAAATAAGGCCCAGGAAGTGACGGCTACAAGGCTGAATAATGTAAAATGTCTTAAAAGAAGAGCTGGGTCCAGTGTTATTGACAACACTTAATGAAACTTTAATAAATGGGAAGAATAACTAAAGAAGCACAAAAAAAAAAAAAAAAAAAGGAAGAGCGTGTAGAAAAATGCGGCTTTAACACAGACCACAAACTCTGTAAACATAGACAAAACAAAACATCAGGACCCGATGGCTAGAATAAAAGTCAATGGTAATCTCACTGACTGGTTCAAGCTGGAAAGATCTACTCGACAGGGTTGCTGTTTATCATCAACCCTCACAATTTTTTATTAAGCCTTTGGCTCAAGCAATAAAGGAAGATGAGGGGATAGCAGGGATAGAGGTGAAGGACACAGAGCATAAAATCTGGCTTTTTGCTGATGATACTCGGAATAATCTTAAACAACCAGATATATGCCTTCCTAAACTCATGGAATATTTTGACTTATTTTCATTACTTATCAGCGTATAAACTCAATATGACAAAATCACAAGTATTTCCCATAAAAAATTTAAATGGAACGCAAAAGCAATAAAATACTGAGACATGATCCTTTTTTAGAAATTTAACAAACCTGGATGAAACAAAGTACAGGGCTAAGAATCAGGAAATGTAAAAGATCTGGAAAGGTGGTCAGCACTGGACTTCAGCACCAGAACAGAGATCATAAAGATGAATGTACAGCAAAGAATCTCCATTCATACACTACCAAAAGACATTACCAAAATCACAATTTAAAGACTGGAACAAAAAGATCTTGCGCTTCCTTTCAGAGGAAAAGACCCAGGATAAGGTACACTACTCTACAGATTCCCAAAAATGAAGGAGGATTAGCCTTACCAAATATCTTAGAATGAGAAAAACTCATGTTTTTTGAGGAATGTACAAAAGAATTACTGGAATGATGTATAGATTACACCAGAAAAGATACTGTGTATAAAATGCCAATTTCATGTGAGATATTAGACCTATGTAACCCTTCAAAGGGAAATGTACAGTGTGAGGAACGATGTCTTGTTAGCATATTGCTAACTGCAGCTAAGAAAGAAATAACCAGGAGATGATGTAGAGACGAGCCTCTCACTTTGAGGAACTGGATGGACATAGTAGAGGAGATATTCAATATGGAAAGACTCACATATAAACTGAGACTAAAACAAACTAAAACAAAATGGGACAAAAAGACAGCATACACGTCTCACTACAGAGACTGATGGAAACTGAAGTCAAAGGTATTGCATCATTCTAACTAGACACAGCAGTGTCAGTACAAAAAAGCGTTGCAAAATTTAATTACAATAAAAAAAAAAAATGAGGGTGATTTTTTGCATTGTTCAGTGGAATTCTGGTTCTTTGTTTCATTTTGCTAGTGTAGCTTGTGATTGTAGGTTGAGAGTAGTTTACCTTCTTCAAGCAGCAGTGGACCCGCCAGCCATTTACTGCTGCTTGTGTCTGATCTCATGAACCATTGTCGCTGTAATACCGCACATCAGACTGGCCTACCATCCAGCTTTAAGGCATCACTTAATCAAAGCCCTGTCAACTTTGCGCAAATATTTTTTTTGTTGTACATTTTAGCTGATTTTATAACACCACTAAGAAGCAACCAATTTTATTAACTAAATGTTAATAACAAATGCGTCTTCTTCACTTTGAAACAGATCCATTATTGTTTATTGTGCCACTTACAGCACACGTGTCTGCTTATGTGATTAAAACTCACCAAATTGTACAACACTGTACAGCAGTGCTGCACTGTGCATGTCCATAATTGTGCATGAAGTCCCTATTTAAGGGATCTGAGGCTCTCTGTGGATATCCCCAGCAATCCACAATCTTGTGTCTTGTGTCATGTTTAGCACTGAGTTCCTGTTTGTGTAGATGCCTCTTTCCTGGAACACTGACTTTAAAGTGAACACTGCAGTTTTAGAGTTTTAAATTAAAAAAGGTAGACTGTAAAGAGTGTGCAGCCTTATTCTTCAAGTTGGACCATTTTTAAGTGGTTAAGATGCGCTGATAGAAAATGTGCATTATTCATTAAGCAGCATTCCTAATCAATTGAGTAAGTTGCCATGAAATATGGCAAGTTTATGGAAATTGTTCCCTAAACAGCCCCCAGTAGGACAGGACAGGAAAGGAAAGGAAAGGAAAGGAAAGGAAAGGAAAGGAAAGCGAACCGAACACTTTGTGAACACTTTATGTTGAGAATAGACCAAAGGCCATAATGCCAGATCTGTAGTGAAGTGAAAGGATAGATGTCCTCTGTCCATTTTGTCTTAATATTTCTGCTATCTCCTGCTTTCCAGGAAATTCCAAGAACAGGAATGTCCACCATCGCCAGAACCTACAAGAAAAGAAAAGGACAAGAGCGGCTGCCATTGTGTGATCGTTTGAGTCTGCCTTATCACTGTAACTCATGCAGCTACTCTCCCACCCCCTCCCACCCACTCTGCCTGACATCACATCCCAAGTGGATGACTGACCGCTGCCTTCTCCACATGCATGACTTCAGACAGCCTTTTTTGAGATACTTTGACCAGGAACTGCTGTTCCCAGGACATCGCTACGGACAACTGACAATGCCAAATTTTAACACCACTCTACCTTCAGCCATTATCTAATTCACATGAGAGAGTCCCAACACTAAACATTGCCTTCTAAATCAGCCTGACAAATTGTTTTGTACTCTGAAGGACTTCTCTTGCCTTGTAGTGACATTTGTACTTGCTACCGAGATTGAATGAAATCTATATATCCAGAATGTTAATGAATTTCTTTAGTTTCTGGTGTCTGACCAGAGCAGAGAGATTATCTTATGAAGCTTTGTGTATGTTGTGCCATATCCACCTTTACTCCCATGTGCTAATCTGCTACTGTACATATGTGACATTTGTTGTGATTTTCAAAGTGTATTTCTAATGACCTATTAAATCACCACAGTGCAGTGTGTGAGGTTGAGTTTGGTTTTACATATATGAAACTAAATATGTATGTATATAAATATAATGCCTAGACAGCCCTTAATGCTCTAATGATACACCTTTCTGGCATCCTGCAGTGGATTCTTGACTTTTTCTGTGGATCATGCTTTTGTTTTTAAATTGCCAAATATAAAGTGTCTACTGTATTTGATTTTTTTTTAAGTCTTATAGATTGAATGATTATTATTCTGCACCACCTTCTCAGTTGAGTAGCAAACTTGCCTGAATTTGTTTTCCTTGAAGGAGAAGGTCCAATCAGCGTTGGATGTTTCTTTAGATCTCTCAGAAGCAGTAGAGGCAACATTTTTGGTAGCACATTGTGTAGCCTTGAAATGAACATGATTTCAGACAGAAACACTGAACACTGTATGCTCTATATTCAGCTTTTAATGAGTAATGTTAACAGAGCTCAGATGAGTTCACTTTATTCCAATGTAACACATTGGTTTAGTCTCTGAATTAGATCAAGTAACTGTTTCACCATTCCAGTAACACAGTGGCAAATGTATTTGTCTTGTGTCCTTGAGTTATTCTGTAACACAATTTTTTTTTTTTGTCCCCAACTGCTGATTGAAAAAACCAGGACAAGCAGAAGTATTGAAATGAACATCGTAAGCCTGCCTCCAGTGTTACATGAACTCACCTAACCTGCTACGTATGGAGCTCTCATCACCGCAGACACAAAATAATGTTCTGCCTTCCTTTTTCACTTCTGTACTTCTGTTCAGGCTCTATAATGAAGTACAGCAGTTTTGTTTAGCATATCATCTTGTAATATAAACAAAATCAGATGATGGGATTATTGGACTTGATTAAATGTTTCTACTCTACTTTTATACATTATTTTCTTATCGAACTAGTTGAGTATTTTTATATGTTTATAAGTGAGTACATGTTCACAGCACAGCTGTGTATATATATGAAGAATATTTATATCTCTTATTTTCAACCGAAAATGACTGTTGGCCCAAATTTTGCTAAATTGGATTCTTCACCCACATGTGACCAAGAATGTTTTTTTTATTTAAATTTTTTAAATTCTTTTTCTGCCTTTAAAATGGAGAATATATCGATCTTGAGGTGTTAACCACCAACTTATAGTGTAAAAAAATGCCAGGTCAAGTAGGAGAGGGTTTAGAAATGTTTGTGGTCTCTATGTTGGAGCTTTACATCACATAAATAATTACCCACTTCCCATCTTATTGCAAATCCTAGTGTAAATTCAAATCATCCTGCTTTTTTTTCTTCCACATCAGTGTCTTTTGCCCTGTGTCTAGCTTTTGGTGCTAAAATAAAATCTGTCACTGAGCTGGGTTGGTTAACAGAGAGTCTTTCTTTTCCTCAGCTTTTTTGTGATGGTAAAAATTTAAGAAGTTTATACAGTGGCCTATCATTATTTATGATGTGAATCTAACAAGTAGCATAAAAACAATATGACTGTTTAATTCTCAAAAACATTGAGGAATTACAGGAAAGTGATCTGACCTTTTTGCACAAAAAGAACTTGAGGTTTTCCTGAATTCCTTACATTTGTGATATAAACTTAGCACAAAAAGTAAGGCCATTTGTGTTTGGTTGATTATTTCCCTTCTTTAATAATGCCAACTGGTGTTATATATACATTGTTGGAAGGTCCGATTTCTCACCTGTACAGTGAGGTATAATTTGTAAAGATTGTGCTTTTGTGGATTAAGCAACACAGCTAAATGTGTGGCTAGTGCCCAAAATCCCATGCAATATTCTCATGGTGTTCACTCTTGTTTTGAGTTGCTTGGTAGATTGGATGATACCACTTTCCCTAAGTAACAAGGTAAAAAAAACAAAAAAAAAAACATCCATATTGGCCATTTTTACACTTAAAAACATAAACGAAGCAATCTATTAACATGCTTTCTTTCCTAGTGTGACATGAAAGGATTCCAACTAATAACATCTGCCAATTAACTGTTTTGACCAACAAGTTAAACATTATTAACTTCTTAATCCAGTTAATATATTACAAAGTCTAAATGGACAATCGGAGAGTAACATGGAGAAAACAGTAAATCGTGTGCCAACATAGACAGCTCCAAAGCTTGTTGCCATAGTTTTTTGTTTTTGTTTCACACTTGCCAAGATTCACATTTAATACAATTCTAAATCAACCTACGTTTCCTTATTTCATGTTGCAATTATGTTTGTGGAGAGCAGCCATATAGTTCCTTTTGTATCTTTATAATGCAATCAAAGAACATAAAAAACCTAGGAAAACTATTGGTGCAGATGCATCCAAAAATAGTTTCATTTCAAGTCAAATAAATCTGAGGTTTCTTCTGTTTTGCTCTGTGATAACTAGGATTTTCCAAATTTGGCTTCGTTTTCACATTAAATGAGCACTTTGGTAGAATAATTCGTAAATAAAATACAATTAAATGTGTCAGCATCATCTTGTATTTCCTCCACTCTTTCCCCTTAAAAAAAGTGTCTGACTTACGTGTGCCACCCTTTCTCTGTCCGAGCTGAGCGCCTGCGGGGTCCCACATAATATCTTCTCTAGAACCGCCCCCGATTCGTACAATTTAAATTATTAAAACATGTATATAGAGTATAGTAACATAACTATTTGCTTTTTGACAATTTCCCTGACCTGCCAAATACATTAACAAATCCCAGTTTTAAATTGCTACCTTTTTCATTGGTACTCTACTGTTAGACTATGTAATCATGCTCACGTCTATCTGAGGAGGTTTGTCACACAGCAGCACACAGTCGGTTAGCATAACTAAACGGCAGCGAGTCCCAGTCAATTAATTTTCTAACGGCCGCTGCGCGTGTATCGTGAGCTGACAGCTCGCGCTCCCCTCTCTATAGTGGTATAGTCCACTGTGGAGCTTCTGGCTGTGCTCAGCCTCCCTGCTCATTCACTTAAAGGCGCTTCCAGTAGTTCGTGTTTTGCACTAGTAAAGAAGGAGCGTTTGTGCTTATAGATTAGCCCCCCCGTCATCTCTCCGTCCAGTTCTGTCCGTGCATATGGCCAGGGGGGGCTTGGAGGGAGTCAGCAGCAACAGGAGCATGTCGTACAGCAGATGGAGTTATGACAGGTAAGCCATATTTCACATCATGACAAGTGTAGGCTGCGTTTAAATTCACTATCTTGTCTGTTGCGTTTCGGTGAATTTGTCAAGGAAGCCCGATGTTGTAAAGGTTAAGGCTATTTCTTGGTGGGAAGCCCACCTCTCCTTTCATGTGTAAATTAGTTGTCAGCGGATTTGAAAATGAGAAATTGTCTCAGCATCATCTTGTGTTTACTGGCAGATGAACGGGATGCTTGCTTCACTGTTTGTTATTGGTGAGTTCACAGCTGACCATTATCACACCATGAACACAACATTCCTATGGTAACAGTGTTTCTTTCTATCTATCTATCTATCTATCTATCTATCTATCTATCTATCTATCTATCTATCTATCTATCTATCTATCT
>JBAMHW010000001.1:17750575-17770572 GCA_037177495.1 Rhadinocentrus ornatus
CCCCCAGCCGAGGCTCGAACCAGCGACCTTCTTGCTGTGAGGCTGCGGTGCTAACCACCACACCACCGTGCAGCCGTATTTGACATGTTTACTAAAACTTATTCCATCTGTCTAATTTAGAAACCCACTTCATCCTGTTTAGGATTGTAATGGGGCAGCGTGGCTTGGCAAGGTAGCGTGGTCGTCTTGTAACCCAAGGGTTGCCGGTTTGATCCTCGGACCCCAAGTCGAGTTCATGTCGATGTGTCCTTGGGCAAGACACCGAACTCCTGATGGGTTGTGAGTGCCTTGCATGGCAGCTACTGCCATCAGAATGTGTGTGTGTGTGTGTGGATGTGATGTATGATGTAAAGCGTTTTGGATAAAAGTGCTATATAAATATGGACCACCAACCCATTACAATCCCCCCATACTCTACACTGCATTGGGGGAATTTATCGAAGCAGTGAGAGGCAGAGTACATCCTGGACAAGTCAGCAGCCCATCTCAGGTTCAACACAGGGACAAATGAGACAGCCAACAATTCATTAAGATACCGTTCATCCTTGGAAAATCTTTTTGGACTGTGGGGGGAAGGTATGGTAAAACATATGCTATTTACAGTTATATGCTCTTTTTAATTTATGTGAATTTGAGTGTGAACATTTTTTAGAAGCTCAAATACAATTAAACAAATACACATTTCAAAGATAGATTCAAAGGTTTATTTTTTAATAATTATAGAAGAAACCTTTGCAGTTAATGTCTCAAAGCCATCACCAATAAAGGGCTTTCTTCCTTTATGATGCTTTGCTAGGCTTTTATTAGCAGCTGTCTTGAGTCCATTTGAAATGAGGTCAGGCCTACAGAAGGCGAGGACATTAATAAATCATATTCAAATATTTACAAATGCCTTTTTTTCCCCCTTTGCATGATCAAGTTTTAAATGGCATTTGTGGGTGAAGCAATGTACAATGTTAACCAAAAATGGTTTTGAAAAGCTTTCTTGAGCCCATCCACTAATTTCTACTGAAGAATCATGACTGGCTTTAATGTAGAACTACCTGAGTGACCATAATTTTATGTGCTGTAGGTGATTAAATCCCCAAATCTTTGCAATTTCACATTAGAAGTTTGCATGGCAGCTTCCGCCATCAGTGCGTGAATGAATGTGAATGGGTGAATGTGACGTATATTTAACAGACCTGCAGAGTTGTCCTTTTCGGCGACAATCACTGTTTTCTTGGTCATTTGGGTCATTCACGTGAATCGCGTAGAACCGGAGAGTTTTTTTTAGGGGTGCGGGTCTTGGGTGTCATGTGTGCCATTACAATTCTTCCAAGCTGAGGTGACGGTTTTGTTTTCCCTCCACTGAACGTAGTGACGTAGGCTCACAATGGATCTATAATTGACATTTTTCTGGGCCAATCGGAATTTCGGCCCTTGCTTCAGAATCTTGACACACACTCCACCAAGCTGAGCTTGTCCTTAGCGCCTATCATGAGACACCTGACCTGTTTGGAAACTAGTGGAAATTGAATTCAAGGTAAGTCAATCTTTTTGGAGCAAAAACAACAGATGTTTGTTTGCTTGATTTCCAACGATAGCTAGTTGTAATGTTAATCCAGCATTGTCTGATTGTCTTGCTAACTAATGTTAACCATTTAGCTTGCTAGTATTTCAGCTAGCCAGCTGGTAACCTTAGAGTTGGCTTATCATTAGCCCCTAACTTTAGCCTGGTGCTCTGCCCTGAGTTCTGGCTACTAGGAATTCTGAACTACCCTGAAAATTCATTACGGAGGTTGTCGTGTGTGGTCGCTAGGGTTGCAAAGGGACAGCGTCGGAGATGTTTACAGGACACATTGTAAAATGTGTCAGCACGTGTATTCAGGGGTTGCGCGGTGGGCTGTCTGACATCAGAGATCATGCATCAGGAGAGCAACACTGGAGGAAGAACACAGAAGACTAGAGCGTCAATGTCCCAGTTCTTCATCCCCCAATCATCTCCCGAGACTGATCCAGTGTGGGACATCATGTCATGATTGATCCATGTCCAGAATTTAGGATGATGAGTTTTTAAAGTCGAATGAATGATAAGTCATGTAATATACAGTAGTAGGGCTGCAACGATTAGTCGACGTTGTCAACTATAGTTGGCAATAAAAATAGTTGACAACGAATTTACCCGTTAAATATTGTCGTCAAAAAAAGAAAAAAACTACAGTGAGACATCGTCTTTTTCCTCTATCTCTGCTGAGAGTTGCGCATGCGTAAAGAAAGAAAACTACAGAGTGACACATCATCTTCTTTTTCTATCTCTGCTGAGAGTTGCACATGAGCAATAAAGTCTGCAAGGGGAAAAATGTAGCGTCCGACCAGGGAACAAAACGGTGGCAGAGGACACTTAAAGTCTGAGATAACTTCACGTTAAAACTTACAAAATAAATTAAATACGTGTGAGATTTGTAAAGCGTACATTGTGTACCACGGAAGTACGTCCACAATGCTCGAACATTTAAAGAGGAGGGTACGTCGGACTTACATAACCTAAAGCAAGATTTCAAAGCTGGAAGTGAAATAAGAGCCATTTAATAATAATGAGATACATAATCCGATTGGTCGACTAGTTGTTTTAATAATCGGTGACTAATCACTATCAGAATAGTCATTAGTTGCAGCCCTATTAGTATTAGCCACTATAAATATATGTCAATTTAAAGAAAAAGTCAAACTAATGAATAAACAGTTAATAAATAAATGTTGTTCAAAGTTTTTTTTTAAAAATATAACTTAACTTTAAAAGTTATATTAAGTTCTCAATGTATTTAGTTTATATTTTAAAAATTCATTGTTGCTCCTCACAAACAGATCTGCTTTAGTTACTGGTGCTACTGCCGCGTAGTAGATTATACAGTATCTCTTTGATTAAGTAAAGTGATTGTGCAATAACTAAGTTGTGTGCATATTATATTTTTTGTTATATATTTTCCTCTTGTATGTTAAAAAGGGATGCATGTTATTACAGCTTTATGGAGCCTAATTAACAGCACTTTATATGCAATAATGTTGCACAATAATCAATGTGTTCATTTGTAGAAGCATTTCAAGCTTTAAATATAATTAATTGCTTTTTTTAAATCACCCCTTTTCTAAAAACACTGGCACAAAATAAAACACACCTCTGCTGTGGGTTCCCCACCCCAAGGGAGCTGGGCCATGGTGGTCATGACCCTCAGGAGCTATGTTTGGCGTACCTTATTTTCACTTCTGAAAGTTGGCAACCCTAGCAGTCACACGTTAGGCCGTCATTCATGGCAAGTGAACCGATGGATGCAGATATGGATATTTACTGTTGCTGTTTATTTTTTAACCCTATATTTTTTTCTCTGTGGAGGTTAAATGTCCCTGGTGGGAAAATTAAATGGTTCTTATCTTATCTTAGATTCTCCAGTATGGTGTCTACCACAGCCTGCCAGAGTTCACAGTTGGAGGTTATGCCGTCAGCTGGTGGGCAGATGTCTTTCAAACGGGGAGGTACCCAGCGCTCACCACAACAGTACGCACTCACCACAGAAGTACAGGCAGCATTGTCAGTGTTCCATGGGCCACATTTAGAGTCAATTTTTAGTTATATGTCAAATTTCATCGACTCAAAATGGCAGCATAAGCATCAACACTCTTAGCTCCATCCAAACTGTCAAACACACCATGCTGACCCGAAAGAAGATGGCAATAGAGATATTAACAGTATAGACAAAGTATGGGTGAGTGCATCAAAAGATGTGCCAAAACATCCTGTCGACTGGAAGCAAGGACAAAGCCTTAAGAAAGGAGGAAACCTTGATGGAGATGGAAAGACGGAGGGTGTTCGACTGCCAGCCATCCACAAGTGCTGCCGCAGCCAGAAAAACCAAGGCAGGAGAGGAGGCTATGCCCAGAAGGAGGCATGCGGCCAAACAACGAAAGTAAGCTTGTGAAACCCTTGGCCAGGCTAAGAAGAAGAAAAAAAAAAAAAAGTTTTTCAAAATAATGTCATGTCTGTCTGTGGTTCTTTTGTTAAAAGCTCTGTCCAGTAAGTCGCCCCGAGCAAACTGTTTACCACCGCCGGACACTGTCACCTTTTTTTCCTCTGAGTAGTTTGCAGGTCTAATGTAAAGCTCTTTGGATAAAAGCCTAGAAACATTAGTTGTCTGTTTCAATCTGTTGTGCGCGTGTAATGTTTCTAACGGTGTGTGAATGTGCATGTTGTGTTTGTGATCTACACTGTTAAGAAATGAGTCATTTAGATGATTGAGAAAAATAACATTACATAAACATAATACAGTTAAATGAATATAGTCTACTGATGACACTAATACTACTACTACTACTACTGGTACTAATACCATGGCAGATTAAATAGCTGTTCCCCCCGCTATACCAAGTAACAGCAAAACAATTTATGCTCACATACTAAAAGACAGAGAGCTAGACATTCACACTGTAATTCTAAATATCACCCTTACAGTATTCCATGATATTCCACTAGAATTGTGTGGAAGCCTGAAGGCCTGTTATCTAGCTAATAATGAAGGATGACTTGGTGACTGAATCAAAATATTCCTCCCTACCCTACCTACCTACCTACCTACCTACCTACTTCACACATGGAGAAGTCAGTTGTTGAAGCAGCACTGGAATCTTTTGACTTGATGCAGTGTAAAAAAAAATTTTTTGTCAGCAGAATGTCTGCAATCACTCTTTTAAAAGAAGGTCAACAAAAGTAAGTTATGCTTAAAATGTATTTGAAGTAGACAAGTACGTCTGTTTTACTACAGAAGTGTACATTTCCAGCATGGGTTCAATAGATTTTGTGAATAAGGTTTTTCTACATGTTTAGTACATAGTTTTACAATCCAGGCTTAAGAATTGTGAGATGGTCACATTTTGGTAGACAGTTTTGTGCTGGGAACAGCTGCATCCCATAGTGAAAGCCACTGTATGTAGGCCCGGTCTGTTTAGTTTTTAAACCAAACCATGTACATTAATTTGAACCCTAGCTTTTCTCCTCAGCATAATTGTGTAATGAGTCATCACCTAGTTTTTAAACTAGGAATGAATTTAGTGAATCTGGGGAATCCAGGGCAGAATCTGGAAACAGTCCCGCAGAGAGTGGCGACCAGTTCCTAAAACGCTGTGGGGTACAGTATCCTGAAAAAGGCTCCAGACATGAATAGGGACGAGCCAACAATCCAGAAGAGTAGTAATCAGACAGGCAGGGTCATTCACAAGAAGGTAGAGATCAGACTACTTATCACAGACAGGCAGGGCTCAGTGGTCAGTCCAAACATGGGTCAAAATCCAGGACAGGCCATAAGCAGTAAAAAATCCAACTGGTAATCAGGCACAGGGTAATTCAGGTGATGTAGCAAGGTCAGTAACAGGAATCGCGACACAAGACACAAATGCTGGATATCAACAGGGTAAGTAATGTTGACCATTTGGCAGGGAAGCAGAGACTGGAGAGCGTTTAAATAGGGCAGGGAGCAGGTGAGGAGAGTGAGTAATCAGGGAACCTCAGGTGGAGCAGATGAGCTTAATGAGGAAGTGGAGGTTTCTGCAGGGCAGTAATCACTGCAGAGCAGTGATCATAACAAATTATGAGCGAGTAGAAACAAAGTAGAAAAAATAGCTGCAGGAGTAGAAAAATATAAGAACTGTGGAAAGGATTGTCCATTTAGAAGTTTAACACTGATACCCCAAGGCCTCTAAGGCCAAGGAGTAATAATCACATTATATTAATTTATCAGGCACTTTTTCTCAAACTGACATTAATGTAAGGAACACATTTTGATGTGTGAGGTTCAAGATCTTTCCCAAAGTGATTATAGCCCCATCACTTTGATGCCTTTGGTGTCTTATTAAAACCAGAGAGGTTGTTGGTTCTCTTTCACATCAAAGTGGATTAGTGTTGAAATGCCCTTTGAGCAGCAGGTGTGCTTTTGGAACAGGAATCTGGGGCAGCATAGCAATCCAGCTGTGCCCGATAAGATAGGTGCTCCAAGAAATAAACTGCAAAATGTGACAGCTTATAATGTAGTACACCATTCTTTATGAGAGTTTTGCTTGGTGTATTTAAAGAACCAGTGTAGCGTGACTGGTCAGATTTAATTCTATAATAAAAATAAAAATTGTAAAAGAATTACGTTAGCAATTCATTATCTGTAACTGGAATGCTTTACTAGTAGTTGGATTGTACTCATTTCCTACTCGGACAATTGTTTTTCAATATATTTGTCCTGGAAAATTAATTAGATTATTGTCTTCTTGTAGTTTGAATGCAATGTTCTCTGATTTACTACTTACAATGTATGGGAAATAAGTGTCACAGACATGTACAAGTGGTACAAGTCACCCATTTATAGAGCTCCAAATTGAATGTCATTTTGATATCTGATTAATTTATGCATATGTAAATATGTATATGTGCGTTTCTGTCCACATAATCTGTTGTACTTGCGCTTGCTCAAGTGCACATTGCATGAAATACAATTCCAATGGAAGTTTTTAAGTAGAATAAAAAAATTTCTACCTTAAGAGCCACTCTATTTTAAATTCTGTTATTTTTACAACAAATAATCATAGCCTAGTCTGACAGAAATAAATGTTGCTCCATCCCGCAGCAAAATCTAACTTTTAAATGCACAATCAATTACAAACAAGTCCTGCCTCATACACAATCACATATTGGATAAATGTCTGGATCTTATGTGCTTTACTGACCTGGCACCATTCAGATACCCTTTTCTCTTTGAATAAGAGCTGTCCCCCAAGACATAGCTACCTCCAGAAAGCCTGCAGTATAGGTTGCGGTAGTGGCCTGTCAGTCCAGGGTCAGTTTACCCGAGTGAACTGGAACTTTCTCTGCAGCCACAACCTGTACTCTCTTCTTTTGAATATCTTGCATTTTAAAGTAAGCCCTTTAAAGTAACACTTGCTTTTCCTTCTCATTTACTGACCACCACAACCAAGTTTATCTTTCATCCTTGAGATGTCAAATCTTCTGACAGCTTTCTGCATGTCCCCTGCCGATATGATCATCTTAGGTGATATGAATATCCATGTCGATACCCCCTCCTGCCGCTTGGCTGCTGAATTTCTTTATTTACTGGACTGCTTTAATTTGATGTCCCCACACACCAGAGGGCACACCTCACACCTAGTCATCGCAAATTCTGCACTTCTCAGCAACCTGCAAGTGTATGACCTAGGTGTCTCTGACCACAAGGTCATTTCTATGGAACTATGATCAAACAAACAAAAAAACATCTGTTTTAGAAACCTCAAAAGCATAAACTCAGAGCACTTGACAGCAGACTCCCACAGAAACTACTTCTTCCCCCAACAACTATCTCCTATTCCCTAAACTACTTCTCTCTGGTTTTGTCAGCAGAGGTGCAGATCATCAAGAACTCTCCACACTGTGCTCTGGAACCTCTCTCCACCTCCCTGGCAAAAGCCCATATAGCTGTCTTAAGCCCATTGATCACCTCTGCTATAAATCACTCTCTTCAAAGTGTTCATGTCCCCCCTGTCCTAAAGCAAGCCATTATTAGACTACTTCTCAAAAAGCACAAACTTGACCCAGAAATCCTTTCTAATTACACGCCCATCTCCAGTCTCCCCTTCATTTCCAAATTACTTGAGAAAGCAGTTGCCACCCACCTTCAGAATAACCTAATACTCAATAACATCTATGAAAAATTCTAGTCCATTTTCCGCACTGCCCACAGTACAGAAACAGCACTTGTAAGAGTCACAAAAGACCTACTGATGTCATCAAATGCTGGTTCTCCATCCCTCCTTATCCTCCTGGACCTATCTGCTGCATTTGACACAGTTGACCATGACATCCTAATTAACCGGCTCCATTTCATTACTGGACTCACTGACACTGCCCTTAGTTTGTTCCAGTCATACCTCATAAATCGGACAGAATACATCTCCAACCAACGCACGTCACCTGCGGCGTTCCGCAGGGGTTGGTCCTTGGCCCCATCTTCTTCATCCCCTACCTCATCCCCATTGGCCAGGTCATCAGCTGCCATGGTTTTTCTTTTCATTGTTATGCTGATGACTCTTAGCTATATGTCAATGCCACAGCTGCAACTCCACCCTCGTTATCATCATCGTCATCCCCGTCACAGCTCACCATCTGGAGGAGATAAAGGTTTGGATGGAGCACAATTTGTCCAACTCAACAGCTCCAAAACTAAAGCCATTGTGGTCGGCACTCCTCACCAGACCAAATCATCACTCATAACCAGCATCTCCTTCTCTGTCCTCAATATTCCTCTCTTGTCAGTAGTCACAAATCTTGGTGTGAAAATGGACCCCAAACTTACCTTTGAATCCCATATCAACCACCTCTGCAAGACCTCACTCTATGACCTCCAGAACGTTTCCAAACTCCACCCCATTCTCTCCCTCTCATATACAGAAAAGTTGATCTATGCCTTTATCTCCTCCAGACTGGACTATTCCAATGCACTTCTCATTGAGATCCCTAGCAAGAGCCTGCAGAGGCTCCAATACATCCATAACTCTGCAGCCAGGGTCCTGATGAAAGTACGCAAACACGGCCATATAACCCCTATCCTCCACTCCCTCCACTGGCTTCCCATCTCTGCCGGGGTTGAATATAAGGTTTTCCCTCCTCACACATCAATGTATCCATGAACATTTGTGGAACGCCCTCCCTGACACCCTGAGGGCACCACAATCTACTGACTGTTTTAAAAAAGGTCTTAAGACATTTCTTTTAAACAAAAGCTTTGACTCCCTCTCTTAGACATCTTTAATTTTTAGATATATTTTCAAAAATGTTTACCTTTAAAAAGATTGTTCATTTTATATTTTTCTTTCTTCAACTTGTAGCACTTTGAGCTTTTCCCATATAAAGGGCAGTATAAATCCAATGTATTGTTATTTTTTATTACATGGAATGAACCAACTTGTTCTCTCTCCCAAGTTGTCAGATAGTGGCACATGATCAGGAAGTTGTTGGGTTTTCAATGCACAGGGTTCTCATTCAGCCATTGTATATACACATGCAGGGCATATCCTAGTGGATGACCCAACCAACTGGAGACTGACTATGGCATTGCCAAAAAAACAAAGTATATTTTCTAATATTAAAATGTTACATTTAAATGCCTAAGCAAGAGGTTTTCCTAACCGAGTCGTTTAAATGCCAAACATTAACCAATCACTAATCTAAACCAAATAAATTTTAATGTTGATAAATTTGAAAAGGAAATGAGTGAATGATCAAGAAAGTATGTGTTAAAAATAAATAAATCAACAACAACATAAACTCAGTGGTTCCCAAGCTTTATTGGGCAGGGCCCCCCTTTTCATCAACAATAATACCGTCAAGCCCTTTCTATCTCACTACTATGTGCACTCCAACACTTAACACAAAAACATATGAAGAAAGGCACTGCTAAATAATTTTTTGTTTATTGGCTGCTTCTTCATTAATTATGGTTAAAACCATATCAGTGGTGGAGGGAAGTACTAACTTGTCTGCCTTTGCATGAGGCTTCTTAGACCAGGAACATTTCAGATATTTGTCCATGTTTTTACTGATAGTGTAGAAACTATAAATTTTTTTGTTTAGCCAACAGGTTTTGTTTTTTCTGTCTGTACCAGGATTTCTCTCCCACTCAAACGAGCAGCGTCTGAAAACAGCTTTAACAACAACCCAACATACACAGAAACGATTGGTCCAATCTGGAAATGAAAAAGGTTTTGCTGATGTGCTGCTTCACCACCATTCTCTCCTGCCTTCAAATGAGGATTTCTGTTGGTCCCGATGCTACCTTAATTGACGGTAGAAACTTGTGTTTCAGCAACAACAAAGCTGTAAAACTGCAAGCTGATGTTTCAGTGGCACATTATGTCAACATGTTACATTCCTCCTCACTAGAGATGTTTCAGTCATTTAAAATTTTTTCCTTAAGATTGGCTTGAATTCTTTTTTGCTGTCGGTAGAATGTAAAATTTCTTAAAAGAAATTACTTTGCAGAAAGAATACCAGAGGTATTTACATTTGTACTGATATCAAATTAGTACTATCCAAATTTTAACGCTTTCTAACATTATCTTTTAAAAAACAAACTTTGAACAAGTATCAGCAGCAACTAAGGTAGTAGCAGTACCAACAATATAACTGTATTGGATTACTCTCAGCTCTGATCAATCTTATTTCCAGCTGGATCAGGCAAGTCATGTTTAGGGATATAGCCATTGGATGAAGTTGTTGCATGCTGCAGCTACTCTGTCTGTCTACAGACACCAATGGAGCTGCATGGTTCCGCCAAGAGTTGGTTGAGAATAAAAACAGAGCTTGTCTTCATATTATTTTCAGGACAAAACTCCAAATTAACCTTATAGTTACTTCAATTACTGTAATATACTGAGTTGTAGCTGTAGTTATAGTACAGGGCTCAAATATTTAGTGTATTATAAAAGAGATAATTAGATTTTAATAAAAAATATGGATAAGTAGAATGAAAAACGTTTTCCATCCTGGAGCTTTTGTGAACAGATAGCATCATGATGGGCAATAAAAACAAAATTTTTCTTTAGACCTTTTTTCTTTCCTTATTTAGTCCATATAGGATTAATTAACTATTTGAATTTTACTTGAGCTGCTCTTTTCTTATCTCATTGTCATTTAGTCTTCATTTTATTTCCTAACCCTGCATGGTAGACTAGAGAAATTAGTCTTTTAGCCTCCACTGCTTGTGAACCATAATATCTTAATATAAATTACATCATACATGACAGCTCTTTATGTTTTCTTTCTTTGATAAATTAATAAATTATTCAGGAGGTAAATGTTTTTAAATCTTGACAGAAATCTGGTGTTTGCAGTATTTGTGTTTTAGTCTTTCAAATGATTTCGTTTAACTGATTTTAATTGGCTATACATTTCAGCCCTTCTTAACCAGCAGGTTTTATGTTTTGTATTAGTCTTCTGAAGAATGTTTTCAAAAGGCTCTAAAACATAAAATATGTTAATTCTGCTCCCTTTTGCTATTCTTTTATTCATCTCCATCCTTCC
Source organism: Rhadinocentrus ornatus (assembly GCA_037177495.1). Lineage (NCBI taxonomy): Eukaryota > Metazoa > Chordata > Actinopteri > Atheriniformes > Melanotaeniidae > Rhadinocentrus > Rhadinocentrus ornatus. The sequence continues at coordinate 17,761,665 of JBAMHW010000001.1, forward strand.
TTTGCAGCTCTGTGCCACTGTTGAATGTGTGTGGGATATGCCCCTGGAGCTGGTTGCTATGGTGAGACACCATGGCACAAATTTAAGTTTAAGTTTTTGGGAAATAGGGTTGTGTGTTTGTGTAGCAAATATTAGTATACTTGTTGATTCTTCAGTACAAGTGCTTGAGAAAATTAAGCTTTTACTATTTGATGTGTTAATGAGTATCAGGCATGATTTATGAAATTTAGTAGCATATTGTTAAACCACAAGTCTCTGACCTTACTGTAGCTGTAAACAATGCATGTCTGTAAAGAAATCTACATCTCCATGAATGGTGTTCACATTTAAGATAAAACAAGCAAGGCAAGGCAAGGTCTGGCGCTCCAGTGTTAACGAGAAATCTCCCAAAATGAGCCTTCTACCATTTTGTCATCACATTCTGTTTTTGTTCTCCATCTGAATGATCTGAACAGAAACCTGGAATTCCTTATCTAAAGTTGTATTAAAGTTTTGTTATCACTGTGAATTCTGGTTCTGTAAAGGATTTTCGTTCATGCTCATCACTGCTTACAACAAAGAAGAACAAATTGTCTTCACACCGGTAATTAGTTTCACCATGCTTGATCAACACTGTGTAGGCCATAAATAACATGAAATACTATTTTTGCACCTTAATTACTCCACTTTTGTCCAGTTCTGGCTTATTAATTTAATTGAAGACAGGAAATTAACTTTGTAACAGTCTATCAGAGGCTTGTTTTAAACCAAACCATAAGAACAGAGGTTTTCCTCCACCCTAAAATGGAGCATGTTTCACTGGAAAGGATACCAAGCCTGCCTCCGATTCTACGTCTGTAAATTTTAAGAAGTCAGTCTCTCTGTGAACAAAGTGCTTTGCTAGTACTGTTAAGTGAGTAAAGACTTTTCCCAAACACAATTCCACGTGGTGTTTGTGATTAAAGGCCCATTTATGCTCTCTTATGTACTTAACAGGTACAGTATGTTAATTTAAAGCAATTTCATACCTTGACGCCCTTCATCTTTCCATGCATCGTTTATGTTGTGAAGTCAATTAATCCAATAGGGGGCAGTGCCAAGTTCAGATTTCACTCCAGCTTCTAACATCAGTTTTGAACACTGGCTGGTGGTGGTAATGCACCACTATAAAGTTGTTTGCAACCCCCCAACACACTCACACAGCCTTTCTTCAAAAGCTCCCACCATCTATGCAGTTGTTTTTGTCGTCATCTTCTACTTCTTCCTCCTATTTATTTTTATTTTTCTCTGGGTTGTTCCATTCGCTGGTCGCATGTCACCTATACTGCCCAACACTGACCCTGCGGTTTCTGGTGGTATTGCGCCATTTGCATCAATCGACAGATCCACAAGGCACCTGAAACGCACCAATTATGCGCATAGATGACGCAGGAGACGGATTAAAGTGACTGTCCGTCTTCATTGTGTGCGTTGAGCATAAATGAGCCTTAAAACAGACAATATTTATATTTGATTATTATGTAACCTCTAGTGATTATGAAAGCAAATACATTTGACTTGTTCATTTATAAAAAGCATGTTTTTTTTTGTTATTGCCATGATGGTTTTCTAAACCAGTTTAACTACCATAAAAATGTCAATGTAATAGTTTTGTTATTTATATTATTGATCTGATCTGAATTGTTGTTTTTTTTGTAATGACATCTGGTAGGAACCAAACTTACGTTCCTTACTGGACATCGACCTTGTTTTTTTGTCATAAAACTGCTCTCCAGAAACACAAGGCAGAAGAAGGTTTTCATGCTGAAAGAAGATGAATGCGGTTATAAGTTTTCCTTTTCCTTTTGAGCTACTTTATTCCCTCCTGGTTATGTGCAGCCAGCGAGGTATGTTTATTTTAAATCTTTGATTATGTGCATTTATAGAACAATTTGGTGTTCTTAATTATGTCATTTGGTTCTTTGTATGCTGACAGTTCGACGGAGAATTTCTTTACGCCTACTATGGTGTACTTGAATAAATTTATCAGTAAACAAGGACTATGGCATTGTGTTTATCCCGGAGGGAGGGACAACCAGTGTTGTTTTTGGCAGGCTTCTCAGTTTTAGTCTTAGTCTTCAGGACGAAAATGCTTATTAGTTTTAGTCACATTTTAGTCTTTTCTAAGTTTAATCGTTTTAGTCTAGTTATAGTTGAAAAAAACTCAAAAAGGTTTTAGTCTAGTTTAGTCAAATAAAAAAAAAGTATTATCCTTTTAACAAATTAATTTAGGTCAATAATATGTATTACAAAGTGGAATCAAGGTTGACAGGTTATAACGAGTATTGCAATTCATGCAACAAGTTAACCTTAATGCTTTTGCATAATAACCAGATCCTTAACCAGACTTTCCCATCAACAGGTATGCATTGCTGCCATGCTATACTTAATTGCTGTTGGGCAGAAACCTTTTATTTCTATATTTAAACTTTTTTCATAAACTGATGCCCTACTTCATCATACAAAAATGTCACACAAGAAAATAGCAGATCTATAAGTTCAACATATAGCAACACTGTGAGCTTGTTTGGTTATTTTCAGCAATAATTACAAAATGAAAAGGAATGGTTTTAGACTTAGAAGGTTTCCCAACCAACAACAAATACTTTCTGATCTACTTAGGGTTATGGATCGCACAGATAAAGTGCTAACTGTGGAACCACTTACTCCAAAAAAGCAAAAACATCCTTACATTGGTAGCTGTGGCTTTATTTCTAAGAATTTTCTGAAGTGCAATACAACACCCTGAACATACACATGCCCAAAATATGAGCAATGGATAAGGAACAAATATGCTCAACTTGACCTAGTCTGCCAGTGAAATTATAATGAATTATTGTTAAAATATGTCCATATGTTGTTTCGTTGCTTCCGACCACCAAACCCCATCGTCTATGCTGCTGCCATAATTCATTTATGTATGAATAAGCTCATCACTGTCTCGTTATCGTCATGAAACAAAGGTTAGTCAACGACGTAAATTTGTCATCATGGTTAACGAAAACAACACTGTTCTAAACCTAACCAAGTATTTTTGATTCCTAATCTTAACTAGGACGTTTTATCGTAATGTGACAATTTGCATTTACCTCCTACTGCCTGCAGGGAGCAGTACCTTACAAGATACCATTTATGGTATTTAATGGTATGAACAAATGACCCATTCAGTTGAAGTACTTGTTGGATCATTAAGATGTGGTGAAGCTTGGTCAATAACAATTATTTTTACTATTTTTAAATCATAGTCTAGATTTTAGTGAGCCAGTAAAAATTAGATGATATGGGAGAAAATGACCAGCTGTGGTGAAAAATGAAGCATGTTGGATCAGTTGGAGGCTTTTTAGAGAGTTACTGGTACACTCTTGATACTACTGATTTGTTAGTGTACCATTCTCAGCTTTCATTACTGATCACGTGACATGCACACCGGGTTTGGTGTATTCATTTTAATCTTGAACAGATATTGTTGTTCATTCAACAAGAATTATAAAAATGTTCATGTGTAGAGAGGACAGTCAAATAATATGTTTTATACTTAAGTCCTGTTTTATGTAAAGCAGCAAATGAACAATGTATGTATGTCAAGGTAAGGTAATTTAGGTAGCAATATCTCCATCAGTTGGATATTTTGGATTTTTTTTTAACCAGAAATTTGGAAAATCATACGGATTTTGAGCATCGACAAGTCGACGTTTCTTTTAAATATCCCTGTCTGACCTGACTACGTAAGTGCTAAACTGGTTTGGAAAGTGTTAAGTCCTCTAGCACCATCCTAGATGAGAAACTGTTAATAGTCACTAGAGCAGGAGCAGCGTCCCCAGCTAGCTTTTTGCTACCCAACATGGCGGCATGGTGGTCCAGAATGGTCCATATTATTAATCATCTAGGTTATAATTATTCTGAAATCTTAAATGGAAAGCAACCAGACTGTCAAAGTTGTAATGACCCCACAATATGTTGAGTATGTGAAACACCAGAACTGAAGGGTTTTCTAGAACAAACGGAAGTTGCTTTCTTTTAAAGTTCTTAGGAATTACAATAATCAACCCTAACCCTGGAAATATGATATCCCCGACTTTAATAATAATACAAAAAATATTTTAAATGATTAGCCATTGTAAAATACACTGCTCAAAAACAATTAAGGGAACACTTAAACAACACAATATAACTCCAAGTCAATCACACTTATGTGAAATCAAACTGTCTACTTAAGAAGCAACACTGTTTACAATTAATTTCACATGCTGTTATGCAAATGGAATAGACAACAGGTGGAAATTATAGGCAATTAGCAAGACACCCCCAATAAAGGAGTGGTTCTGCAGGTGGTGACCACAGACCGCTTCTCAGTTCCTATGCTTTCTGGCTGATGTTTCGGTCACTTTTTAATGCTGGCAGTGCTTTCACTCCAGTGGTAGCATGAGACGGAGTCTACAACCCGCACAAGTTGCTCAGGTAGTGGAGCTCATCCAGGATGGCACATCAATACGAGCTGTGGCAAGAAGGTTTCCTGTATCTGTCAGTGTAGTGTCCAGAGCATGGGAGTGCTACCAGGAGACAGGCCAGTACATCAGGGAACATGGAGGAGGCCGTAGGAGGGCAACAACCCAGCAGCAGGACTGCTACCTCCGCCTTTGTGCAAGGAGGAGCAGGAGGAGCACTGCCTGAGCCCTGCAAAATGATCTCCAGCAGGCCAGAATTGTGCATGTGTCTGCTCAAACCATCAGAAACAGACTCCATGAGGGTGGTATGAGGGCCCAGCGTCCACAGGTGGGGGTTGTGCTTACAGCCCAACACCGTGCAAGACGTTTGGCATTTGCCAGAGAACACCAAGATTGGCAAATTGGCCACTAGTGCCCTGTGCTCTTCACAGATGAATGCAGGTTCACACTGAGCACATGTGACAGACGTGACAGAGTCTGGAGACACCGTGAACGTTCTGCTGCCTGCAACATCCTCAGTAATGGTGTGGGGTGGCATTTCTTTGGGGGGCCGCACAGCCCTACATGTGCTCGCCAGAGGTAGCCTGACTGCCATTAGGTACCGAGATGAGGTCCTCAGACCCCTTATGCTGGTGCGGTTGGCCCTGGGTTCCTCCTAATGCAAGACAATGCTAGACCTCATGTGTCTGAGGTGTGTCAGCAGCTCCTGCAAGACGAAGGCATTGATGCTATGGACTTGCCCGCCCGTCCCCCCAGACCTGAATCCAATTGAGCACATTTGTGACATCATGTCTCGCTCCATCCACCAATGCCATGTTGCACCACAGACTGTCCAGTCAGGAGCATGCCCAGTCGTTGTAGGGAGTTTATACAGGCATGTGAAGGTCACACACACTGGCTGAGCCACATTTTGACTTTTTTTAAGGTAGGGCTGGACGATATGGCCAAAACTTGTATCACAATATATTTCTTAAATTCGGGCAATACGATATAATTCCAATATCGATATAAACTGAATAAAAACCTCAGAAAAACTGCCAAAAATGCCCACAACAGATGCTGTAAAACTAAAAATCATTTTTCCAAGTTTATGAAACTCCTTCAGTAAAACATTTTAGAAATAAAAACTATAAAATAAATAAATTAATGTTCACCTTTTATCTGTATTTAGCAAAGCTAAATCAGCTTTCAAACAAAGTAATTTAAAATCACCATCAAAGGTCAAAAAACTTTTACCATTTTCAGTAATAATAGCTTTAACTTTAAAATACAACTTAGGCTTATCGTGTTACTCTTAAAGATTTAACAAAGGTGCTTCAAAAAGGCTTAAAAAGAGAAGTGCTCAGAATTGCTACAAAAAAAAAAAAAAGAGTGAGCAACAATTGGTGCTTCATCTTCTGACTCAGCATATTCTGAGTGGAAATGCTTCAGATGCACTGTTGCCTGATCAGCAAAAAACAGAAAAAGTTGCTAGATCTGTTGTTAGTCGCTTTAAAAAAAAAAAAAGTCGCTAGAGGGGAGTGAAAATGAACAGCAAAAAATCGCTTAGTTGGCGACACTGAGCCAAACCACTTCCGTACCACCGAGTTAGTCTTTCCTCTCTTCAAATCAACTATTTCGTCTGCTTTCTCTTTGATTGTACAAGCTTGTTCAGTCATGTTTGCATTACAGACATGAACACTCGTTTTGTAGCTAAAACTAGCACCGTTGGAGCTTAGCCTAGCCTTCTACCTTGCGCTGAGCACAGCCAACTGCTGCTGGTCTTTTATTTTTTATTTTTTTACTGCTACTGATGTACGTCATCACATACGTAGCCAATGTGTTGCAGCTCTTCTTGATCAGCTTGAACGGCAGTCAGTGAAACGCTGTAATCTTATACTGTCGGAAATTTGTTCAAAACTCATATTACCGTTATTGAATAAAAGTATATTGCGATATATATTGATAATGAATTATTGTCCAGCCCTATTTTAAGGACATTACATCAAAGTTGGATCAGCTTGTCGTGTGTTTTTCAACTTTAATTTTGAGTGTGACTCCAAATCCAGACCTCCATGAGTTAACAAATTTGATTTCCATTGATAATTTTTGTGTGATTTTGTTGTCAGCATATTCAACTATTTAAAGAACAAAGTGTTTAATAAGAATAGTTCATTCATTCAGATCTAGGATGTGTTAATTTAGTGTTCTATTTATTTTTTTGAGCAATGTATTTTAATTCATCCTAGTTTGACATTTTGTTTTCTGTGTTTTTATAGGCCTGAGACTCTAGCAAACCCAGGTTACCCAAGGCCCAGACATTGATTGTTCTGTAGTCATGTGTTTTTCATACTTTAAGGAATTGTAATCATAACAGTTGCAATCTGTCCCTTGAACCAGCATAGCAAAACCTCCATATTAAACCTGGGAGTCATTTTTAACAGTGCTTTTGTATTTGACAAACATATAGTGCCATTATCAGAGCCAGTTTTTATCAGCTCAGAATTCTTGCAAATGTCAAACATTTTCCTCATTTTCTGATTTTAAAAAGCCATTCAAGCTTTTATTTCATCTAGACTTGACTACTGCAACAGCCTCTATTCAAGTATGGGTCAGTCCCTTATGCACCATCTGCAGTTGGTCCAAAACTCGGAAGAGAGGCCACATCACACCAGTTTTAGTTTCTTTGCACAGGCTACCTGCTAATTTTAGAATTGATTTTAAGATTTTATTGTTTTTTTTTAAGTGTATGAACAGGCTGGCCCCTTCTAATCTTGCCAATCTTTTAACCCCATATGCTCCCTCTAGATCGCTGAGGTCTGCTGATCAGTAACTCCTTGTTGTCCCGAGGTCCAGGCTGAAATTAAGAGGGGATATAACTTTATATTTATTATTTATTTCTTTTATATCTGTTTTATTGTTTAGTTCCACTTTTTTTATTTCAATTTTTTTTCTTCTATTTTATCACTCTTAGTTGTTTAGCACCAATTCTTTCCTGCCTTTTTCTTCCACACCTTTGTTTTTCTAATTAAACTTTAGTTCAACAATGCACTTTTTGTCTAGTTCTGCTTCATCAGTCAAAGCAGATCTATGAGAAATTCTAATTGGTCTGCCAGTGAATTATATTAAAAACATAATCATATAATGACTCTGGCCAGTTTCTCCTGATTATTTCAAATATATAATGTTTATTATTTTTAAACAGCATTGAAAGGGAGCCAAAACTACATTACTATGTGATTGGTTAATAGCTGGAGGATTACTTTGATCTGTTAGATAGAGTGCTGCTGCGACAGGAACCCGAGTCTTGCGGATGTTGTGAGGCACAGTTTATAAATGATTATATTTATATATATAGCCCTGTTGTCCCTAGTGTAACCGTTATGTTTAATCAAAATGTGTTGTTTGCCTGATAAGGAATTCAAGGATTAGTCTTATTGAAAATTAAGTTACAATATTACCTGAACCATAAAATAGAGTTTACAGATTCTTTTCTCCTTTGACTTCAATAGGTCTTGAGTAATAGCAGGAACAAACACATACATATTTATTCAGACAATATGCTCTGCAGAGCCTAAGTATTTGCATCTTGTCAAATTTTTTTTTTAGCAGTTTGTCCTTTGCTGACTCAACACCTTAACATTAATGAGCTTCTTGGTGTATAAACTGACAGCCAAGGCCAATTACAGATTATTGATAGTGTATCTGGTAGTGTTATAAACCTGCGAGTGTATTGGGGAATTTTATGCACTTGTATGGATTTTGTGTTTGTTTTTGTCATTGATGACAAAAAGCTTGCAGTACATTAACCTATGGGGACTTCCTGTGAACTATATTTTTATTTCCCTTAGCGCATTGGTATCAGACATCCTGTATTGTATTTTTATCTCTGTCCCCCTTCCGAGTACCTCCACATGTTATATACCATGAGAAACGCTCAAGATTTTTTAGATTTGAATCATATGTTCAAGGCTACAATCATAACTATGCATTCAGTAAATACTTGTTTAAGACCATTCGCAAATGCAATTTAACTTTGCAGCTATAATGTATTCCAGTAGCAGATGATACTGCAATAAAAATGGCCCGGTTAGATGAAAAAGGGTCCAGTAAAAGTAGTCCAGGAAAATAGTTGGTCCACAATGTATCCTTTTTTTCCCACTGGCTTTGATAACAGAAACCCCATGGCTGCAGTTCATGTCACCCTTCCCTCCAGCAGTGGTGCATCTGATGTAATCGGGAGAGAGCAGGTTTATTAAAATGAAGAGACGTTTTTGTCTGAAACTTAAAAAAGAGGAAAAAGAACCAATGTTTCTCTTTGTCTGTCAAAACCCATGCAGATGGGCAGAAAATCGGATGGGACACTGCTCCCAAAGGATGAGAAACTTTTTTATTTATTTTATTTTATTTTATTTTATTTTATTTTATTTTATTTTATTTTATTTTATTTTATTTTATTTTATTTT
>JBAMHW010000001.1:17783739-17800682 GCA_037177495.1 Rhadinocentrus ornatus
ATCATTTTTAGGAATTTAAGTAGTTTAACCAAGACACCATGGAGATAAGATTCCTTGCAACATAATCTATAGTATTTGCCTTTAAAATCAGCAAGAAAGTTACTGTCTTTGTGTATGAATGGGATTTATGTGTATGTCAGCATACGTGTGTGCAACTATAACCTTTATTGGGCCATGCTGATCACTACTGTCCTGCCATTAGCAGCAGGTGACCAAATATTTTTGGAATGAGCTTACAGTCTCCAGTTGTCGTATCCATATCTCCTCTGATCATCTGAAGTGCAGTTCCACCGCTGCTGTTTCTTTCCTCTCACTGAATACCCATTACCATGGTTTCCCCTGGTTTCCTTGATGCCATTGGCTCATGGTTGCTATAAGATACAGGAGCAATCCACAAATTCCAGAATGATACTTGAATTAGAACAACAGCATCTTTTTGGAAATTATTGTGAACTTATAGAAATTTTGTAGAGGCCAGGCTCCAGATAGCTTCTACATAAAATAGCAAAAGCAGGTAAAAGCCTATTATAAAATAAGTTAGGTTTGACAGTATTGATTTAATGATTCCACATTTTGACCTGTTCACTTTTGTTAGTTACGAGCTGAGAATGAATGCTTGACTACCAAAATTAGAAGCATTAGGAAAGCTATAATGAGCAAGGTTTTTTTTGTCATGTGATGCTGCCATTAAAAATGCATGCACCTATGTGAAGAGTTTAAGGACACAGCTACACTCTGTTGCTCTGTCATCTCATAGAAATACACAGTGCAAGCATTGACAGAAATCAGTGAAATGAGGGCAACACATCTCACAGGCACACAGATCCACAAAGAAGCACTCATTGCATGGTGGTTCTTCTCTGTGGGGAGCACATTTGCAAGATTAGCATTTTCGCCGTGGAGAACTAAATCTCCTACTATTTTTGTTTCTGACAGGGTATTTCAGAAGTGGTATCCTTTTTGTTGTGAAAAATGCATTCAAGTGATATTTTATTCCACAAAACATTCTGAATTTTACACCTGTCTAGAGAAAGAAAAAGTACATTGTTTACATGCCTTCCTTTAAAGGAATTTTGCTTCTGTGCAGTCCCCATCAGAATTATTTTTTCTATTTATGCCATCAATTTTCATGGATGTGAGCATGCAAATGAAAAAAAAAAAAAAAAAAATTAACTCACTAATGTGAGGAAGGAAATACACTGTGTGAAATTGGATAGTCCATGAAAGACTGTTATAAAATATATGAAAATTAATGTCAAACAACCATCAAAAACCAAAATTACTTCTAATTATGTATGCTTTCTAGTTGGTGAAATAAAAATGTAACTATGTCAATTTAAAACATTTAAATATTGAGAAATTCTTATTTTGATACCACTGACAAAAATAGTAATTTGGCCACTGGCCAATATACAGCTCCGATTGCTTTACAAATTTGTTTTCCATCTAATGCCTGGGAAATATTCACATACGTTTTATTCATTTTTATATTTGAATAGTTTTGAACTATTTTTTATTTATCACATTTTATTATATTACACTAATGCAATATCAAACATGTACAATATGCTGTAAATATCACAACGAAAGAAAAGCATTGACATGGCAATGAGGGCTGCATTCCAATGAAAATATCTTTTTTTTTTTGCTTGCACAGGTCACACGTGCAGATCCAGAAGTGGAATGCAACACTCGTTAATACACTTAAGATCAACACCCAATATTTATGTATTTGTTTACATATCACAGTCATATTGCCATTGCAATATTCAACAATATTTTATATCACATATTTTCCTAAAGTTATGCAGCCATAACTTAAATGTATTATATACATAACAATGTACATAATAACCTTTCACATGAAAAACAACTTTTGTGTAAAAAGGAAAAAGCTATGGCTGCTTTCATGGCCCAACAAGGATTAAAAGCAAGTAAATGTAGTCAGTTTCAGGACAAAGTCTATGCAAAACATCCAGGACACACCAAGTAAATATCAGCCACTATCGTCTGCTGATGTTACCCTATCAGCCAGTAAGCCCATTGCAGTCAATTAGCTGAATATTGTCCAATATCAATGCTAGGCCTATATATACATTTCCAGTCAAAATTTTTGACACATTTTCCCATTAAATCCAATAGGAAAGGGTGTCCAAAGTTTTGACTGGTAGAGTAGTAATAGTAAAGTGTTTGGAGACACCTACCCATTAAATATGAATGGCTATAGGTGTACATTTAGTCCTGTAATTCACATGTGTTTGACTTGCAGATGGTGGAAACTGGTAGAGATGGCAGGCTTTATGATAATGAAGGCATTTTAGATACATAGCTTTGCAAGTATTTCATGCATGTTTGCAGTTATTGCAAACAGTGTCAGGGTACTAAAGAGCAGGAAGTTTTTGACAATGTCGCAATCCTGCATTTGCTATATATTACTCTGGCTTTCCCTGTACAGCTTCTTGTTAAGATTTTTGTCACAACTGAAAGAACTCAATTAGTCAGTTTTTCACCAAATTGATATGCCATTTTGCTTTAAATTAATTGAATACCCTCATTTTAAAGGTTACGAAGCTACCTGTAAACCCATCATTGTGATGCAGGACAAGAGTGACCAGATGCTCACTACACAATTATGAGCTGTTTTGACCTGCTCTTGTACAGCTCTGTTTCTGTCATTATCTTCCTGTCTGATGCCTATTCACACACTTAATTACTCTGATTGCAGGCAGGTAGTGCTTTGTTTGCCTGTATGTGTGACAAAAAGTGGGTGGTAAATACATTTTAATTGCATCTGCGTGGGCCTTTGTCATCAAACTCAGCTGCACGCTGAATATTTACTGACTGATGCTGTATCTGCAGGACATTTAGCAGAGAAATCAAATGCATGAAAAAGCAAAATGAACTAACTACTTTAGTATTGCTTAATTCTTTACTAGGCATAATTATATCATGATGAAAAATTGAATTACATTTTGCCAAGCGAAAAAAGAGAAATTAGCAAGAATATCAAAGTACATTTGCTTTTATTTGTCTTTGCAAATCACAAGATTGTATACTGTGATGAGACATAGCTCCTTAAGACACTAAAGCAAAACCATTTAAACAAAAACAACTTGATCCTTTTGTCAATCGACGGTACGCTAAGAGCAGAAGCTTAGAAATATGCTCTGAGAATATTGACAGGCGGTGTAACTGCCACAAATCTCCACTGTACAGCATGTCTTTCTAAAGTAAGGATGTCAGTTTGATGGTGGAAATCCAATATTTGATGCAGATGCTTACCTACTTCTTTTACAGTCATCCTGGAGTATACTCACTTCCAAATCTTCCCTGGAACGCATCATTGAGAGATGTGCTACAAGTTAGTGTTTGAAGGCTAAAGATGGCATGCCTTTGTGTAGCTGTTGTTGTGTAGTTGGATGGATTGATGGTGATGATGATGATTTTCACACTGATCATAACTCTCTGATGTCATGCAGCAGAAGATAAGAGAAATGTGCAAATGCTTCTGCCCCATTTTTTTTGGTCAACTAAATATGGCACAGAACTCTCCCGTCACAGTAAACAGTATGTTTACCCATTACTGGACAGACAGCTTACAAAACTTAAGCATATGGAGGAATTTAAACCACAGCTTATACATTTGTGAATTTTATGGCAAAAAAAAACAACAAAAAAGACCTGTGGTCCATCCACCCTGACCTAGTCTAACCCTCATCCAATGGAGTCCTGCACATTCCCCTTAAAGCGGGTACACACTACAGGATAGTCGGGCTGATTTTTGTCCCAATCTCCCTCTAGTTGGATGTTTGCAACTTTGTGTTTGACTTTCCTGTGATGTGTTAAGTGATTTTGTCCGGTCGGAAGGTCAGATCGTAAATAATTGTTACGACCTGGCTTGGCTAGAAAAACGGGACACAACATAAAATAAAGATGCCCTGATGAAATGGGGAGAATTAGGGAGTTTATTGTCCCAAGTGGCTGGAGAAATAATGACCAAACAATTAAGCTAATATTAAAAGCTAACAGAAAAAAGCAAGAAATTGTTTGTTATGACAATTTCTGATATAGTTTGGGCTGAAACAACATTTCCCTATTCATTTTGCATCACCAGAAACTTTTGCATCTCTGTCTTTCATCCTATTCTATGCTGCTGTGGCTTATTCCCTCTGAATCATCTGCGTAAATCTTACTAAATAGGAGACATAGAGGTTTCTCAGTGGTCTCTGAGCTGCTGGGCCACAAGAGCTGAAGGAACAATCAGTGAATCTGTCGCCAGTGATTAAACCTCTGAAGAGAAGGCTGGATGCAATGACCAACCAGTTAATCACCTGTGCTGGATAAATATCCTGTTGTTTTGTTAATGCAAGTAATTATTCTATTCACCTTAAATAAATGCTGTTTACCTAAACGTTTGGAGAGCAGAGCAGCAGGCAGCACAGTTGTTACTTTCAAAGTCCAAGATTGTTTTATCCCTCATAGAATAATCCTGAATTTAACAATGAATGTAATTTATATCATTCCAAAAAAATAAAAAAACAGTGAAGATTTATAACCTTTCTAAGTTCTATAAGAGAAAAGGTCGGGTAATTTTTTAGAATAACAAAGAACAAGAGAAGGTCAAAACAGTAAAAAACCTAACAAACAAACAAAAAAAATGTTCTTAATGGCTGGGTGGGGGATATTTAATGCAGTTTAATTGTATTACTTGGAAAGACTGGCATCTGTCAGATTCTAACTTTGTTTGTGGAACACATATTGTCACAAATACATTCATAATTGGATTTGTTGTTGTTGTGTTGAGCTTGATCCATGGGTGTTTACCTTGGATGAGCCTTCCATATGAAAGTAACACAAAGAGTCACTTGGACAAACTCCCACACGGAAACAGCATGTGTACATTAAAGGTCAATTTAAAGCAAATGCTGCTGAATCAGAAAAGACTGAAATAGAACTGAATAAAATGTCAGCAAGACTCAGAGCTCCCTTTATGTTTTCTGCACTGGTGACTTTATCTTTTTGGGGAAAACAAAGTTGTCATCTTCCTGTTATTTTGCACTTGGGCTTTTTCCACACATGAACACTAGACGTTTTCTGGAGAATATATGTACCAAACTATCTCTGTTGAAGTTCACACATGAACTTTACCACGACAGAGTCGGTCCTGAAGGTGCGTGCTGGAAATATTAGAGAAGATTTCCTGAAAATTTCGGACATGATTTAGAAAGTGCACAGTGGAAATTATTGTGTTTTATGCAGAGCAGAGTGGAGGATAAGACTTATTGATGATGGTTTTGTGTTGATATCAATATCACATGCATTTTAAGTATGCACATGTTGTCACAACCTCTTTGCATTACAAATCAATTGAGAGCAAAGCTTGGAATAATGTAAAAATGCATCTAAATATTTTTTTATGCCTCATTAAGAAGTTCTGATGCCTAAATCTAGCAAGGGAATTATCTTTCCTAAGCCTAACTGAGAGCTGTCACCAAATGTCACCAAACAGTGAGTTATAGGGAAATGGAGAACAAAATTAAACGTGAGAAAATAATTGATCCAAACTGTTCCAAATTCTGATACATTACTTGATGTCCTATGATTATTAAGTTCTACCTTTACCTTTATCTAGGCCTTAACATGAAAGTTTGACTTTTGTTCTCACATGGAGTGTGGATGGTGGGGTTTCTGATACAAAGTTAGTTAAGTTAGTTAACCACACATGGAGTCACCTGTTCAAGATATATCTAATGGAATCTAAAGACAAATAGATTACCTCTGTCTGAAGAGCCACAGCAAAGGTCTTTATGAAAAAGATAACCTTATCTAAATAGCTGTTCTATACAGTTCATTAAATGAACCTTTTTTCCAATGTTATTTCAGTGTAAATGGTTTTTTTCTGGCTTTATTGCTTCTCATTATTTAGGTTATAGTAAATTCCAATGTTTACCTCCCACTGTTTCAGTATACATTCTTCCATGAAGAAACGGCAATGATATGAGCGTCATGTGGCCAGCAACCTTTAGACTGTCCACAATGTGGTTAATATTTTGTGAGTCTACTTTTGTACAAAAGATTGTTTTGTCTTGTAATATGTACTTTATCCAATATCATTGCTAATGGTGACACACTCTTTTAGTGATACTTGAAGAGAGACACAGATCAAACTCAGGCACACTGAGTATTTGGACAATAGACAGATGGATGATCTAGGAAGGTGTAAAAGGTTGCTGTCAAGTCCAGTGTAAAAGGTCACCAGGGGTGCTTGTGGTTCATGCTGAAAAAGAAACTAACTCCTTTTTTTTTGTTATTGATGCAGCCATAAATTCAAAATATACCTCACACTGCACACATCACCATTCTTAAATCCTTTTTATCTGTTTTTCTTCTGACAGATGGTGTCAACATGTCCCCTGATACTTCGCTTATGTTTTCCTTAGTGTGGATTTTTAAAAAAATGACACACTATGGGATGTCATATGTTAATCTTTGTAAACAAAATTAAAAGATCAGCGATTGCACCTCTAGTCACAGTTAACTTTTTTCATTTAATTTTTCAAAAGCCTGGGAAATCACTGGTGGTTGTAAAACCACTTCATTTAGTTTGAAATTAAATAAACCATGGTCTTGATGACATGAAATATTTATTTATTAAAGGGTTGTATGAAATAGAAGACCAAAAATGATTTCTGAAGTGGTTTTTTTCTTTTCTTTTGGTTCATTTAATTTGTCCTTGAACTTATATTGTTGTAAATTGCAGTCAACATAAGAATACAAAAACTATCATAATGCATTTATATACATTGACGTCACAAAAAAACAACAATAGTGATGTCCTTGAATTACCATTTATGAGGAAATAATGACTTCATGCATTTTAATTGTGCAGTTTATAAAGGCTAGCAGTACAGTAACAAATCAAATTATAAAACTATATAATTTTTTTTTTAATGAGCCACTTGGATGTAAACAAAAAACAAAAAACAAAACAGGCTTATATCTATGATCAAGAATTTTGATTGATTTCAAATGTGATTGGATTTGAACACAGTGAGCAGAGCCATGCACATTTTCCAGATTAGGCTTAAAATATCAGAAATGTTAATTGAAAGAACTAAATATGCCTCAATCTATTTTTTTCACTTTCATTACTGTTTTGTAAACATTTTCACTATGTCAGCTTTGTTTACTTATTTATTTTGTTGCTTCCACCCTTGAGGCTGCTGTTGTTGAATTGATAAGTATCAGTTCTTATGTGGCAAATGATGAATAATGAATACAGCAGTGGTAATGGTGCATGATAGAACATGGCTCTTTTTCATTCTACTACCACTGTTTCCATTAAATCAGCTTTAATCGAGTTACTTGATAATTTATCATCCCATTTTTTTTTTTAATTAACTTCCATTTTATTGCATTTTTTTTATCATTTCGTATGATAGAACTATGAAACACCAGCTCTCACTGTGAAAGGAAATTTCCTCTGTGCACTCCTTATCAGTTATAGCTTCATAACTCATACTCTATATTAGGTAATAAGATGAAGTGTAACCTGATTCGAGTGTTTCGCTTGTTAGGCAGCACAGTGCTGCAGTGGTTAGAAGTGTTGCCTCACATCAACAGGTCTTCTGGTTTGATCTGTTTCCATGGCCTTTCTGTTTGGTGTTTGCTTGTCCTCCTTGTGCCTGCATAAGTCTTCTCCAGATGCTCCAGTTTTCTCCAGTCCATATACATCCATGTTATTTTAGGCTAAGTATTTCCAAGGCAGATAACTTATAAGTGTTAGTGTGTTTTGATTGTGTGTCTCTTTGTATTAATTCTTTGATGGATGTCACCTGGAATAGACCCTGAGCAGGATTAAGCAGTTGGAGGGGATGGATGTTGGAATTTTAGGGTAGCAATTGGGTGTATTAAAACATTCGTCTTTCTCCAGCAACAATAAAACCTCTAAATTTAATTTCTGTATATTTTAAAAAGGCCCCTTTTTTTCACCATTATTATAATACTTTTGTGCCTTCAATATCTATACAATATCTCACATATGTATATCCAGTCAGTCAGTCAGTCAGTCATTATCTGTACCGCTTATTCCATGACGAGTCGCGGGGTAAGCTGGAGCCTATCCCAGCAGTGTTTCAGGTGAGAGGCAGGGTACACCCTGGACAGGTCACCAGTCCATCGCAGGGCCTATATATATCCATTGTATGCTAATAAGAAGAGGCTTCCCGTGTGTCATTTGCTTACAGCCTTCCTTTTTCCTTTTTTCTTTTTCCTCTTGCACTGAACTGTAAAAATGCCACTGGAGGTAAGAAAAAGGCAATGCAATGTTGAGACGATCCATGAAGCCATTCAGCAAAGTAGACAAGACACAATAAGGTGCATGTGAGACAGAAGGAAACAATAAAACAACAGTAGAGACTTTCACACTAAGCTAGATTAAAAAACACACAGATGACATGAAACATAACCACTTAATAATATTGTGGTATTAAATGACAATGTTGAATAACATTGCTCCACATTACCAGCTTATTTTTCTTTCACAGCTTCATGAATAGCAAACAAATAGCAATAATAAAATAAAAATAGACAAGTAAAGACCCATGGATATATCAATATGGTCTCCAAGCTAATTTCACTCATACAGCTAAGGGAACATATCAGTATGTTAACCTCATATTTACTTCTTTACTCTTTTCTTTGCAGTACTTTAGATGATGAGGGCACCAACCTCCGACAGCAAAAACTGGACCGACAGGTAAGTCTTTGCTGTTCTTTTTCCAATTCCAACATCAACCATAGGAAATCAGTTTGATTATTACAAGCTGTCACTGATCCAAGAAGAGGCACAGGTGGCCAGCTACCATTTGACTTGCTGTTTCCTTATGCAGCATTCGGGTTTAGTCTCTTAAAGACTAAACAACTAAATTACATACACCAAAGCAAACATTAAGCACTCTAGCCAAATGTTTTCAGTCAACATTTTACTAACAGATATTTCAACATAACAAATTATAACAGCAGAAAACCAGTTAGACAAAAGACAATCCTTCAGCCAAACTGATGTTTGCCAGCATCACACTTTGCAAACTGATACTGCTGTTGTCTTTGTTGTCAGCAATGTTGTAACCTAACAAAAGACATGCTGCCAGGTACTTCTGAGCATAGCGGTAACTTCTATTTCTCATGTACTGCATGTTTCTGTAGTCTGTGATGGTAGGAAATTTCAGATGTATATTTACAACAATAATGCAAATGCTCAAATGATCTTGTTCTAATCAATCTATTAGATGATCCATTTTGCATCAAGGGAACTGCTTATCATGTTTGAATGAAAACAAATAATACAATTCTTAACTTATACTCAGTAAGTTAATCTAGCTTTCAAGGTGTTTTTATGTTCTGTTTTCTCTGTTGTAGTATTGAACTTGGATTTCCACCCCTGAGTCCTTAATATAGTGAGCACTGTAGTGAGTGAATGTGTGAATGAATGGAGAATCCAAAAACAGCCCACTAAAAATGGTTTCTTTTGATATTTTTCCCCTCATAATAAATCCTTTTATTTTTCTTTTTTTTTTATAATCTTTTTCAAAATTCTGTTTTTGGACTCCCTGGATTTTTATGTAGTAAATGCTGCTTTTTATTGTCTCTATTTTTTGCCTTCTCCCTGCCATCATTTGGCTCCTTGTCACATCTAACACACACTGTGACACTTACGGCAAAATTACCAATACATTTGATTGCTAACTGAGACATCCTTTTGTGGTTATCTCTATTATTGTTTATTGGTCACATTTTAGGATAACTAAGAAAAATTTGCTGTTGTGTCATTAGTAACTTTTATAGTAGCTGTTTTAAGTGCCTTGTCCACCGAATCCATGCCCTCTGGGAATGTAACTGCTAATGGCCATTAGTATTTTGGCAAAGAGCTTGACAGGGAAATGCACCAGGGAAGCTCTGCAGCTTATATTCTTCACTAATTGAAGACTTTAATATTTGATGAGCTCTGGTTAGATCGTGTCAATGCAGTGTATTGTTAGTTGATAAAATTTGTGGTGCCTTTTATGTTTCAGGTCATATTGTTTGCACAGCGGGTCTTTAAACCTCAAGCACTATTACCCTGCCTTAACAAATTTGATGCAACATGCAACAGGCTCAGTGCTGGTGACTTAGCTTCACAGAATAATGGACAAGACAGCACACTATCAGCACAGTTGTGTTTATATAACAAAATACCTTCAGTTAGAGGCTTCTTCAGCCCTGCTGCATAGAGATCAAACAAGAGGGCTGGGACATGAGCTCTCTACAAAGACAATCCTTTGAATTATACACTACCAGTCAAAGGTTTGGACACGTTTTCCCATCAGATTCAATGGAAAAGTGTGTCCAAACTTTTGACTGGTTCTGCAATAAAACATTTTCCATATTCATGAGTTATTCAATTTAATTCAATTCAGTTTAATTCAGGTGAGAGGCATGATACATAAGCACTATAATAATGTGGTGCTAAATGACAAATGGACAGGTCACAATCCATCACAGGACCTTAAAACAGCATATAGCAAATAAATCCCTAAATAAATATTCAATTAGGTGAGTTTGGATTATCAAAAAAGTATATTAATATCACAGTATTGTCAGGTTTTTATCAGGTTTTGGATAGAAATGAAGTAGTGTTGGTTCAGCACGTCAGGTCTGAAGTAGAAGTATTTGTATAGTGATGTATTATAAGAGCTGCGATGGACTGGTGACCTGTCCAGGGTGTACCCTGCCTTCACCTGGAACACTGCTGGGATAGGCTCCAGCTCACCCCGCGACCCCTACTGGGAACAAGCGGTAAAGAAAATGGATGGATGTATTATAAGAGAATGTAAATTCTTAATTTTGCTAAATTTGGGCCTTCATTATTTGTCTGCCAATGTTTCTGTGGAAAAACTTTAGCGGGCGCTTCTTGAACAGAAGCAGAAGAAAAAGAGACAAGAGCCTCTGATGGTCCAGTCTAATGTGGATGGGAGATCTCGTACTCGGCGGACCAAACAGAGCGAGGAACAGGCTCCGCTGGTGGAATCCTACCTTAGCAGCAATAGCAGCACCATCTACCACGGTAAGTATGACTTGTTCTCCTGCAGTGTTCTGTCAATTCAGAGAGCGCAAACAGAGGAGTTTGTAATCGATTGAACAAAGAAAGATGCCAGACTGCTTGTATAATCAATATGTCTTACAGGTAGCATTTCTTCTTGGGACAGCAGAGATTAAATTCCTCTGCAGTGTTTGTTTTTCCCAGTTCCACAGCAACCCATAGCATCATCACTGAAAAAAAGATGAACATTTTAAGACCTGTTGCTCTTATTGCCATTTTAAACTCAAGAATATTATACAAGAGAGGTTACAGTAAATGCTTCAGTAATCAGAAGTCGAACTGGTTTCTATAAAGTATAAATTTTACCAAGCAACTCAACAGATTTGAGTTATTAGATAATTTGTGGCTTGTAAGGAATATGGCTTATCCACAGTTATAATTAGAAAATTCCACGTTATGCAAAATTGAAAGTTACTCTAATGCTTGCTTGCCTCAAACCCTGTTGCAACAATAAGCAATTGACTTCAAGTAACTAATATTAACTAACATTAGTTTACATCAACATTTAGCTAACATTCTGAAAACTAAAACCATAGACACTCATATAATTTGGGAAGATTATAAAAAGCTAGATAAGCATTGCTTTTGGGATTAAGAAATGCAAATGAAATTTACTGCAAAAGACTTTCAGGAAGAAACTCTAGGATGGAAGTTCACTGTTTTACTGAGCAGCTGCACAATTATCGCCTTCATGAGAAAATCACAAAACATTTTTTCGTGTGTTTGGAAATGAACATCTAAGTAAGCATGCTGGATGTTATTGTGTAAACTGATGGCCTAAAAGTGAGACTTTATTGCTTGCAATCAGCAAAGTTGTGCATGGACAAAAGTGTAGCATGACTTTGGAAAATGAACACTTTTTAAACTGTAAAGAAAGGAGAGATTGTGCTTTGGAGTGTGTTCCTGCCTATGGGGACCACTTACAGAAGTAAAAATGGATAATAAATAACATGAGCAATAAAATGTAAAGCAAAACATCAAAGTGTGTGCAAAAAAGAAGATAAAGAAATAATGATCTGAATCATACCTTAAAATTTACAAAGGGCTAGATATGAGAGAGGAATCTGATGGTTTTGAGGTCCTCACAGTTCAAACATAATCTGTGGATAGACCTCTAAGAGTAGTACATGCAACAATGCCCAATAAAGAAACAAAACTACAAGCTTTTCACTAGGAGAATAAGTCAAAACCTTCCAAACATATACTAAAAAAGCCTAAAAAGCTAAATGTTGCTGAGCATCATACTCACTGAGTGCTGCATATTCTAAGCAGGCCTCTTTTTTTTTTTACATTTTAAAAACTATAAAACATGAAAATAAAAAATTATTTGACTCGAAATGCAGGGAAAAATGTTTCAGCTGTAACTATATGGTTTTTGACAATCATATTAACTTTTCAGAATAACTATTCAAAACTCAAAGAAGCAAATTTTGTGAACACACGCTTATTTCACTGTGTGTTATAGGAATTTATATTTTCCTCTTTTTTAAATGCTAAAACCATAGCAGAGCATCAAATCCTCAGTTCTGAGGGCTAATTTGTAGACACAAAACCATAAACTGCTCATTTCTTGCTGAGAAGAGGAAAATGTTGACAAAATTTGATTCTGCTCTAATTTAATATTCTGGTGAAAAGACACAGAATAAAAAAAACAATTAGTACTGCCTAAAAAGTTAAATAAATCTCTCAACCTCCTTTCATTTCTACCCTGTAATTACTTCTTTCAGAAGCAGGGAGTCAATTTCTGTCTTAACCTTTTAAAAACATTAATTCATACAAGAGACACCAAAAAAAAGATACTTTTTTTTAGGAAAATATTGCTTTGTAGTTGCATTTATGTAACAATTTCTTTTTTCAGATTAATTATATTTCTGCTCATCTTTATTTTCCATTTTTATCTATCCTCTATCCGTGTATGCTGCTGGTAATTTCCGTCCCTGTCATTAGTGCATGAAGCTGAACGGGAGGACGTGAAGGTGGTATCGGACACACAGCAGCCTCGCTCAGTCAAAAAAGGCAAAGCATCAGCCAACTCCACTCCACAGACTAGCAGCGACAAGAAGGAGAGGAAGGGGAAGCACAAAGGTCAGCCTTTCTCTATTAAAACAAATAGGTGATGGACTTTATAACAAATACACTGTTCTATTTTAAAGGGAAAAAAATAGTTGAGTAAACAGAAGCAGCTCACAAGATGAAAGAGAAGAGACAGCTGCTGCAACTGCATCTATTATCTTAGCCATTTTCGGGTATTGTTTCATGTGCTAGATTTTCTCGCCACATCTAGCGACAAGTATGGCTAGTGAAGTTGACGTGCCAGATCTCTGCAGAAATATGACAGACGGACACACTAACAGCTGAGACATGTCCAGAAGAGAAAATATGAAGTGCTTGCATTTTAAATTTTAACTATAGCTATGGCTACAAGCTACAATTATAATGCTTTTCATCATTCACAGCATGTTCTTACAGAATCAGCCACAGTGGACTATAATAGTCAGACTATAACATAACCAAATTAATAATCTTTGCATACCCATATGTGACAATGGAGATGTTTGCTGCCTGAACTATTGTTGTACAGTAAAATGTTCAACTTTGAAATGAATATGTCCCAGAAATATATAAATTAATCATTTAAAAAAAAAAAGGGGGGGGGGGGGGGGTTAGTGGGATTCAAGTGGGTTATGATCTTAAAAAAGGCGTAACTCGTCACTGATGGAACCCTCTTACTCATTTTCTGATTCATTCACTCAACTTGGGGCAAATCCAGCTACACAATCAGCAGCTGCATGAATAAAATATCTGACTCTTAACTTAAATATTAATATCATTAAAAGACAAAGACAAAATCTTAATAAAGTGAGACAGAATACAGTCAGCACTGCTTCTCTCTGCAATATTAGCAACAGCTAAGACAATAGAATAAAGTGTGAGTTTTTAATAAATTCCAGGTAAATGTTGTCTTCATCACCCTGAAGAAGCAAAAATGAACCAGTTTTTTTCTTAAACCTGCAGTCTTATGAATTACACTGAATTACAACAATAAAGTCACGGCACACAGTGATGCCACATGGTGTTTTAGAAATATCTTGATTTTCCTGCGTATACCTCTGAAGGAAAGTAAAAACAATGGTAGACAAAAGAAGGCAGCTGAATATTAAAGACAGAAAAGGAAACAGTCACATAAAACCGAAGAGCAGAGAACAAAACAACCAGAGGCAGAGATGTGGAAAAGTTGTCATAGTTCTTCAGGCTTGTCATTTTTGTGAATAATGCCTGAGCTGTTGTCATACTTTATAGACGAGATGGGAACAGCTGCCTTAGTTTAACTAAACTGGAATACTTGTAGGCAATTGGGATAAAAAACATAATCCATGAACAGCAATCTGACTGATTTTGTTCTTTTGGGATTATGTCTCAACAGCGGTCGATGGCCTGGCTGCCCTGCAGGACAATGGTCAGATCCAGATCCTGACAGTGGGCCACCAAACCACAGAGGAGGGCGAGATGGAGCCTGTCATGAGCTGCACTCAGTCGCAGAGTAAACAGGATCTGCGTGTCACTATGCTCAAGAAAGGTACTGTCAGCATCTGCAGCAGCACAAGTTCATATTCACACCCACAGTGTTCAGGTCTGCTGGTAGGAGGATAAAACACAAGGATTCACATTAAAGTTTGCAACTGTAAATAAACATACCTTTTTCAAATAATCTAGCAATACTGAGCTAATTACTCATACTCTAAACATTAAATACTAACACACTCAGTAATTGTTCCTCTTTGCAATTAACACTCCACAGTTTACTCTACAGTTAACACCAATTTGAGAATTAAAAAAAAATTTTTTGGGCTTAACTTGCTTGAAAATGCTTGTGCAACTGTAATGAAAAGCCATGCATAGGGGATTCTTCATTATATGTAGCAAATCCACATGCATTACGGGGGTAAATATCAACTAGTTTCTTTCTAACAAACTAAAACCGTTAACCACGATTACTGTGCAGAGGAAAGCATTCATATAAGGGTCATACTATTCACAGATTAATTGAATGTAAACATCACCATTCCCTCCTCAGCTGAGCTGGGATAATAATGTTATTTTATAGTTAAATGTTGATCTACTGGTGTTTCATTTAGGACCAATAAATAAAACAAAACTGTGGCTTTTTAAAAATATATATATTCAATTGTACAGCAGCAAAATAATTGCATAATAATAAAAGCATCGCTTTAAATAATTGTTAGTCACTCATTGCCATTTTTTTTTACTTTTTTTTTTTTTGCTATGAAGTTCTCAGTTATTTATTTCAGCTATTAAGTCTTTGTGATTGGAAATGCCAATGAATACACTGCATTGCCTGAGATTTCCAAGTTCTGAACAATCAGTCACAACGTTTGTTAAGACAACTGACCTGAAATGTCATTTACTCAGACATCTGAAAAACAAGTGCTTGTTTAGCATGTGTCATTATTATTTAGGTAAGTTGTATTACTAAACTTGTAACTCGTATGTTTAGTTAGTATTTTATCATTTGCTCCAACATCAGTAAGTAGGAGAAGCGCAGTAACCTTTATCCATTCCTTCTGTTTTTTGTGTTGTTTTTTTTTTTTTTTAACTCTGAAGGTATATCCAGCAGTATGAATTTTGATGAAGAAGAGGATGATGAAGATGAGATTAGCTCTAGTTCTTCACAGCTCAACAGCAACACGAGACCTGGCTCTGCTACCAGCAAGAAGTCATGCAAGGTAAAAATGAATTCACAGCACACATCTGCACTCTCTGCATGTCAGTCTGCCCGGCAACCAGGACCAGTGCCTTCTAGCCGTGAATAATAAGCAGTGAAAATGTTGAAATTATGTTGCTCAGTTTGACTCAAAACAATTTCATGCCTGAAAGTAGAAAAATAGACAATTAGAGTTTAATATTATAATAATTTTGTGCTTTTGGGTGGTGTATGTATAACGGTAGTAAAATAACAATGTAATATTAATACTCTCATACAGTTCAAGGATTTCGTGTTTCTCCATTCAACAGATTTTTTAGATGCAGAATGCACACTTGATGGGCAGATCTCTGTAAGAACGCCCCCACAGAGACTTTTGCCTGCAAAATTTTAATAAACAAACATAGTCTTATTTTTATAAAAAACAGTTTTGGATTCACTGCGATGGACTGGTGACCTGTCCAGGGTGTACCGTGCCTTCACCTGAAACACTGCTGGGATAGGCTCCAGCTCACCCCGCGACCCCTAATGGGAAGAAGCGGTACAGAAAATGACTGACTGACTGACTGACTGACTGTGACCAAAAGTACATTCAGGAGGTGGTCCCAGGTAGATGGAACTCTGAAGGGGTGTTTTGTGGCCACAGACTAGAATGTACTTTGTGAGCCACACAGAGATGACATTAATGCCATGAGTGAGTGTGTCAAGTTTTACCACCTTCTATGTGAAGATGCAAAAGGAGTCAGGAGTCAGGAGTGTCCTCTCCCCTATTTCAGTGACCTGAAATAGATGCTGTGAAAGAAAATAACAAACAATAAAGCAAGGAGGAAATATATACAGTGAGGAAACAAAGTATTGGAACACCCTGCTTTTTTGCGTGTTCTCCCACTTAGAAATCTTCGATGGGTCTGAAATTTTCATCGTAGGTGCATGTCCACTGTAAGAGACATAATCTAAAAAAAAAAATAATCCTAAAATCTCAATGTATGAATTTTTAAAAATGTATTTGTATGAAACAGCTGCAAATAAGTATTTGAACACCTGAGAAAATCAATGTTAATATTTGGTACAGTAGCCTTT